>ML793584.1:197669-272588 GCA_009831015.1 Picea engelmannii
TTGCGGCTCGGGGGGCTAAGGGGGAAGAAGATTACCCCTAGCGTTTGGCTGGGAGGTACCGGTGAGCTTTCTTTGGTCGGCAAGCAGAAGCGGCACGGAGCGAGGGAAGCGGCACAGCGCGAGGGACGTCTCCGAAGCGGGCGTGTGGCTAAGGTACGATTTAATTTGGTAAAGAAGAAAGCATTTTATATTCAGCAAATTATTGTTATTTGGATAATATGATGAGATTGGTTGGAATTATATTTGCAATTTCGTACAGCAATGATATTGTAGAGTTTGTTTATATTCTGATCATGTGTCCCTTAGTTATGATGTCATGTGTTTTTGCATTTATATGAATTAGGTGATGTTGTTAATCTCTTATTTGTTAAAAAGAAAAAAGAAAAAAATCCTTTTGAACTTCGCTATTCATAGGCATAACGAAGGGGTCGTTACACTCCCTTCTGTAGCTCTGTGGCCTCCATGGCTCTGATACCATGTAGAAATTTCAATACACTTAATGTATTCCTGCGATTCTCCTAATCGAACAATTTATGCCACTGTTAAAAACATAATCACTTCTACTATTATTCTTGCAGAAAATTAAACCACGATCACAACCACAATCACAAAGTGAAATATCAAGAACACATAACACAAAAGTTTTACCGGGAAAGCGTAAAGCTAAAAACCCCAGTATCATATATTATGCATATCATGAATCATGAAACAATCTCATACAAAACTTTAATCCAAGAGCTCTCAGTACAATACAATCATTTCACACTGTCATACACAAATCAACAAATACATGTGCCAATTCTCCGTGTCCATACAACTTGCCTCCTCTGCACAATCTCTGCAATTCGAATTCTCACAATGATCGAATACTTTACGAATTACTTAGTTTTCACATGCTCATAAGCATATCCACTGCATGTGTGATCAAATCACAACTGATAGCCAAAATGTCCCTTTCACCTGTTATCTCAACTGGGTCTCCACTGGATCTGACATGCATGTAGTTAACCGTGGTGAATCTTCAATTGCATATGCATGTAGTTAACCTTGGTGAATCTTCAGTTGCATGTGAGTTCACTGATTAACTGAACTCTCACTAGTGCATGTTTAGTTACAACTAATACAACTGATCTTAACTCACTTAACTACACTTATAATTCTGTTACAAATCCAACTCACTCAGTTATGAATGAAATAATAGATTAATATATATTGTCTAATTTATTTAAGGGAAAAGTAAATTAGACACATGTTTCTTGTTGACTTTTCAACAGAATTTATCCCCCATATTGTAGATTTCGGTTTTATTTATCAGATCTGTTGTGGAGAACTATTCCTTTGAGATATCTGAAGATCCTCTTTACTTCCATAACATAGGTTTCCTTCAGTGCTACTTGAAATCTTTCAACATGTTCAAATGCTTGCATCACATATGGTATTGAGGTGGTCACATAGAGTAGGTTGTCAATCAACAATCTATAGAGTCTTTGATTTGCTTCTTTAGATTCGTCATCTTTGATCAACTTGAAAATAGTCACCATAGGAGTACTTACAGGTTTGCAATCTTCCATTCTGAACTTATTCAACATTTATTTGATGTACTTGGTTTGGGAGATGAATATACCTTCATCTAAATGAGATATTTGGAGTCCCAAGAAGAAATTAAACTCACAAAGGCACCACAAACTCTCCATATGTTTGGAACAGTAACCAAATAGACAAGGACACAACTCTATGTGATGAGAACAACTTCCTAATGGCATACTATATCCCAATGCTTGGTGAACAAACAAAATGATGTGCTTTATCCAAGGGAGACTATCTTTCTACCAAAAAAGGAGAATCTATATTTCGTTCCCTATTTTTGGAATATTTGTTTTTTTGTATTTTTCAAAGTTTTAACGAGCTTGAAAATGAATAAAATAATGTTATGTTACAATGGAGGAACGAGTGTTGTAGGAAACAAAACTAGTTCCAAGTGCATGGAACATACTAATGCTCAGTGCAATGAGACATGTGTAGGGTAAGGAAACTTGAGAAAATTCCTCCATGGGTCAAGGTCTCAGATCGCAAAGACAAAAAATACTACAAGAATTTTATTTAAGGAATGCTTTGAAGGTTCGGTTAATATCAACATGAATATGGAATTAGGCCAAAGACGCAAGGAGGAGACAAGTGATGCGATGAAATATGACACAACGAGAATCCTTCCATGTGAAGTTTTATGAGCCCAAAGAAGGTAAGATCAGTGGTTTTTCATGTTTAGAGAGTCTAAAAAACACTAAAAGATGACTCCAGAGTGTTCCTTTTTCGTATTTATTCCAATCAGTTCGAAAAAGGGTTAAACTTATACTGAAAGGATGTCTCTTCAAAACCATTTTAAAGAGTATGATTGAGACAAGATCACCTTGTTATCTTTTCAATTTTAAGGAGTCTAAAAATAGCTTAATTATGGACTCGCAACATTTTTCTAAGTTTAGTCTCCTTAGCCTAAAAAAAGTATAAAATATGACTTAGGAGAACTCTCCCGGTGAGACAAGTCTCCTGAGGCATACCTTTTTCCTAGATAAGCTATTGATTGAGAAAAGGGTTAAACTTATGCCAAATAGATATTCCTTCTGGACCAATTAAAAATTATGAAACGAAAAAGGTCACTCGGCAATATTTTCATATTTAGGGAGTCAGAAAAGAGATTAAATATAAACTCTGAGGGGTTTCCTTCTTTGAAAATTTAGTCCCTTCGGCTTGAAAAAGGGTTAAACTTACGCCTAAGAATACTCTCCTAGCGAACTAAATCTCCTAGGGCATACCTTTCTTCGTAAATTAACTATCCGGACTGAAAAGGGGTTAAACTACCACTGGACATATGTTCCTTCAAATTTGAGTTTGGTGAGCGTGAAGGGAAACAAGATCGCTCGACAATCTTTTTAATTTTAGAGAGTCTAAAAAGGGATTAAATAAGACTCCAGGGGGGCTTCTTTTCTCAAGTAATCCAGATGAGATCGAAAAGAATAAATAATCTCTCGTTGGATGTTTCTTTTAAAATTTAAACCAGCTCGAAAGATAACAAACTATGCTCATAGGGAGTCCCTCGAGTAAAATACAGAAAAGATGAAGAAGAATGAGTATTCAAAATTCCATCATGGCGAGACCAATAGGACTCCCAATCCTATGGATAAAATGCACAACATGGACACCAAAATGAAACAAAGGATCTACCTATGGCATCCATGTAGAGGAAGGATTTGGCACCTAATTATGACACTTATAAAGCAACAGAGAAGGTTCTGTGTCGCACTTCAGTGGATCAATCCTATGGAAAAGTGGAAAAGTCAACAATATGCAAAATGTACGATGGTGAAAACCTAATTTATAAGAAAATTTCGAAAAATGACTTTCTCCATGGGATGACATAAGTGTAACCCATCTCAAGAAAACACCAAACCAAAAGAACAAGTTCATCAGAACAACCCAAAGATATGTCCAAAGGGAACTTAAGTAGCTACCAAGCCAAGAAAGGGGAAAAAGGAGACCAAATTAGGGAAAAAAGGGCCAAAAAAGTCTATAAATAGAGGTGGGCAACTCATTTTAACCATTGCAATTTGGAAAATAACCACAAAGGTAAAAAACCATCTTCCTCAAAATGTGAATTCAAGGAGCTACGATGGACGAAAGATCCTCACACTTGGACCAGGTAAGTACAAACAACCTTTAATTTCATTTTCATGCATCCTTTTATGCTTAATTTAAAGTTTGTAAGGTGTGCCCCCTTGTAAAAGGGTCAGGCCTACGTATATTAGGGTTTTCCTCACCCAGGCCACGTATGTGCGCGGGTAAAGTAACACTTAGCCTGTGTACATACGTGAATGTCTTAAAGACAACCTGCGTACACCTATTTTAAAGTTAAAAAAAGATTAAACAAGTGTTAATCCCTTCCAAATTTTGTGCAATAGGATGTATGTCCATTGACAGGAAAGAGAAAACGAGGAAATATATGTCTTAGTGGAGGAATATCTTGGGGATATTTCCATGATGAAATAGTGTGGTATGTGGAAGTTCTTCTGGTGTTCATTCATGAGGGCACAACCTATACTGTTAAACCTTTTGATAGAGTATTGGAATCCATATGCAGAGGCGTTCATGCTGGAGGGTCATTCATTGACTCTGACGATGAAGGACATATACTTTTTGACCGGCCTTTCTAGAAGGGGGGAACCGGTCAACTTGAGGACCTTTCCTCTAGGGACATACAACATAGAGGGCTATATTGGTATGTACCATGAGGAAGGAATTGAGAAAGTAGGATCTCAAGTGTCGATACACAAGATCACTATACTCCATCTTCGGATTGTATTATTCATGATTGGGCAGATCACGGGATCCACAACACTTCATCGGGCCTCCCGTGCATAGATGCATTATGCAGTTCAGTGCTTGGATGACACTATTTTTCACTGGAGAACTACCATTCTTACATGCATGAAGAAACAACTCACTGATTGTCGTAGAATAATGAACAAGAACTTCAGGTCGGAACTATGTTGTGCATTTTCTTCTTTGAGAGATTTCCTAGCCGTATCCCAAGGGAGACAGTACGAGGCCATATTTTCTCCTTTCCAACATTGTGCAAGTGGTAAGCTTTGTTGCCGAGACAAGGTGGATGGAGATTCCATGAGGCATTTGATGACAAATTTTTTGATTTGTGGGCCCATCAAATTCTCGTTATTGAGGACTAGCCATATACAGAAATCAGTTTCATGAGGGACCCTGATATTCCCATGCCCCCTGGTGAGGAGCACAATGATATAGGTAAACACATTTTAAAGTTATTTAATTGTTAATTTTTAAATATTATAAGTTTTATGTTAATGTCAAAGTACTAACTCAAAGATCTATTATATACAAATGTGGGACTAGTGAAATCGGTTGACTTCACCAGGACCAGGTGTCATCCTTGACTAGAGGCCGGACCAGCAGCTGTAGGAGGAGCCCCAGACAAAGAGACTAAGATAATATTGTGGTGAGTATAGAGGAACTTGACAACTCTCACTCTTGTAGTTCTGATGGCTGAGATAAAGGACCTTTCCCCTGATATGCAGCCACATGTAGTAGGGGTGCCCATGACTTGGGTCTAGTTGTTCTATCGTCTTGTGAACGTTGTGGCTCATTATATTAGGTCAAATAGGCCTAGAACATAGTTAGAATTTGACCACACATGTGTTGAGAGAAATTTTTGTATTCAGTAGTGAGGGTTTGAGCCCAACAATGTATACCGTCTATATTTGAGGATGTATGGCCTACTTTGTACTCATGACACTATTTTTGGGATATATTGTATATACATATTTTTATTCTTATGGATAAACATTTTGTACAAATGTATTTACATTTGTATGTGTGTGTTTTTTATTTTATGTATGAGCAACATGTCAATCTAATACTTGATTATCCAATGTATCGGTTAGTTGATTAGATCTCCTAGGAACATGAATATAATTAATATAATAAAAATAGTTTTCTAAGAGACGTACTCTAAGGAATCATCGGTGAAGGGTGGGATCATAGACACGGTATATCCCATTTAAATGAGACACAACCAGTTGAGCATCTCGATAAACATGGAGGCGATAAATACCATGTGACAAGGCATCATGTAGTAACTCTATTACTGCACTGTACTCGACAACATTATTGGTTGCTTCGACCAGACAAATACCTCCAGAAGACATCAACTGATCAAAAGGTGTAAAAATCACCCAAGTTGTGGAAGAAATCCTACAATCTTGTCAGATAACACCGTCCGTGAACCCAACATAGACTTCATATTCACTTGACATCTGCCACAGTGAAAAGAAAACACAATAATTGCACATCCATAAAACAAAAAGACAAGACTGTATAAAAAACTATACATATATACAAGAAGTCATGCTCAGGTGACTAAACTAAGTTTAATACTTCTTAAGGTAGATCCCATTTCTAGGCTCTGGTAAAGCGTTTCCCTTGAAATCAATCCTTTGATAAGCACCCTTTTCTAAGACTTTTTTCACAATGAAAGGTTCAAACCACATGGGTTTGAACTTTCCTTCCCCCAAGGGATCTTTGTTTTTTTCGTAGACTAGGAAAAGGTCGCCTTCGGAGAAAATACGATGGAAGACGGACCTATCATATTAACACTTGACACGTTTTTGTGAGACTTGTTGGCCAAGGTTTCATCTCGACGCTACTCATCAAGCTACTTGATATATAAAAGATGTTATTCAAGCGGTGTAGTGTCATGAAGCAGTTCCACTGCCAACTTAAGAGAATGGATTTGAAATTCAATGGGTAAGAATGCCTCCAGCCCGTAAACAAGTTGGAATGGAGAAAAATTGGTAGAAATATTAATGGAAGTTCGATAAGCCCAAAGTGTTGAGTACAATGTCAAATTCCAATTTGACTTGGCTGAATTAATCGTTCGTTGAAGAATCTTGAGACATTTATTAACAGTCTCTACCTGACCATTCTCTTGTAGGTAGTAAGGTGATGAATGTTACTATTTAAACCCTAGTTTTGATGTTAATTCAGACATCATTTTTTTATGGAAGTGACTTCCATGGTCTGTGAAAATCCCCTTCGGAATACCAATCCTAGATACGATCTAGTTAAAAACAAAAAGGGAAGCAATGTCCCCATCATTGTTGAATGTCCACATAGCTTCGAACCACTTAGTAAAGTAGTCTACTGCTACGATGATATAGTGATGTCTCCTAGTTGAAACTGGGCGACATGTAGTGAAATCAATCCCCCACTTGGTGAAGGGATCGACAAAAATAACCGGGAACATGGAAGTTGGGTGTGACCACATATTATAAGAGAATATATAGCACGAGTGACACTTCTTGACCGCCTCTACACAATATTTGATTAACGAGGGCTAAAAGTATCCAACGTGAAGAATATTTTGGGTTGTTTCCAACCCAGATAGATGACCTCCACATGCTCATGGGTGACAGTCATTTAAAACAAGCTCTACTTCTCCGTGAGTGAGACATTGAAGGAGAATGCAATCCACTCCTAAACGATATAAAGTTTCATCAAGGATAAGAAATTTACATGCTTGGTGGTGTATTTGTCGATGCTCATCATGAGAAGCAGAAGAAGGGAACTTCAAAGTTTGAAGATACACAAGTATATCTCAATACCAAGGGTTCGATGACACAATAAGAAAAATATCTTCATTGATTGGTGACTCTTCGAGAAAAATATAGCCACTTTCGACCGGATGTTCTGAGATTAGTTCAACAAATACCAAGGACTTTTTAGATTTCACTGAAACAAAATCCAATCCAAACTCTTGTAGGATGACTATCCATCGAATGATTTTCCCACCAATGACTCGTCGTGTTAACACATATTAGAAAGGGTTGACAACAACTATGATGGTGGTCTTGCGAAGAAAGATGTAATGATAGAACCGTTGGACAACATGGAAAACTACCAAAGCCAGTTTCTCAACATGTGAGTAGTTGATTTCCGGTCTAACCTGGCCTTGGCGAAGATAGTAGATAACATTCTCATCGAGTGCATCATCTTCTTGGACCAATACCATGTCGATAGTAGACTCTGCAACAACCAAATACAACAAATAATCCTTGCCATAATATGGAGAGCTGAGAAAAGGGGCAGACGTTAGAGCACATTTCGACGCTTCAAAAGAGTATTGAGTCGCTTCATCCCAATAGAATCGGACCCCTTTTTCAAGAGATGCATGAACCCTTTAGTAGTATTGGCATAGTTAGCAACAAAACATTGAAGAAAATTAGCTTTCCCATATAGACTCTGAAGCTGAGGAATTGTGCGCGGGGGAGGAAATTGAACTATTTCCTCAACCTTCAGAGGATCGACCATGATCCCTCTAGTTTACATGATAAAACCTAACAAGCATCCTAATGTCATGCAAAACTACACTTTTTTGGATTCAAGTGAATCTGATAGTAGCAATAACTCTCAAAGATAAGTCATAAATGGGCGGGATGATCAGATCTCCTCTAAGAACGTGATGTCAGAGCATTGAGATATGCCTCGAATATGTGTTCGAGATCATGGAAAACAAACGACATGGCCCGCTGAAAATTGGCTCCATCATTCTTAATTCCAAAAGGCATTTTTCTATATGCGAATGTACCCCAAGGACAAATAAAAGTCATTTTATGTTGGTCCTCGGGCTTGATCTGAATTTGATTATACCCGGAAAAACCATCCATGAAAGAAAATACCTCACAACCCGCACATTCATCGATGATCTAGTCAATAAATGGGGTTGGAAAATTTTATTTTGGGAAAGCTTTGTTCAGGTCGCGAAAGTCCATACATACGCAGATCGTCACTTGCTTCTTGTTGATAGGAATAGGGTTTGATACCCAGTCTGTCAATTGTAGAGGATAGATCAAACCAACCTTGATGAGTTTCTCTACTTCGGCCTTATCATAGTTTCCTTGTGAGGGTTGACCAGTCGAAGAATTTTTCAGACAAGCTTAACAATAGAGTAATTCATGATCTCATGTTCAAAACTGTGTGGATCAATGCCTGGCATCTCCTCATAAGACCAGGAAAAAATGTCATGAAATTCTTTAAACAATTCAGTGTAGATTTGAATCTCTTCGGGAGAACAATTCGCTCCAATGAAGAAATTTTCCATGATGCCAGGGCTTTTGGAGATGTCTATAGGAATCATTTCAGCTATAATTTCCATGATTCCCTAGGCATATATTCCGTGTGTCGCTAGAGGGTTAACAGGACAAGGGGAATCTCCATTCATGGTCGTAATGAACTCTCCTGCCTCTATTATCTTCAGCTCGAATAAGAAATAAGATATGTGGTGAAGATCATCCCAAGGTTTGTCTGGCCCAATCATTGCCTCTAAAATCACCTCATCAGAGGGAAAGACTAAGTCTAGGGGATCATAAGTGGAAAGAGAGTCTTGAGCCCAAACATGCTCTAGCATGGGATCTAGCTCTTGTGGGGGAGCCATATTAGGGTTGGTCAAGGCTTGCTAAACAATACTGTCAAAATATCAGTAGTGGATAAGGGAATATCCATTCCAAGGTGAGCTACCCCTTCCATCAAAGATGATGCGGAAGGTAAAATCCACGGGTAGTCAAAGTAACTCATTTTAAAAGATGCGACTTGAAAAATTGCAAGCTTCGGATGGTCTAGGACAACCAAAATAAACCTAACATCATTGGAAAGCGATGGATAATAAAACATTCCCATCAAATATGGAAACAATATGACACCTAACTTAACGGTACCTGGTTGTGGGTTGTCAATCATCAAGACTGTGGATACCCCAAATGAAGGGTCAAGATGAGAAAAGGATAACTGATCAATAGTTATAATCTGACCTTCATGAGGAAAACATAAGACACTAAAAACAGTTGATACGACCACTATCATAGCATAGGTCCAACTTCTCCCTAACAAAATATTGTCATTGAGAGGTGCATCGACTACTTCTACTTCAACGCACATGGTTTTTTGCTCCAACTGCAGAGGTAAATATGGAATTATGCCATGTGATCTGAAATATCGGCTATCAAACACAGTTAGGAATGTGGGTGACAGAGACAACTCAGGTTGGTTGATGACATTCCAATATTCCAACGGCATCACATAATTCGAGGCACCCTCATCCACCATCGTATAGAAAATGTTATGTGTCAACAATTTCTTAGCGTATGCCACTACTATCTGAAAAGAGACATGGTGATGAAGATGAGGTTTGTGGTAGGTAGGATAAAAAAAAATTATTCCTAATTTACTGGTCTCGGCCACTCCCAAGGCATGCAACAACACTTTCCTCTATGAGGGGAAACTCTAGAGGAATTCTAGAGTGGACATCACACAAGGATTTTTTGCCAGATACTCCACGATGCAGTAATTATGAGCAACCCTTATGTTTGGGTTGTGAGCATCCTTTTTGAACGCACTCTTAGGGATGTGAGTCATCATTTCCCCCACCGTCTTCTCGATTTGAAGAGGATTCAGTGGGTTAGAGGATTATTTTCCCTTCTCAATAGATCTTGCATTCCATAGTTATGAGCCCTGATATGTAAATTAGCTTTAGATTTCATCATATAAATTTTTGCGGCTTCGTTGTTAGTATTGGGTGTGGGGGTTCCCTGACTACCCCCAGGCGCACTCGTGGATGAGGAAGATTGATCCATATTTTTCCCTTGTTTAAAAGGGTTAGTTAACACGACAGATGTTGTTGTGCCAATAAATTTTGGTCTTCCTCAAGCCGAGGGCATTGGTGAGTTAAGTGGTCGTCTGTGAAAATATTACACATAAACTTCACCTTTCTCTTTTTTGTTTTTTCCCTCACCAGCATTATTTTCATCCTTCTTATCCCCCTTACCCTTCTTGTTTTTAGGTTTCCTCTCTCCCTCGGTTTGTTGGTTACCCTTGGGATTTTTCAATTGCATACTGTGTACAAAGGGTACCAAGGAATTTAGGAACCACTTGAGAAAAAATGCGAGAGGGACCTTGACTTTGATCAAACTCTTTCGTCGTTTCCATTCTCAGATGTGATCTGAGATATGGTCATATTTTGTCTGCTCGAAGTTGGTCAGCAACTCGGTGTCGACATTGTATCTTACTGGTAACTGGAAATGGTTTAAGAAGACCATAACTAGGTTTTTGAAGTAAGCATAATTCGAGCTATTGAGCTCGATATACCATTTCGCAACACCCCCTATAAGAGTGCGTTGAAAAAAATGCAACTAAACTGAATCATCCTTTAAAGAGTTGGATGAGCACCATCAGTGAAAAATCATGACATGATCACCTGGATCTTTGCAATGCTTTCCTTTGAACTTAGGGATGTATGAGGTAAACTTATTCGGCATGAGGGGGCAACACGAATCATGGCAGATCAGGAACTTCAAAAGTATCGAAAAGTCTAGAAAATGCAAATTTTCCAGAAAAGGTAGTCTTGGTTGTGGAGGATTCACGTGAAAAGAGGGACCTAGATTTTGGTTGGCACCAAGTTTCCAAAAAAACTTTGATTGCTAGCCAGGGTTTTGGTAGAAACCATGGTGGCCCTTTCTAGTAAAAGGGACTTTAATTTGATTTTGCATCATTGTTTGATTCCCATAGTTGGGTGATGTGCCCTTTGTAGGGATGGCTCCCTGTACAGTACTCCAAGGAACTTGGTTGTGGATGCCCCCTACCAAAACTCATGGCATAGGTATTGAACACTTCCCAAGGTTCCATTGAGTGTGGGAGGGGTTTCCACCGATCAACATCCATTGCAAAGGAAACGAGCCTTTCCAAGGATTTCCAATAACTTGTGAGGAGTAAACTCATGTCATGACTCCCTGCGAAGTAATGAAACCTTGCATAGGGTTTTGTCGACCAAAAAAGGGGTTTCCCCGAATTGAAAAAGGAGACAATGAGAAATTTTTATTTCCAAATGCACCGAATAAAGAAAAGGGCATGGATCCCATGGGAGTCATGTAGGATTGAGGTCCAAGACTCCCTCCATTGAACAAACTAGAGTTAGTATTAAGCTTGATCGATTTTAGGAAAGTGCCTCTGAGTGAAGGGAACAGAGGAGGGATGTGACCCCCACTGTAAGTTATAGCGTTGAATGGTGTAGTGGTTCTTGTGACGGATCCTTTCAAGGGATCATTAGAGCCCCCTTCCCCCAAACCAATGGTTTGTAGAGTAGAGTAGGTTAGAACCAGAATGGAGTCAAAAACTGGCATCCCATATGAAAAAGGGAGTGCTAGAAACATTCTAGATGGAGGGAAAAGTGCTTAAATTCATCGAAGGGATTGTGCCACTGTCCAAAGTAGTGGGCTTCTAGAAAATCGTAGTCCAGACAGGCGGAGGTGGGGGCGGAGGTACAACATCCCATTGACTCTCCATTTTGACACTTCTAATACCCTCTATTAACCCCTATCCGAGCCTATTTTACATATGTTATGAGTATAAACTTGATTGTTACCTCCATAGATACACTTAATGACCTTGTTCATGTGCATAGAGAGGTAACTTATGGTTAAGGCATGTTTTGTTTCATTTTCTTGAGTTAATTCGATTAAAATAGTTGATTTTGCATGATCTTGATCATTTGATATTAAGAAGCATTGATCTAGTACCAACAAAACTGTATAAAATTGATTTGGTGCTTCCCTGTTCTATTCTGGTACCAGCCTGTGCTATTCCGGTACTAGTGTGACTGTGTGTATTCCGGTACTAAACAACTACCTACAAGATTTCGGTACCAACATTTCAGTACTAGATTTTCACCTTGATTTATGGGCCAATGACGATGGATCTAAAAATTTGGGGACATGGGTTTTGTCCAGAGCGGTGTTTTCATTCAGATTCGTGTGCCAAAATATCCATATTGCACACATGTGGACCTCCAACTCAAGGGGAACGATCCATCCTCAATCTTTGCCAATTTTCCATAAATTCTAAGATCATGCCCAGATTCGTGGGAACACCATTTCCTTGATTAGATAATGGTTGTACTCGACCTCCATTGATGTAAAATTGTTTTGATTTGTATTGGATTGTCTAGATCAAAATTTTTAATGTAAAAATCATATAAATTGAGTGATGGCTCTAAGCCAAAGGAGAGAAATTAGTATGCTGGGAATTGGATTTCTAAACCAACTCCTTTTGTAAATTCATTTGCTGAAGATCAATGGAAGTTTGAATTCAAGGATCATGTGTGTCTCTTTAGCATTTAGCATATGCTAATATAAAATCTTCCATGTTGGCATTGGCAAGGGCCCACCGATCCAGCTTGGTAATCTCATTGTAAATTATTAGTATAGATTTATATTTTTCTGTACTTGTTGTTTTGATTTCATTTCTGATAAATTGATTGCAAAGTGTGGCAACACAGGAGCAGTTGGGAGTCCATCATTCACATTACATAAGCCATCAAATGGAACATCTCATTAAGACTTATGTTTCCAGTGTAGGAATGAAGTAATTGCAAGATTGTAAGATTGTATTAAATTTTTGTTTGTGATGCATCAATTGATTTTTGAAGTGTGTGCATAATTAGATAAGAATTTATTGCAAGTTTGAAGTGAGTTGTTATGGGAAATAAGATCAGAATTCATCTCTCACCTTCATGCACCATTTAATGAAGCCTCTCAATTACATTGACTGATTTCTGTACTCCACAGGTTTGATTGGAGTGAATAGAGTTATGATTGTTTTTTGTTTAAGAGTGAATTGTTGATTATTTTTTTCAATTGCTATAGGGAACAAGATCTGATTTCATCTCTTCTTTTCATGAGCCTATAATGAACATATATGTTATGTGAGTGAGAGCCTTTTCAATTGAGTGTTTTCTTGAGTGTTTTACTATGATCTTTATCTTCTGCTATTGTTGAAGTGTGCCCACATTTGCTTGTTAGTTGTTGTTAAGGATAATAGCTACAAATAAGAGATTCAAAGTCCATATTTCCACTTCATGAGCTTGTAAATGGACAAGGCATTATCTGAGCAAAATATTTTGAGTGCATGATTGCAAGTTTTGCTTTCTAATTTATGAATTGTGTGAAGAGTGTTATCTTTGAAATCAAAGTATTTGTTATTGATGGTTTTCTTATCTAAGCTATACTAAACAGACATAGGAACTTTTCTGTTATTGGCACATATAGTGCATCAACTCTATTGATTATGAATCCCGGTTGATAATTTATGTTTGGTAATATATTATGCAAATAATTGCACCAACATTTTGGCATCGTTGTCGGGGAGTTGTAAACGGTAATAGGTAGTATTTGGATTAGATTGCTTTAATGGTTTTGGATTGGTTTTATGGATGACCTAAGGGTGAAGAGAAGATGGTAATACGTGCAAGAAGAGCTCACACATCCACTTTGGTGGGGTTGCTCCAAAGTTAGGTTGTCCTTTCTTCTTTTAATACAAGTTTGTTTTTCCTTTCTTTATGCAAAATTGTGTTTTCATGATGCGCTAACTTGTGCAAAATGATAACCTGGTGACAACAAGGTCCCAGTAACGCAAGGAGTTCAAGTTTGGTGTGTTTTATTTTTGCAAATAGTTTTAATTTCTTAGTTTTAATATTCAAATATTTCATGATAAATCATTTTTTGGGTGCTATAAGAACCCCTGAGTACTAAGTTCTGTTGTGAGACAGGGATCATCAACCAACTAGAGTAATTCAAGGATGATCAATAGCTCAAAGAATGTTCCTCCAAGAAATTTCCCACATTCTAGCAGCAGCTGGGATATCCACTTCTCAGGAAGAGCATATATTGACAGCAGTCAAGAATTTAGTTGTCTCTCCACAAGAAGATTTAGAAGTCCCGTCAGATTCCTCATGTCAATTTGTTGAGGAGACTAAATAATCATGGATAGAATGCAATGAAGAGAAACCATTGGAGCCTAAGATTGATGAGTTCTTAGCATGCCTCTCAGCAGATCTTGTATGTACCTCAGAGACCAATCATCTTGAAGAAAATACTCTGTGTGGAATGGAAAATGAGGACATGTTGTGTGACCTAAACAAAGAAGGGAAACGAGAATATCTTGATCCTATTGAAAGATGGTTCCAATTAGTTGTCAGGTCACACTACTCTTTTACTTTTCATTATTTTTTGATCTCATCATCAAAGTAGTTGGTCCTTCATACTCTTGTATGCATTAAAAGTTATATTTTAAACCCGAGTATGGATATATTTCTAACCTTGTTACGCACATGGCTCCACTGGAAGTATTCTTATACTTGAAGGACATTTTATTTTATTCAATTAGAGTAGGATAGTAAATAAATGTTGCAATGAAACCTATCTTTCATACCTTTCATAAATGGGAATGTCAAAAGTTAATTAAGCAACCAGTTTAAGATCTTTTGTTCCAATAGTAGATTTCTTTAAAAGTTATGATAATTTTGTTTGGAATCTTATGAGAAGGGAATCTCTTTGTCCTCTGAATGCACACAAAATACTGGAAGGGTTTCAAAAGCGGAGAAGGCATCCTTGTCAACAGAAGATAACACTTAAGGGAGTGCTTCACGACCTATTTCTTCAAATTTCTTCTTTTTCCTTAAGTTGTTAAAAATGATGCATTTATGCTTTATCATTACCTATCTATTTTAAGACCATTATTTCACAAGGATGATTAATTAAGTGATATTTTAAATAGCATCTGAAACTGAATGTTAATTCCAAACTATTTTATTCATAGCTATAATTCAACTCTTGACACTTTCCCTAAATTTTATGTTTGTAAGCATGAATAAAAATATAGTTTTAATTGGTTCTATTGTTTTTTTTTTAGCAGATGTTCACAACCCTCTAAGCATCAATTTTTCAGCATCTCACATTGTTTGCATGAGGCCATGCAAAACTTCAACCATGGGGGAGTGGTTGCTGAAACAATAGTAGTTAGGTTCATCTTCTAATAAAAAGGAAGTGCCAATAGGAGCAGTGATCAACATGGTTCCAAAAGAGGAGGGTTCTAAATCTCAACATATGGTCATCCAATTACATAATACCCTCTTGTCACAGAGCTTGCAGCCCAGTCACCAAATTCCTTTGCATTATTTTGATGCAAACTCAAAGTTCCTACATCTAGTGTTGGTATTTGTTCCATCTACATGGTTTTCAATTGAATCAGATCACAAGTCCTCTTCCAGAACACTAGAAAACACTAGCTAATTCTACAAGGTGCATCCTACAAAATTTTCAAAAGCACTAGTTCTGCGCTCATCCGGTACTGAACAACATTTATGTGCTATTCTGGTACTGGTCATAACCCTATGCTCATCTGGTACTCAGGTGATCTAGTATTGGTAATAAAGTGTTGGTAGCTCTAATGATATCTTCAAGTTTTGTTGCTCTATTTAAGTAATAGGACATATAAATTCAACATTTTTCATTTTGCTAAAGAAATTAGACTAATTATGCAATAAACATATGGTTACTCTCAATTATTGCACACTACATACCATGAACTTCTGCAAGCCCTCGTATACATATCATCACTCTATTTCTTCCCCCTGTTAATTATTTTCCTTTTTCTATTCTGGTACTGCAGAAACCTGCTCCATTACTTATCTGGTACTGATGCCAAAATGATATGATCTTTGTCACGTGCTTAACATTGTTTTCACTTTAGGTAATTGGAGGTATGGGATAATCTCTTCATGTTCTTTCTATCAAGGATACTTTAAGTCTTGTGTTTAATTACTTTTACTCTCATGTGCATCTTCCTCCTACATTTCTACTCTCAACCCTAAATGAATCATGCTTGCTATCCTTTAAAGAATATATTTTTCACATTTAGTTATATATGATAATGGGTTCACTTGTTTTATTACCTCATCATTTTGAAGAAGTGATTGCTAATTGAAATATCCATTGAAAAGTGGTAACACCATTATGTCAAATACTAACATAGTTGATTCAAACTAGTTTTTATCCAAGTTTGTCTTTACAAGTTTTTCTTGGAGGGTATTGATGAAAACCTCACGTGGTGGACTGGCTTTGCAAAACCTCAATGAACTTGTATGAGAACCCTAATATGATTAACTAGAGGGACCTCTTAGTCATTATCCGAGATGTTTCATTATACATTGAATAGCTGATATTTAAGTTGACTGTGGATGATGTCACCCTTGGGATAATTGCAAACAATTAATTATGTGCCTAATAACTCTAAAACACTCTCGTACCACCAGCCTTCCTTATACTCTAAAACTGTCAATGAGCAATATACATAATTCTAAATCTTTTGAGTAATATAATAAAAATAAAGTATCAGGAAGTACAAGTAAACCCGCAGGGGTACTGAACAGGCCTGCTAGTAGTAGGGCCATGCTTGTATGGTACTAAGGTAAACCTGTTGGGGTACCGAATAGGCTTGTTGGCAGCGAGGCTATGTTGGGTAAATGGAGTTGAAAAACATAAAGTGGCACACTTAAAACTGAACAAAAACCCTTGGGTATCGTTCTGAAGCATTATCAAATCAAGGCTAGGAGATGACCTTTATATCTCTCGATGATGTTCTTAAGAACCTTCAAGTATCCACTTTAGAGTTCTATCTTTAACATAAATAGGTTTGCATGAGAAGTGGGACCCTCAATATATGTAATTCAGCTTACCTAAACAAGAAGAGCTTCATCTCTAAAAACTTGGATAAGAAACGAGTTAATCATCTTGGGATGTATTCTCTTATGTGTTCCTCTCTTCAAATGAGATCTAAAAACTATTCTATATCACTTTTACTTTAAAAGGTAATCTATCCAACGAGGCCTATTAGTCAAATTCATTTTGAAAACTCTTGGCCACTTTCCTATAATCATATTAGAGTCACATTCAACCCTTTCTCCTAACTTTGATCGAAAACAGATTGGATAAGACTTAACTTCAGGGATTTCTTGATCGAGTGAAGAGTATCATCAATTGTGAAATTTTGAAGATCATTGTTGCATGAGGACATGCAATGACTTAAGCATGGGGGAATGTTGAGTCTCCATTTTGACACTTCTAATACCCTCTATTAACCCCTATCCGAGCCTATTTTACCTATGTTATGAGTATAAACTTGATTGTTACCTCCATAGATACACTTAATGACCTTGTTCATGTGCATAGAGAGGTAACTTATGCTTAAGGCATGTTTTGTTTCATTTTCTTGAGTTAATTTGATTAAAATAGTTGATTTTGCATGATCCTAATCATTTGGTCTTAAGCAACATTGATCTGGTACCAACTAAACCACATAAAATTGATTCGGTACTGCCCTGTTCTATTCCGGTATAAGCATGTGCTATTCTGGTACTAGTGTGACTGTGTGTATTCCGGTACTAAACAACTACCTACAGGATTTCGGTACCAGCATTCCAGTACTAGATTCTCACCTCGATTTCCAAGCCGATGACGATGTATCTAAAAATTTGGCGACATGGGTTTTTTCCAGAGAGATGTTTTCATGCGGACGCATGGGCAAGAATATCCATATCACACACATGTGGACCTCCATCTCAGGGGGAACAATCCATCCTCAATCTTTGTCAATTTTCCAGAACTTCTAAGATCATGCCCAGATTCGTGGGAACACCATTTCCTTGATTAGATAATGGTTGTACTTGACCTCCATTGATGGAAAATTGTTTTGATTTGGATTGGATTGTATAGATCCAAATTTGTAATGTAAAAATCATATAAATTGAGTGATGGCTCTAAGCCAAAGGAGAGAAATTAGTATGCCGGAAATTGGATTTCTGAACCAACTCCTTTTGTAAATTCATTTGCTGAAGATCAATGGAAGTTTGAATTCAAGGATCATGTGTGTATCTTATCATTTAGCATCTACTGATATAAAATATTCCATGTTGGCATCGACAAGGGCCCACCGATCCAGCTTGGTAAGCTCATTGTAAATTATTAGTATAGATTTCTATTTTTCTGTACTTGTTGTTTTGATTTCATTTCTGATTTCACTATTAGAATTGATTGCAAAGTGTGGCAGCACAGGAGAAGTTGGGAGTCCATAATTCACATTACATAAGCCATCAAATGGAACATCTCATTAAGACTTATGTTTCCTGTGTAGGAATGAAGTAATTGCAGGATTGTAAGTTTGTATTAAATTTATGTTTGTGATGCATCAATTGATTTTTGAAGTGTGTGCAGAATTAGATAAGAATTTATTGCAAGTTTGAAGTGAGTTGTTACAAGAAATAAGATCAGGCTTCATCTCTCACCTTCATGCACCATTTAATGAAGCCTCTCAATTAAATTGACTATTTTTTGTACTACACAGGTTTGATTGGAGTGAATAGAGTTATGATTGATTTTTGTTTAAGAGTGAATTGTTGATTATTGTTTTCAATTGCTACAGGGAACAAGATCTAATTTCATCTCTTCTTTTCACGAGCCTATAATGAATAGATATGTTATGTGAGCAAGAGCCTTTTCAATTGAGTGTTTTCTTGAGTGTTTTACTATGAGTTTTATCTTCCGCTATTGTTGAAGTGTGCCCATATTTGCTTGTTAGTTGTTGTTAAGGATAGTAGCTACAGTTAAGAGATTCAAAGTCCATCTTTCCACTTGATGAGCTTGTAAATGGACAAGGAATTATCTGAGCAAAATCTTTTGAGTTCATGATTGCAAGTTTTTCTTTCTAATTTCTGAATTGTGTGAAGAGTGTTATCTTTGAAATCAGAGTATTTTGTTATTGATGGTTTTCTTGTCTAAGCTATACTAAACAGACATAGGAACCTATCTGTTATCGGCACATATAGTGCATCAACTCTACTGATTACGAATACCAGTTGATAATTTATGTTTGGTAATGTATTATGCAAATAATTGCACCAACATTTTGGCGTCGTTGTCGGGGAGCTAT
Source organism: Picea engelmannii (assembly GCA_009831015.1). Taxonomy (NCBI): domain Eukaryota; kingdom Viridiplantae; phylum Streptophyta; class Pinopsida; order Pinales; family Pinaceae; genus Picea; species Picea engelmannii. The sequence goes on from ML793584.1 coordinate 217,059, forward strand.
TCTTTAATTGTTTTGGATTAGTTTTATGGATCACCTAAGGGTGGAGAGAATATGGTAAGATGCACAGGAAGAGCTCACACATCCACTTTGTTGGGGTTGCTCCAAAGTTAGGTTGTCCGCTCTTCTTTTAATACAAGTGTGTTTTTCCTTTCTTTATGCAAAATTGTGTGTTCATGATGGGCTAACTTGTGCGAACCGATAACCTGGTGACAACAAGGTCCTAGTAACGCAAGAAGTTCAAGTTTGGTGTGTTTTATTTTTGCAAATAGTTTTAATTTCTTAGTTTTAATATTCAAATCTTTTATGATAAATCATTTTTGGGGTGTTGTAAGAACCCCTGAGTACTAAGTTGTGTTGTGAGACAGGGATCATCAACCAGCTAGAGTAATTCAAGGATGATCAAGAGCTCAAAGAATGTTCCTCCAAGAACTTTCCCACATTCTAGTAGCAGCTGGGATATCCACCTCTCAGGAAGAGAATATCTTGACAGCAGTCAAGAATTTAGTTGTCTCTCCACAAGAAGATTTAGAAGTCCCGTCCGATTCCTCATGCCAATTTTTTGAGGAGACTAAAGAATCATGGATAGAATGCAATGAAGAGAAACCGTTGGAACCTGAGATTGAGGAGTTCTTAGAATGCCTCTCAGCAGATCTTGTATGTACCTCAGAGACCAATCATCTTGAAGAAAATACTCTGTGTGGCATGGAAAATGAGGACATGTTGTGTGACCTAAACAAAGAAGGGAAATGAGAATATCCTGATCCTATTAAAATATGGTTCCAATTAGTTGTCAGGTCACACTACTCTTTTACTTTTCATTATTGTTTGATCTCATCATCAAAGCAGTTGGTCCTTCATACTCTCATATGCATTAAAAGTGATATTTTAAACCCGAGTATGGATATATTTCTAACCATGTTACGCACATGGCTCCACTTAAATTATTCTTATACTTGAAGGACATTTTCTTTTATTCAATTAGAGTAGGATAATAAATAAATAAATAAATGTTGCAATGCAACCCATCTTTCATACTTTTCATAAATGGGAATGTCAAAAGCTAATTAAGCAATCAGTTTAAGATCTTTTGCTCCGATAGTAGATTTCTTTTAAAGTTATGAGAATGTTGTTTGGAATCTTATGAGAAGGGAATATCTTCATCCTCCGAATGCACACAAAATACTGGAAGGGTTTCAAAAGCGGAGAAGGCATCCTTGTAAACAAAAGATAACACTTAAGGGAGTGCTTCACGACCTGTTTCTTCAAATTTCTTCTCTTTCCTTAAGTTGTTAAAAATGATGCATTTATGCTTTATCATTACCCATCTATTTTAAGACCACTATTTCACAAGGATGATTAATTAAGTGATATTTTTAATAGCAGCTGAAACTGAATGCTAATCCTAAACTATTTTATTCATAGCTATAATTCAACTTTTGAAACTTTCCCTAAATTTTATGTTTGTAAGCATGAATAAAAATCTAGTTTTAATTGGTTCTATTGGTTTGTTTTTTAGCATATGTTTGCAACCCTATGAGCAACAATTTTTCAGCATCTCACATTGTTTGCATGAGGCCATGAAAAACCTCAAGCATGGGGGAGTGGTTGCTGAAAGAATAGTAGTTAGGTTCATCTTCTAATAAAAAGGAAGTGCCAATAGGAGCAATGATCAACATGGTTCCAAAAGAGGAGGGTTCTAAATCTCAACATATGGTTATCCAATTACATAATACCCTCTTGTCACAAAGCTTGTGGCCCAGTCACCAAATTCCTTTGCATTATTTTGATGCAAACTCAAAGTTCCTGCATCTAGTGTTGGTATTTGTTCCATCTACATGGTTTTCAGTTGAATCAGATCACAAGTCCTCTTCTAGAACACTAGAAAACAATGGCTACTTCTACAAGGTGCAGCCTACAAAAGTTGTAAAAGAACTAGGTCTGTGCTCATCCGGTACTGAAAAACATTTATTTTCTATTCCGGTACTGGTCATAACCCTGTGCTCATTTGGAACTCACGTGATCTGGTATTGGTAATAAGGTGTTGGTATCTCTAATGATATCTTCAAGTTTTTATGCTCTATTTAAGTACTAGGACATAGAAATTCAACATTTTTCGTTTTACTAAAGAAATTAGACTAATTATGCAATAAACATATGGTTACTCTCAATTATTGCACACTACCTACCATGAAATTTTGCAAGTCCTCGTATACATATCGTCACTCTGTTTCTTCCCCCTGTTAATTATTTTCCTTTTTCTATTCCAGTACTACAGAAACATGCTCCATTACTTATCTGGTACTGATGCCAAAATGATATGATCTTTGTCACGTGCTTAACATTGTTTTCACTTTAGGTAATTGGAGGTATGGGCTAATCTCTTCATGATCTTCCTATCAAGGATCATTTAAGTCTTGTGTTGAATTACTTTTACTCTCATGTGCATCTTCCTCCTACATTTCTACTCTCAACCCTAAATGAATCATCCTTGCTATCCTTTAAATAAGATATTTTTCACATTCAGTTCTATATGATAATAGGTGCACTTGTTTTATTACCTCATCATTTTGAAGAAGTGATTGCTAATTGAAATATCCATTGAAAAGTGGTAATGCCATTATGTTAAATACTAACCTAGTTGATTCAAACAAGTTTTTATCCAAGTTTGTCTTTACAAGTTTTTCTTGGGGGGTATTGATGAAAACCTCATGTGGTGGACTGCCTTTACAAAACCTCAATGAACTTGTATGACAACCCTAATAGGATTAACTAGAGGGACCTCTTAGTCATTATCCGAGATGTTCCATTATACATTGAATAGCTGAGATTTAAGTTGAATGCGGATGATTTCACCCTTGGGATAATTGCAAACAATTAATTATGTGCCTAATAACTCTAAAACACTCTCGTACCACCTGCATACTCTAAAACTGTCAATGAGCAGTATACATAATTCTAAATCTTTTGAGTAATATAATAAAAATGAACTATGAGGAAGTACAAGTAAATGTACTGAGGTACTGAACAGGCCTGCTGGTAGCAGGGCCATGCTTGTATGGTACTAAGGTAAACCCGTCAGGGTACTGAACAGGCTTGCTGGTAGCGGGGCTATGTTGGGTAAAGGGAGTTGAAAAAGTTAAAGTGACACACTTAAAACTGAACAAAAACCCTTGGGTATCATTCTGAAGCATTATCAAATCAAGACTAGGAGATGACCTTTATATCTCTCGGATGATGTTCTTAAGAACCTTCAAGTATCCACTTTAGAGTTCTATCTTTAAAATAAATAGGTTTGCATGAGAAGTGGGACCCTTAGTATATGTAATTCACCTTACCTAAACAAGAAGAGCTTCATCTCTAAAATCTTGGATAAGAAAGGAGTTAATCATCTTGGGATGTATTCTCTTATGTGTTCCTCTCTTCAAATGAGATCTAAAAACTATTCTATATCACTTTTCCTTTAAAAGGTAATCTATCCTGGGAGGCCTATTAGTCAAAGTCATTTTGAAAACTCTTGGCCACTTTCCTATAATCATATTAGAGTCACACTCAACCCTTTCTCCTAACTTTGATCGAAAACAGATTGGATAAGACTTAACTTCAGGGATTTCTTGATCGAGTGAAGAGTATCATCAATTGTGAAATTTTGAAGATCATTGTTGCATGAGGACATGCAATGACTTAACCATGGGGGAATGTTGAGTCTCCATTTTGACACTTATAATACCCTCTATTAACCCCTATCCGAGCCTATTTTACCTATGTTATGAGTATAAACTTGATCGTTACCTCCATAGATACACTTAGTGACCTTGTTCATGTGCATAGAGAGGTAACTTATGGTTAAGGCATGTTTTGTTTCATTTTCTTGAGTTAATTCGATTAAAATAGTTGATTTTGCATGATCTTAATCATTTGATCTTAAACAACATTGATCTGGTACCAACAAAACCACATAAAATTGATTCGATACTGCCCTGTTCTATTCTAGTACCAGCCTGTGCTATTCTGGTACCAGTGTGACCATGTGTATTCCAATACTAAACAACTACCTACATGATTTCAGTACCAACATTCTGGTACTAGATTTTCACCTCGATTTCCAGGCCGATGACGATGGATCTAAAAATTTGGGGACATGGGTTGTGTCCAGAGAGGTGTTTTCATTTCGACACATGTGCCAAAATCTCCATATCGCACACGTGTGGACCTCCAACTCAGGGGGAACAATCCATCCTCAATCTTTGCCAATTTTCTAGAAATTCTAAGATCATGGCCAGATTCGTGGGAACACCATTTCCTTGATTAGATAATGATTGTACTCGACCTCCATTGATGGAAAATTGTTTTGATTTGGATTGGATTGTCTAGATCCAAATTTGTAATGTAAAAATCATATAAATTGAGTGATGGCTCTAAGCCAAAGGAGAGAAATTAGTATGCTGGAAATTGGATTTTTGAACCAACTCCTTTTGTAAATTCATTTGTTGAAGATCAATGGAAGTTTGAATTCAAGGAGCATGTGTGTTTCTTAGAATTTAACATCTACTGATATAAAATATTCCATGTTGGCATCGGCAAGGGCCCACCGATCCATCTTGGTAAGCTCATTGTAAATTATTAGTATAGATTTATATTTTTTTGTACTTGTTGTTTTGATTTCATTTCTGATTTCACTATTAGAATTGATTTCAAAGTGTGGTAGCACAGGAGAAGTTGGGAGTCCATCATTCGCATTACATAATCCATGAAATGGAAGATCTCATTAAGACTTATGTTTCCTGTGTAGAAATGAAGTAATTGCAAGATTGTAAGATTGTATTAAACTTCTGTTTGTGATGCATCAATTGATTTTTGAAGTGTGTGCATAATTAAATAAGAATTTATTGCAAGTTTGAAGTGAGTTGTTACAGGAAATAAGATTAGACTTCATCTCTCACCTTCATGCACCATTTAATGAAGCCTCTCAATTACATTGAATATTTTATGTACTACACAGGTTTGATTGGAGTGAATAGAGTTATGATTGTTTTTTGTTTAAGAGTGAATTTTTTATTATTGTTTTCAATTTCTACAGGGAACAAGATCTGATTTCATCTCTTCTTTTCACGAGCCTATAATGAACATATATGTTATGTGAGCGAGACCCTTTTCAATTGAGTGTTTTACTATGAGCTTTATCTTCTGCTATTGTTGAAGTGTGCCCAGATTGGATTGTTAGTTGTTGTTAAGGATAGTAGCTACAGATAAGAGATTCAAAGTCCATCTTTCCACTTCATGAGATTGTAAATGGACAAGGCATTATCTGAGCAAAATCTTTTGAGTGCATGATTGCAAGTTTTTCTTTCTAATTTCTGAATTGTGTGAAGAGTGTTATCTTTGAAATCAGAGTATTTTGTTATTGATGGTTTTATTATCTAAGCTATACTAAACAGACATAGGAACCTATCTGTTATCGGCACATATAGTGCATCAACTCTACTAATTACGAATCTCGGTTGATAATTTATGTTTGGTAATATATTATGCAAATAATTGCACCAACATTTTGGTGTTGTTGCCGGAGAGTTGTAAACGGTAATAGGTAGTATTTGGATTAGATTGCTTTAATGGTTTTGGATTGGTTTTATGGATGACCTAAGGACGGAGATAATATGGTAAGACGTGCGGGAAGATCTCACACATCCACTTTGGTGGGGTTTCTCCAAAGTTAGGTTGTCCTCTCTTCTTTTAATACAAGTGTCTTTTTCCTTTCTTTATGCAAAATTGTGTTTTCATGATGGGCTAACTTGTGCGAACCGATAACCTGGTGATAGCAAGGTCCCAATAACGCAAGGAGTTCAAGTTTGTTGTGTTTTATTTTTTCAAATAGTTTTAATTTCTTAGTTATTTTTCATGATAAATCTTTTTTGGGGTGCTGTAAGAACCCCTGAGTACTAAGTTGTGTTGTGAGACAGGGATCATCAACCAGCTAGAGTAATTCAAGGATGATCAAGAGCTCTAAGAATGTTCCTCCAAGAAATTTCCCACATTCTAGTAGCAGCTGGGATATCCACCTCTTAGGAAGAGCATATCTTGACAGTAGTCAAGAATTTAGTTGTCTCTCCACACGAAGATTGTGAAGTCCCGTCAGATTACTCATGTCAATTTGTTGAGGAGACTAAAGAATCATGGATAGAATGAAATGAAGAGCAACCATTGGAACCTAAGATTGAGGAGTTCTTAGCATGCCTCTCAGTAGATCTTGTATGTACCTCAGAGACCAATCATCTTGAAGAAAATACTCTGCATGGCATGGAAAATGAGGACATGTTGTGTGACCTAAACAAAGAAGGGAAACGATAATATCTTGATCCTATTGAAAGATGGCTCCAATTAGTTGTCAGGTCACACTACTCTTTTACTTTTCATTATTGTTTGATCTCATCATCAAAGAAGTTGGTCCTTCATACTCTCATATGCATTAAAAGTTATATTTTAAACCCGAGTATTGATATATTTCTAACCCTGTTACGCACATGGCTCCACTGAAAGTATTCTTATACTTGAAAGACATTTTCTTTTATTCAATTAGAGTAGGATAGTAAATAAATGTTTCAATGCAACCTATCTTTCATACTTTTCATAAATGGGAATGTCAAAAGCTAATCAAGCAATCAGTTTAAGATCTTTTGTTCCGATAGTAGATTTCTTTTAAAGTTATGATAATTTTGTTTGGAATCTTATGAGAAGGGAATCTCTTCATCCTCTGAATGCACACAAAATACTGGAAGGGTTTCAAAAGTAGAGAAGTCATCCTTGTCAATAGAAGATAACACTTAAGGGAGTGCTTCACGACCTATTTCTTCAAATTTCTTATGTTTCCTTAAGTTGTTAAAAATGATGCATTTATGCTTTATCATTACCTATCTATTTTAAGACCACTATTTCACAAGGATGATTAATTAAGTGATATTTTTAATAGTAGCTAAACCTGAATGTTAATTCCAAACTATTTTATTCATAGCTATAATTCAACTTTTGACACTTTCCCTAAATTTTATGTTTGTAAGCATGAATACAAAACTAGTTTTAATTGGTTTTATTGGTTTGTTTTTTAGCAAATGTTCGCAACCCTCTGAGCATCAATTTTTCATCATCTCACATTGTTTGCATGAGGCCATGCACAACCTCAAGCATGGGGGAATGGTTGCTGAAACAATAGTAGTTAGGTTCATCTTCTAATAAAAAGGAAGTGCCAACAAGAGCAGTGATCAACATGGTTCCAAAAGAGGAGGGTTCTAAATCTCAACATATGGTCATCCAATTACATAATACCCTCTTGTCACAGAGCTTGCAGCCCAGTCACCAAATTCATTTGCATTATTTTGATGAAAACTCAAAGTTCCTTCATTTAGTGTTGGTATTTGTTCCATATACATGGTTTTTAGTTGAATCAGATCACAATTCCTCTTCCGGAACAGTAGAAAACACCAACTACTTCTACAAGGTGAAGCCTACAAAAGTTGCAAAAGCACTAGGTCTGTGTTCATCCAGTACTAAACAACACTTATGCGCTATTCTGGTACTGGTCATAATTCTGTGCTCATATGGTACTTAGGTGATCTGGTATTGGTAATAAGGTGTTGGTATCTCTAATGATATCTTCAAGTTTTGTTTCTCTATTTAAGTACTAGGACATATAAATTCAACATTTTTCGTTTTACTAAAGAAAATAGACTAATTGTGTAATAAACATATGGTTACTCTAAATTATTGCACACTACTTACCATGAACTTTTGCAAGCCCTCGTATACATATCGTCACTTTGTTTCTTCCCCCCTGTTAATCATTTTCGTTTTACTATTCCAGTACTGCATAAACCTGCTCCATTACTTATCTGGTGTTGATGCCAAAATGATATGATCTATGTCACGTGCTTAACATTGTTTTCACTTTAGGTAATTGGAGGTTGTGTCTAATCTCTTCATGTTCTTTCTATCAAGGATCATTTAAGTCTTGTGTTGAATTACTTTTACTCTCATGTGCATCTTCCTCCTACATTTCTACACTCAACCCTAAATGAATTGTCCTTGCTATCCTTTAAAGAAGATATTGTTCACATTTAGTTCTATATGATAATGGGTGCACTTGTTTTATTACCTCATCATTTTGAAGAAGTGATTGTTAATTGAAATATCCATTGAAAACTGGTAACACCATTATGTCAAATACTAACCTAGTTGATTCAAACAAGTTTTTATCCAAGTTTGTCTTTACAAGTTTTTCTTGGGGGGTATTGATGAAAACCTCATGTGGTGGACTGCCTTTGCAAAACCTCAATGAACTTGTATGACAACCCTAATAGGATTAACTAGAGGGACCTCTTAGTCATTATCCGAGATGTTCCATTATACATTGAATAGCTGAGATTTAAGTTGAATGTGGATGATGTCACCCTTGGGATAATTGCAAACAATTAATTATGTGCCTAATAACTCTAAAACACTCTCGTACCACCTGCATACTCTAAAACTGTCAATGAGCAGTATACATAATTCTAAATCTTTTGAGTAATATAATAAAAAGGAAGTATGAGGAAGTACAAGTAAACCCGTCGGGGTACTGAACAGGCCTGCTAACAGCGGGGCCATGCTTATATGGTACTAAGGTAAACCTATCATGGTGTTGAACAAGCTTGCTAGCAGCGGGGCTATGTTGGGTAAAGGGAGTTGAAAAACATAAAGTGGCTAGGAGATTATCATTATCAAATCAAGTCTAGGAGATGACCTTTATATCTCTCAGATGATGTTCTTAAGAACCTTCAAGTATCCACTTTAGAGTTCTATCTTTAAAATAAATAGGTTTGCATGAGAAGTGGGACCCTCAGTATATGTAATTCACCTTACCTAAACAATAAGAGCTTCATCTCTAAAAACTTGGATAAGAAAAAAGTTAATCATCTTGGGATATATTCTCTTATGTGTTTCTCTCTTCAAATGAGATCTAAAAACTATTATATATCACTTTTACTTTAAAAGGTAATCTATCCAGGGAGGCCTATTATTCAAAGTCATTTTGAAAACTCTTGGCCACTTTTCTATAATCATATTAGAGTCACATTCAACCCTTTCTCCTAACTTTGATCGAAAACAGATTGGATAAGACTTAACTTCGAGGATTTCTTGATCGAGTGAAGAGTATCATCAATTGTGAAATTTTGAAGATCATTGTAGCATGAGGACATGCAATGACTTAAGCATGGGGAATGTTGAGTCTCCATTTTGACACTTCTTATACCCTCTATTAACCCCTATCTGAGCCTATTTTACCTATGTTATGAGTATAAACTTGATCGTTACCTACTTAGATACACTTAATGACCTTGTTCATGTGTTAGAGAGGTAACTTATGGTTAAGGAATGTTTTGTTTGATATTCTTGAGTTAATTCGATTAAAATAGTTGATTTTGCATGATCCTAATCATTTGATCTTAAGCAACATTGATCTGGTACCAACAAAACCGCATAAAATTGATTCGGTACTTCCATGTTCTATTCCGGTACTAGACTATGCTATTCCGATACCAATGTGACTGTGTGTATTCTGGTACTAAACAACTACCTACAGGATTTCAGTACTAGCATTACGGTACTAGAGTTTGACCTCAATGTTTGGGTCGATGACAATGGATATAAAAATTTGGGGACATGGGTTTTGTCCAGAGCGGTGTTTTCATTCGAAAACTTGGGCCAGAATCTCCAAATCACACACATGTGGACCTCCATCTCAGGGGGAACGATCCATCCTCAATCTTTGCCAATTTTCCAGAAATTCTAAGATCATGCTCAGATTCATGGGAACACCATTTTCTTGATTAAATAATGGTTGTACTCGACCTCCATTGATGGAAAATTGTTTTGATTTGGATTGGATTGTCTAGATCCAAATCTGTAATGTAAAAATCATATAAATTGAGTGATGGCTCTAAGCCAAAGGAGAGAAATTAGTATGCTGGAAATTGGATTTCTGAACCAACTCCTTTTGTAAATTCATTTGCTAAAGATCAATGGAAGTTTGAATTCAAGGATCATGTGTGTCTCATAGTATTTAGCATCTGCTGATATAAAATCTTCCATGTTGGCATCGGCAAGGGTCCACCGATCTAGCTTGGTAAGCTCATTGTAAATTATTAGTATAGATTTCTATTTTTCTATACTTGTTGTTCGATTTCATTTCTGATTTCACTATTAGAATTGACTGCAAAGTGTGGTAGCATAGGAGCAGTTGGGAGTCCATCATTCGCATTACATAAGTCATCAAATGGAACATCTCATTAAGACTTATGTTTCCTCTGTAGGAATGAAGTAATTGCAAGATTGTATTAAATTTTTGTTTGTGATGCATCAATTGATTTTTGAAGTGTGTGCAGAATTAGATAAGAATTTATTGCAAGTTTGAAGTGAGTTGTTATAGGAAATAAGATTAGACTTCATCTCTCACCTTCATGTACCATTTAATGAAGCCTCTCAATTACATTGACTATTTTCTGTACTACACGGGTTTGATTGGAGTGAATAGAGTTATGATTTCTTTTTGTTTAAGAGTGAATTGTTGATTATTGTTTTCAATTACTACAGGGAACAAGATCTGATTTCATCTCTTCTTTTCATGAGCCTATAATGAACAGATCTATTATGTGAGTGAGAGCCTTTTCAATTGAATGTTTTCTTGAGTGTTTTACTATGAGCTTTATCTTCTACTATTGTTGAAGTGTGCCCACATTTTCTTGTTAGTTGTTGTTAAGGATAGTAGCTACAGATAAGAGATTCAAATTCCATCTTTCCACTTCATGAGCTTGTAAATGGACAAGGCATTATCTGAGCAAAATATTTTGAGTGCATGATTGCAAGTTTTTCTTTTTAATTTCTGACTTGTGTGAAGAGTGTTATCTTTGAAATCAGAGTATTTTGTTATTGATGGTTTTCTTATCTATGATATACTAAAAAAACATAGGAACCTATCTGTTATCGGGACATATAGTGCATCAACTCTACTAATTACGAATCCCGATTGATAATTTATGTTTGGTAATATATTATGCAAATAATTTCACCAACACATCCCATCACATGGCAGCTGAGATGGGAGTATAAGGGATCCCTAACGAAGTAGAACTAGTTGCTTCCATCACCGCTCATTGACAAAACTGTTATTCATGTGAAGTCACCTCGAGAGGGAATATCTGGATTAGAAGCGATACAGATAAGTCAATGATCAGAGACTTGGCTGGCCTAAAGCCTTTAGAATCAAGGTCATAGACAATGGATTCCTCTGGTGCAGGAAATTATTCTCTCGGAGCTCGCTTGGGCATAGTTTCTTGTGCCCTGAAATCTTTGAATGAGCCTTCTTGATATAGCTTGCACCTCAATGGCGACAGAGGTGGCTCCAAAGTAACCGATGAAAGGCCCTGAAGCCTACGCAAATGGAAAAGTTGTTGATCTTCCACCTTGTGAAATGATCTAACAACACTATAAGGTTTATCTAGTGTGAAACACAGATCACACATTAAAAATATCCTAATGGTAAATCAAGAAAACAACTAACTAGAAGGAAGAAAAGTTACACCAATCAACATTAGAGAAACTTACCGGTGCAAGTGTAATTCGAACACAAAAACACACTCTAGGTATACTCTGCAAAGAAAAATTTGACGTCTTCCTTGGGTACTACAATATACCCCCACAGTTACCCATGTAAGTCCCTAAGAAAAGGAAACTATGTTTCAACCTCGTAGTCATTCACTAGGCACGTACAATCGACAATTGGGTTGATCGTAATGAGCATGATAGAAAATTTTGAATCCTTTAAAGGGTACCGAAGGAAAATCATCTAGAAGACAACTAAGGATCTCAAATGGATTCAAGGTCCATGATTCTTTGTAGTCAAATGTGATCAGTGTGATTCCCAAGAACGACCCTTAATATATGATCCCCATTATGTTTGGTTCAGCTTTGGAGGGGTTATCTCCTCTACCTTTCCTCACGCAACCTCGTGTTTAGCCCCTATGTTAGAGGGGGGTTCTAGTTGACTCTTACGAAACTGGACTCTGAAACTCCCTATCATAGACTCTTATGTTTGTTTAGAAGTCCTTGAAGAGTTTCGTCTCCACGACTATTTCAAGGCCCTAGATCCTAGACTAGTTGGTGAACCCTACAAACAAAAAGTCTAATTGATTTTAAGTGTTAAGAATTGATTTTAATTAGCTTGACTTACTCAAAATGGTATGCTCGTGAAACTTATGGTGTTTACAAGAGATGAAAGAGAAGAAATAATTTAGATCATTTATGCAAAAGAAAACTAGATTCTTCAAATTGAAATAAATGACTTTTAAAATATTTGTAAATGCAAACTTTTCTAAATAGTACTCCAAGATCCTATAACGCAAAAAGTTTCCTAGAATGATATTTTAATTTTATGATGCAAACTACTAAACTTTCAGGGAAACAACAAGAAAGGAACTTTGAAAAAGAACTCTTTTCCTTTGTAAAAAGACAACCTATGCTACAATTACCAAACTAAATGCATAATTGAATGTAATATTTTTTTCTTTAATTCTTAGAAAATAAAAATAGAAGTAAAAGATCTTTTTTGGTTTTCAAAGCATAAACTAGATAAAGAGAAAATAAACCCAAGACTCAAACAGACCCTAAACCACTCCCTGACAACATGGATTGACTAGAATCCATAGGAGGATGTAATGCTTATAGGCCGACTCTAAACCTCTAAAGCAAACAAAAGAAGATGAAGAAACAACATGGGTTCCTTACAAAGAGAAATTTAAATTGAAACTTTGAACCAACCAAAGACCACTAACAAAGACCCTGAAAAGTTGAAGAAAGCCTGAGAAGCATAAAGCTTCTTGTCAAGAAAGAAAAAGTCTTTAAAAAATAAAAAATAAAAAACTTCCAAAACACAGAGACGCGATCTATCCACAAGCAACCTGTGTATGTACGTGGGATGTATATTGTGCAGATTACATGTGTACGTTGGCTAAACAAAGGCTAGGTCACATACACCTCTGAAAATTTTCAAAAATAAAAAGGGATTGGATAACTGACTAGGCAGGGAAGGTTGGTAGGCACCTGGAAGGTGACCAAAGACCCTAAATTGACTCAGTAAACTTGTAAAACTAAAAAATAAACTGAAACAAAAACGAATCAAACCAAAATATCCCACTAAGACCCTAGAGAGAATCCCTAGTGGAGTCATCAATTCAGCTACAGGGAAAATCCCCCTATATTGGGTCTAGGTATAGGCAGAGCGTTGACTTCCCTTAAAAGATTGTTCTACCCTTAAACTACCCCAAAACCATTTAAACTGAGTGAAAAGAGAAAGGAAATAAGGTAAATGGTTTCACCTTAGGTCCTTATGGCCGGTGTAGACCTCTTTCTCCCATACATCTTCCTAGATTGCAGGTCTCCTCCCAAATATGACCTACAAAAGCTTAGGAAAACAATGCTACAACACATACAATCTCTACTCATCACTTTCAATTTCCATATATAGACATGAATGCATAAATTCATAAAAGTATACAAATATAATATTTTGGGGCAAGCACAAACTCTTTTATTAAGTTTCAATACAAAAATGATTACAACCTTTGTCGACAATTTATCCATGAACCAGGTCTAGGCTGCTCTATCGTGGCTCCAAGTGCATCATTCCTGTGTTATCTTCTCACAAAAGACTTATCACTTAGGGAAGGAGAAAGAATTGTATAAGGAGAAAGGGGTGGAGGGGAATGATGAGACCAAAACTTAGAATAGGATGCAAAACTTGGGCTAAGAAGGGGAAGGGATTTTGGCATAGTTTTCTTATTCTCTTGATTTTCTTGTCAAATGATACCCTAAGACCTCTTTTTATATGAAAAAAATATGTTTATTTGGTTTGGGGACGAGCTACAAGGGGTAAAATGGTTAGGAAACCCTCGATAGCCCATAAAATCTATCAAATTTCTTGCAATTATATATATATTTTTCAATTTTTGGAGGTAAATGTGGGATAACTAGTATGAAACTCACGTATGTACATGGGATAACTAGTATTGGCACACGTGTGTACGCGGGCTATTAGTTCAACAGGGCGCGTACACTTTCCAAAAAATAGTTTCTTAAGAAGCAACCTCAACATTATTTTTGGGAAATTATCTAAGTGGAAAGGCCAATGTCTTTTATGCATAGATGTTACACATTATTTTTGTCACCCCTATGAACATTAATGATGAACACCTATCATTTGTCTTTAGAAGGATCAATTTCCTTAATCCATGAAGAAGAATGAAGGCAAACTTTCCTAGAGAGATAAAATTATCTTTTCCTTTGTGAAAACCCTTGTAAAGAAGGATCGTCGCACCTTTCTTAGTGTTAAGGGTGCGACAATCTCAAATCGACAAAGTTGCACCACAGTGGCCTGCGACATTATCAAAGTTTTCTTAGTGTTAAGGGTAGGGATGATTTTAAGGATGGAAATTTATTTTAAAATGTAGAAACCTTGGCAAATCTTACTAATCCTTCATATTCCAACTATAATTGTTTGGCAATATTTTTGTAAAAATAATCAAACTTCTAAGGATTTTCTATAGTTTTTATAAAATTTTGGCAAATTTTAAGTTAAAATAATTGTATCCTATAGAATTTGGGCGAATTATTTTTAAAATAGCGAATCTCGTTTTTGGAAAAACCATGGAAAATTAGCCCATGAGAGAAATTTATCCCCTAAAATCATCCCTGATTAAGGGTGCGACGATCGCCTGTACGAAGAAAAAGAGAAGATTCTCAATGCTTCTAAGATAGAAGCTTCGAGGGTGAGGTGGCCTCTGATCAGTTTGGATCTGAGTTGCATCTCTGATCTCATGGGATCATCCTAACCTCCTTACCCTATCCTTTTCAGCTTATAAAAGGAGGAGGCCTCTCATGGGGAAATCTAGCTTTGAGAATATCTTTTGAGCATGGCTAATGAATTTGTAGAATTTTGGCTTGAGAATTATTAGCCGAAAGGGCTTATGATAGGATTCTGATATATGTTGTCAAGATAGATTGTCGGTATTTTCAAACTTACAGTCTCAGAACTTGTTGGAGAATAAGTGTGTGGGAAGAAAGGAATTGTTGGAAGGAACCTGACAACATCAAGGCATCTGGTTGTATGTTTCTTCCACATTCTTTAATACATATATACTTTTTCTTTCCTATGTGAACTCCATTTGTCCATATTGTATGATTCCTTGATCATGTACATAATTTCATATTGAATAGACTCGGTTAGTCTTGTCTTCATTGGCTTGTGTTTCTTTACATATACTTCTCCATAAGCCTTACAACAGATTTGGGATCACATTGGCGAGGTGAGGTCTACAACATTTAAAAGGTATGTTTTGGATCCTCTTCATATTTTGTAACTGAAATATAAGGAAAGTTCATTGTACTGTTTATTTTGTTGTAATTTTGTGTTGAAGTTAGGGAGATCAATTTGTGTCCACACTTACCGATTTGTCCTGAAACAATAGGTAAGGCATTTTCGGACTATAACAGTAGGGAAATTTCGAACTCACTTTGTATGTCCTTGGAAAACTTCTAACTCAGCATGTCATCATCACTTCCAAAGATGATTTCATCCACATATACTTCAATGATAAGTATGTTGTCTTGATCCATTTTTATGTAGAGATTTTTATCTCCATTTCCCTTTTTGAATCCTTGTTGTTGTAAGAACTTGTCCAGTATTGAATGCTAAGATCTAGGGGATTGTTTGAATCCATATAGATATTTATTCAATATGAAAACACAATCTTCCCTTTTTTATAGTAGAAACCCTTCTGTTTGTTCTATGTATACTTGTTCTTCTAATTGACCATTTAGAAATGTTGATTTTACATCTATATGATAGATTATGATTATTTTAGAACATGCATAGGCCAATATCATTATGATTGCTTCCATTCTGGAAATGAGAGAAAATATTTCTTCAAAATATATTCCTTCAACTTGAGCATATCCCTTGCATACTAACCTTTCTTTGTTTCTGGTTTCCTGTCCATCTTCATTTAGTTTGTTTCTAAACACCCATTTTCTACCAATCATGTTTTTGTCCTTAGGTCTTGGAACCAGTTCCCATGTCTCATTCTTCTTTATCTGATTCAGTTCTTCTTCCATGGCCTTGATCCAATGTTCATCATTGTTGGCTTCCTCAAATTTTCTTGGTTCAATCATGGATAATAATTCTAGATGTCTTTTTTTTGGTGTATGTGTTGGTTTTCTTCTTCATATTTCTCTTCTTTCATTTTTGTCCCCAATAATTTGTTTCGGTGGATGATTCTTCTAACACCAGTGTTTAGGTGTCTTAGAAGGTGTCTGGAGATATTGTTAATTGTATTTTGTTTATTCTTTCTCTGCTTCTGGTGTTCTTATGATAAAAATCACTCTATGGAATGGTGTAAACCACAACAGACAAAAATTACTACAGAAATCAACTCTAATCTCAAGTATGTTATATAAACAAATATGCTAACAAGACAAGATAAAAATCCTACCTCGTATGGACATTCGAAGAAGACCATCGTTGAGCACTCGACTCAAATCTATATACCTACAACTTGTCCTCAACAACCAAGATACGCAAGAATATGGTGATAATATATAAATTTATCACATATAATAGCATAATCCATCAATATTCACACCAAATATGTCGATGGAATAACAATTCAAATATTTTCAAGATATTAGCTGGACGAGAAAAGAGTATTTCTATTAAAATATAATCAACAGAAGTGTATGAATGACATGATTTCGTGTCGTCACGTCTCGAAACCGAGAAATTAATTCCCTTCCAGCTGGGCCCCCACCACTTCAATCCTACACCAAAGGCAAGCTCATATAAGAGAGACAATGAGGTTCTCCATCAAAGAGGGAAGAGATTGGGGGATGAAAAATGTGTTTAGACTTAATATGAACTGAATAATTTCTCCAGAGTAACTTTGTTGTCACAAGTTGAATTCTTTCTCCTCTTCCACGACTTGGATATGGACCATTTATAGCCTTCAAATGGAAATGAAGAGTCGATTCGGAATTTCCATTATATGGAAGGTCAAGGATCATGGATCTCGTGATGTGACATGGAAAACCAACACCATTTTTTTAATTTTGGGTGAAAAACCCAATGTATGCATGTTGTAATGTTGCAACTTGTGTATACGCATGTTGTATAGTTGTTAGTGCGCGTATATGTGGAAAATATGATTTTTAGCTCCGGTAATTGAAAAAAGGGACTTCAACTCTACATAGGGAAATGGAAAAGGCATTATGAGCAAGTTTCATTGGGTGAGGAAAATCTTGTTATAACATATGCCCCATAATGTGTGAGGTCATAGGAATATTTGCAATGGTCGAAATACATTATAATTCCCAGAAGTGGGGTAATGGAGACCCAGTTGGACGAACTAGTTTCTCATAAAAATACTACAATCCATAATGTCTTTGTACACATGGCTACCAATTTGAATTACACTGCAGATCCATGTGTAAATATACCAAATATATATTCATGGCCATGAATAGGATATACAAAAGTAGATACATGCCATAGGTTGTCATAGTCACAAACAAGGCCCAATGAAAACCAATCTCAAAATGAATCTGTATATAATGGAGTACAATCTGATCTCCCATGATCACTGAAGTCATATAGGTATTGGTTCAATGAATGATAGCAACAGCTCAGGAAAGTTGTGACTATGAATTGATGTCTTCAAGTCTTCTACACGATCCGCCAAAGGTGAAAGTATACATCGTTTGAATAAAGGAGTTGAGGTCGAACACAATGAGACTTCGTTTGATTACCGGTCATTGAGGTATATTGTTAATAAACATGAGACATCCTACCAGTAATGAAAGCAGTTATCAAGGAATCGAGTACATTCTTACAAGTGTGAATAAAGGTTTTGAGGTTGAACACTTGAAGAATCCATGAATCAGGAGACATTAATGTATTTCCAATTGTTTATGGCAAGAGAACCTGTCACTTATGACTACAAGCCTCTAGGTACTCAAAGGACTCTAGGCCTCGTTTCCATAATAGATGAGTTGAAATCAATGGAAGGATACTTGATGAAAGGAGAGCATTAAAGAATCTCTCATCAGTCAACATGAGTTATAAATCAATAAATTTATGATTTGGAGGAACTCATATGAAGAACATGTTCATGAACCAACAACCCTGTTCATCTTTTGTATGCACCAGATGCAAGAAGTGCACGAAAAAGACCCTCTAAATAGAAGCCAATAATGAAAATTGTCGACAAAGGAGAGGAAACCACCAATAAAAATAATGCCATCCAAGACATTGCATGAATCCCAATGTTTGAATAGATTTATTTCCATCGAACACAAGGGAACCCCCCCCGTCAGCGACCAATGAGGAGATGTCGATTGTTGGGTTCAAGGTTACCTACCCATAAGGAAATTAGGAATAGGGTGCATGGTAGGAATACAAATTCATGTAACTCTGAGACACACTAAGGGTATGGCCGACATGAAAAGTCAAGAGTTCTGAGAAATGGTTGACAATGGATTATAGACATCCTTTGAACAAGATCATGAGACATATGGATGAATCTGGAAGAATAGACTCAATGATGAAACTTTGTGATGTAGTAGGCATCAATCAAAATCTCCATAGGGATTGGAAGAATAACCAGTCGGAGGAGTAAACTCTAAGTAACGAGCTCATCTTACTAAGGTCCCACTAAACCAAAAATTTTGATGACAAGTGGACTCAAAAGTTTTGCTTTGTTCAAAGGTGACAAGACTGTTGCCAACATGAGATAATATTCTTTTCCCGCCAATCTTTTTTTGTTTTTTCATAGACAAATGAATGTTATTATACAGAGGAGGAAATGAGTGTCATTAGTAAGAAACTAGTTCCAATAGTGGAACATACCTATGCTCAATGCAAGGGGGTGTATGTAGGACATGGACACTTGGGGGAATGTTTCCTCTTGGGGTACAAGGTGTTAAGATACAAAGGATATAAACAAGGTTATGCTTGGATGATGATGTAAATTGTTGAGGTGATAGGATTATAATGCAAAAGTGATAACCGAAAATAGCTTCAATACTGCAAGCAAGAGAATGAGATGAAATTACAACTTAACTCCAAAGAATGTCCTAGTCCCCTAGGCCCGAAAAAGTATAAAACAATACCCAGGAGAAATATTCTAGCCACTAGTGACTAGAGTATTCATTTTTCAAAATTATTCTACTTGGTCTAAAAAGGGGTTAAACTTACACCAAATAGATGTCCTTTCAGATCAAATTTACGAGTGTGAAAGAGACAAGTTCACCCAACAATCTTTTCTCTTTTTGAGAGAGTCGGAAAAGAGATTAAACAAGAATCGGTGGGAGTCCCATAGGTATAGGTCAGCATGCATATGAGTAAGGATATTAGGTTCGAACACAAAGTCATATTAGAACTATAAGGGACTCCTAGTCTTTTTGGAATAATATATACATGGGTACTAGATGGCACAAAGGTTCTAACTAGGGCACCCATGTTTCATAAGTCTCTACCATTCAGTACCGACACATCTAGTAGAAATAACGAGGTTTTGTGTCACTAATAAATGGGTTCGTACCTAAGGCATATGGATCACAATCATAGGATAATGCAAAAATGAAAGATGGAGTGATGACCTATCCTATATGTTGGTTAAATAAATATACCTTTGAAAGTCACAAATGGGTGAAATAACGCTAGAAACCGCAAAAATCCCTGGACAAAACCGCCAAAACCAACTCCTTTCACTACGCTATTAGTCCACTAGGCCAAAATATTAGCAAAAACTATGTAAATTGGGTAAAACATTTTCTATAAGTAGTAAAAAAAACAATTTTACCATATCATTTCACATTTTCACCCAAATAGTGCATTTTGGACCAAATTGCTCACAATCTTCAAGTGCCAATTGCGGGAGCTACGAGCAACGGAATTGACAATCGTCTGGACCAAGTAAGTGCTCTTTCCCTCCTCTTCATTTCTAGTGGATTATAATTTTAAATTAGGTCTCATTTATTGATTGTTTTAATGCACAAATTAAGGACTAAGGTGTACGCAGGTTGTAGATCATCGAGTCGCATATACGCAGCCCTATACATGATTTTTATCAAAACAGACTATGTATATGCATCCCTATACATGAATTTATATACTACAACTCACGTGCAAGTTTGCAACTTGGTTTTTTTAAAGATATTTGACTCAAAAAATGGAATTCTTGTTGCAAGATGGTACTTGAATGGAGAGACAGAGAGCATGAAGAAGTTGATGCTACAGTAGAAAGAGATCCAGGGGACCAATTAGAATTAAAAATATTTGGGATTTATAAGTTTTGGGATCTCAAAGGGATGAGGGATCAAGTGAGCCTGCTCCAAATGTTGGTGAACTTTTGGATCTGGACACAAAGGCCTTCAACCTTAATGGGAAACCATTGAGAATTGAAGTTGAGGATATCTACTTTCTTACAAGATTGTCACGTCGAGGTGCAGTAGTGA
This sequence comes from Picea engelmannii, assembly GCA_009831015.1. Classification (NCBI taxonomy): domain Eukaryota; kingdom Viridiplantae; phylum Streptophyta; class Pinopsida; order Pinales; family Pinaceae; genus Picea; species Picea engelmannii. The sequence goes on from ML793584.1 coordinate 237,648, forward strand.
ACCTCAAATCTAGGGGATCCAGGAGTTGCATGAACATAGAAGAATGCATCGCCACTCATTGTGTTGCAAGAACAAAAAAGGTAGGGAGCTAACTCCCCATTAGGGAGATCAACAAACTGATTGTAAAGATCATCATTCTCATGCTTACATGGATCATGAGATCAGCCTCATTCACCAGGAATCAAGGCCACGTATTTTCTAATCCGTGGAGTGCTTACACCCAACAATGTGTGATTGGTGCACCTCACTACTGGATACCATGAAGAGCCAACTAACATATTGCAAATAGGGTAGAAAGAGGAACTTCAGGTTCACATCTATCTTGTGTAGTTTTTTCTTTGAGCGGGTTCCAAGACTAAGCCCTAGAGTTGAGATCCCTCCACATAGACCATGCAATCCAATCATGTCACGATGTACCAAGGTGATGAGGTGGTAGGAGGTTGTAGGTTGCCAACCCCCTACAATGATGAGTTCTTCTTCGGGTTGCAGCGACAGGTGATAGCCCTAGACGACTACCCTTATGCATGGATCAACTATAGAGGAGATCCAAACATTCTATTTCCACCAGGTTCCACCTATGGTGATATAGGTATGAAACAATCTTCAAATATATTTCATTTTTTTGTGTTTTTCAAAGATAATAAAAAACACAAATATTTTTGGATGGTGCCTAGTATTAACAATTACTTTTTTGTGCAAACGTAGGTTCGCGACGGCCGAATGTATTCCCACGACACTAGAAGAGGAAACATGGGGATGAGCCAGTGGGAGGATATGCAGAGAGAGTTCTTCAAAATGTGTAGGGAAACCTCTCTCATTGGACACACAGGATTTCCATGGTTCAGGTAGAGGATCTGCCCGAGGCAATGCAGTGATAGGTGATGGGTGTGCCCCATGCGTGGGTGCAACTCTTCCGACGTCTCACAAATGTCATAGTATGCTATCATGACACACATATGGCATTACAGGCATAGATGGCACATTGTATCTATCAGTTGTATATGTATTTTGAGGGTGTGAGCCCCAATTTTGTACTATGACACCATATTTTTTGGAGAGTTTAAATATATATAAAAACATTGGTCTTCGACGTTACTTATATTACAATGTGTACATTGGTGAATGTGTTTTATTTACTTTATTTATATGACAAATTCCAATCTAAAACATAATTAGCATATGCATCGGATACATAATTAAAACTTATAGGTATGTGATTATAAGTAATAAAATCAAAATGTTGTTCCAAAATTCGTACCCGTAGGAATCGTCGAAGTAGAGTAGGGTCTCGCACACGATAATTGTCGTTCAACTGACATACTACTAACTAGGAATCCAGAAAAACTTCTAAAGATAGAACACCATATGAAATGGAATCGCATAAAATCTCTATCACAACGCTATACTCAGCCACATTATTTGTTGATGGCCCTAGACAAATGCCACCAGAAGACACCAGTTGACCCTCGGGTGAGTAAACAACACAAGCGATGGAAGCCAAGTTCTATGTATGATGACTAGCACCATCTGTGGATCCTAAGTAAATTGAAGACTCTATTGACATCTTCCAACCAAGGGAAAACTCGATAAGCAAGCCGATGAAACAAAGGAAAATCTATATAAACACTAAAATACATTAGTATATAAATATTTATGCCCAATATTGGGGCTCAAGCATAATATATTTTTAGGTAGAGCCCATTTCTGGGCTTATCCAACATATTCCCTTCATATCTTTTAATTCATAGGCTCATTTTTCTAAGACACGTAGCACAATATAAGGACCATGCCATATGGGGTTGAACTTGCCTGCCCCCAGTGGTTCTTTGGCTTGGTCATACAAGAGGACCAAGTCACCCTCAGGGTATTGTCAAGGACAAATAGAATTATCATACTGGACCTTGACATGTCGTTTATTCACTTCGATGTCCGTAGAGACATCTCGACGCTACTCATCTAGGCTCTCTAGGTGTACGAGGCATTCTTTGAGATCGAAAGTGTCAGGTAGTATATTAAATGCCAGTCTAAGATAAGGGATTTCACATTCAATAGTGAGCATTGAATCCACACCATGTACTAACTAAAAAGGAGAAAAACTAGCGGAAGTCTTAACCGAGATTCAGTATGCCCAAAGCATAGAGTAAAGCATGAGATGCCAGTCAGATTTTATCTGGCTAACAGTTTTTTGCAAAATGGTATTGAGAGACTTGTTCATGGCCTCCACTTGTCCATTTTCCTAGTGATAGTAATGAGAAGAATGACCATGTTTAAACCTCATTTTTTTATGCTAACTCTTTCATAATTTCGTTTTGAAAGTGCCTACCATGATTAGTGACAATCCCACTCGGGATTCCGAACCGGTCTATAATTTGATTGAACACAAAAAAAAATGCAATATTACCATCATATTTAATCATAGGCATGCCCTCGGACCACTTATTAAAGTATTCTACGACCACAATAATATGTTGATGCCTCCCAACTAAATTTTGGTTGCAATCTACAAAATCCTCCCCCCACTTGGTGAAGGGAACAACGGTGATGACTGGGTGAAGAGGGGTTGGATTTCAACACATCTTCCAAGTGAACACCTAGCAAGGGTGACACTTCTTGACCACTTCAACACAATCTTTAAAAATAGACAGCCAAAAATAATCGGCTCACAATATCTTTTGGGTTGTCGCAAGCCTGGATAGATCACCACCACAAACCTCGTGGTGACAATCATTAAGAACATAATCAACCTCCTTGTGATTCAAGCAAAGAAACAAGATATTATCTATACCTCGGTTATACAAAGTGTCGTCTATGATAAGGTAGTTCTTAGCTTCATACTGTATATGTCATCGATAGTCTCTCGAAAGATCTTGAGAGAACTTCAAGGTTTGAAGATAGATCAAAATGTCTCCATACGAGGGGTCCGATGACGAGATAAGGAAATTTTTTCCATCTGGAAATGAATCAAAATTAATAGCGTCCTCATCTAACCGAGGGAAGTCTGATATTAACTCGGAAAAAACTAGTGATTTCTTGGATTTCGCTGAAGAAAAATCAAGGTCAAACTCTTGCAAGATCACAATCCATTTATTATATTTTCCCCCTATCATACACCTAGTAAGGATGTATTGAAATGGGTTGACATCAGCAACTGCAGTAGTTTTAGAAAGCATTATATAGTGTCATAATATTTGAACCATGTGTATGATAGCCAAGGCTAGCTTCTCAACATAAGATTATTTGAGTTCAGGGCCAACTAAATTTTGACTAAGGTAGTAGACGACATGCTCATGGAGATCATCATCCTCCTAAACTAAAACCATACCAACCGTCCCTTCGGACGGGGTGATATAAAGAAATTAATCTCTATTGTATTCTGGAGGCTTCAGCAAAGGCATCAATACCAAGGATTTCTTGAGAGCATCGAAGGATTCCTGGGCTTAATCATCCCATACAAATGAAGTGTCCTTATTCAAGAGATGAATGAAACCCTTAGTAATATTGGCATAATTTACTATAAACCGATGTAAGAAGTTAGCTTTCCCCTGTAAACCTTGAAGATGAAGAATGTTGCGCAGGGGAGACAATCAAGTATTTCCTCCACCTTTAAAGGATCCACCATGATCACAAACTCAGAAATTAAGAATCCTAAAAGATGACCCGACCTAATGCAGAAGATGCACTCGTGAGGGTTTAAACGGATGCGAAAATACCGACATCTATCAAAAAATAGCTGAAGGTTTCTCCAACATTTTTAAGGCCAAAAGTAATTTTTCGGCATGCAAAAGTACCCCAAGGACAAATAATTGTTGTCTTATGTTGATCCTCAGGTTTAACATGAATTTGATTGTATACTAAAAATATGTCCATGAAATAAAAAACCTTGCTTCCTAAACACTTATCAAGAATCTGATCAATGAAGGTGTCAAGAAGTTGTCTTTAGGATAGGCCTTATTCAAGTCTCAAAAATACATACACACACAGATGGTTCCTTTCTTCTTATTCACGGGAACAGTATTGTATAACCATTCAGTCAAGGGAACTAAGTAGACAAAACTTGCATTCAGTAGTTTCTCCACCATTCATCCCATGTCCTATCAAAACCATTCATGGCCTCTAATATTTATTCATCCAAAGTTAAATTATCATATAGGAAATCACATGAGAAATACAATGAAACGACCCATATGGGCTCGAGAACAGGATCATCCTCGTTCGTCTGTGAGGAGACAGGATCTAGGTCGACAGTAGAGTCAAGAAAAACCTGATATGTTATCTCTGCCACTGACAGTGGAATTTCCATTCCAATATGTGACTGACCTTCACAAGACATGGTTGGGAAAGGTAGGGTCCAAGGATCGTTAAAATACGAAGTGAGGAAAGGAACAGACCTCATTGATGAAGAAGACCTACTGGACATGGAATAGATATGATGAATTGGTTCCACGAAATCAAAGGTACCCATAAGAGAGGAATAAATTCCGACTCCAATATCGTTAGTTTTCAACTGAGAATTGTTGATCATGGGGATCAAAGGTCCAACCAATGCATTGGGAATAGCATGCGAAAAGGACAACTGATCAATCGTCATGATTTTCCCTTCGTGAGGAAAACATAAAGTACGAAAAACGGATTATACAAATGTAATCATAGCATGAGTCCACTTACGCCCTAGTAATAAGTTATATTCAAGGGGCACATATACCACCTTGACATCCACCTCCATTGTATTCCCACCTAATTGGACCGGAAATGTAGGAATAATATCCTAGGGACGGAAAGAAAGACCATCAAAAGCGGTCAACATAGTCGGAGATTGAGAGAACGTTGGAGAGCCAATGGATTTCCAAAAAGTTAGGGACATCATGCATGTTGCAACACCTTCATCAATAACAATACGTTTGATGGTATTCTTTGAGTACTCCACATGGATTTGAAAGGCCACGTGGTAAGGAAATCGAGGCTGAAAATCCGTAACGTCAAACTTGATAACCTTAGAGCCACAGGGGTCTAGAGCTCCTAAAACAGATAACGAGGCATTCCTCTATGAAGGACATGTATGGAGTACCTCCAAAGTCAACATTGCACAAGGGGTTTGGACCAAATCTTTGACAATCGAGTAGTTCTGGGAAGCTCTAGCATTAGGGTTGTGGGTAGAGCGTTTGAGTAATCCTTTCAGAATATGAGGCCGAGACTCTGGTTTTTCAATATGTAAAGGCATCTCTAGAGGAGAGGAAGACTCTATACCTATAACAACCTCTGAAGAACTATAATCGTGAGACCGAGTTTCTACATTAATCTGATACTTGACCATATTTACGCAAATACGGTCACCTTCATGCGCGGGTGGGTTTTGATTCCCACTTGCCACATTTCTGGCATTAGAGGAGCTAGAGGTCATGTTCTGCTTATGTAGAAAAGGATTAGTTAGCATAGAGGGTGGTAGATACAAGAGCCTCATAGCTTCCTCGAGTTTGGGGCAAAAGTGGGTAAGGTGATCATTAGTACAAAGATTGCAAGGAAACTTCACCTTTCGCCTTTGTTTCTTTCCCTCACCAACATTATTGTTTGATTTCTCATTGTTAACGTTGTCATTGGGTTTTTTATTATTATTATTCCTCCCGCCCTTACGATTATTACCACATCCTTTCCTTTTATTCCCTCGTTTTTGTTGGTTACCATTCGGGTTGGTCAACGACTGCACAAAATGCACATCCATCAACTAAGTGGGTGTGGAGGACACATACAAGGCTTGTCCTCCTACAGACTAGTTTAGAGAAAAATATTTCAACTAGATTCTCACCAAGTCTATAGATTTAACATTTTCGGAGCCTATAATACCATCAGCATGAGGCCCGAGATTTTTTCTAGGGTCGTAGTTTGACCTCATTGTGTCAGGAAAAATTTAGTATACCCTCCCAGACTAAGTATAGATAAGATCTAACTATTGGGATTTAAAAATTGCTTATTCCTCAAATATTACCCTGGATGTAGAAACATCCTTCGAAATGTAAGGTTGTAAATACTTAAGAAACCATTCCAATAGGAAATCTAGAGGAATGTATGCCTTCATAAGCCTCTTCCGTCTACGCCACTCTTGGATGTGATCCGATATAAGGGTGGCTTTGTCCTGACAGAGGGATGAAATAAGTTCTATGCCGACATCATAAAAAACTGGAAATTGGAAGTGGTTGAGGAAGACTAAACCATATGATTAAAATTCTCGTGCATCCCCTGGTATCTCTATGCACCATTTTTCTATGACCCCTATGAGGGTAAGTTGAAACAATCTTAAACGAATAGAATCATCGTTAAGGGAATTATAAGAGCACCAAAGATAAAAAGTAGTGACGTGACCATCGGTCCCCTCACCAGTATTTCCCTTGAATTTCATAATATCTTAAGGAAGCTTGGTGGGGACAGGGGCCATGTCAGGTCATGACGCACTTGGTCATTCATTAATATGGACAAGTCTGGAAAATTGAGCATGGCCAGAAAGGAAAATTATGGTTGCGGCATCTGGCCCCAATATCCTAGGAAATATTGATGTTGAGGAATCGTAGCCCATCTAGGGTTCTGGTATGCACCATGGCCCTATTCAGGATTGTAAAACCCCCCTCCAAACTAATTCATAATGGGTTGGTTGGGCACCATTCCAGTAGGAATGTTATGATTAGGGTTGTAAATATTACCCCCAGCCGAAGTTGCTCCAGGTTGAGGGTTTCCCAAAGTGTGAAACTAACCTTCTCTGTGTGGAAATCTAGAGGATAGAGATGGATTCATCATGCCAAATGTGTTGGTCAGAATCGGTGTGGAGAAGGTAGGTGTAAAGGATGGAACATAAGCATTAGATTGTCCGCTTGGTTGACTACTCCATCTAGGATCATTAAGACTAGGATTGGACCGAGGATGAAAAGGAAGTTGGATTTTGATCCAGGTGGATATCTGTGGCCAACCACCTTTTCCAACTCGCTCAAAACAATTTTCAGGCAATTTTGGCAATTTACTATTTTTAACAGTTTTTAACTTACGGGGCCATTTTGAGGGCCTAAATGAAGGTTTTTTTGGATCGATCTTCTCAATGATATTCAAAGTCTCTTATTGATCTTCCAAAGTGAATTGGCTCAACTATACCTTTCCAACAGAATATCGTGCACCTAAAATGAAGATCGTATGCAAAAGTTACAACCCCGAGAAGTTGGTGTACTAACTTACCCAAATGGGGCCCACGTGACTTTTGGTGCTTCATCTCCTAGGGTTAGGTTTTTGGATGTCTAGGGTTTTTTACATTCATGTTTAGTGTAAAAGTGCCTTCATAAACCCATTGTAATCATATTATTTCGAATGAGTGTATCTGTCACATCTCTTCTCAGAGATAAACCGCCACCATTCCAACAAGCTTGTTTTCCGTTGCATTTTACAATTTCATCTTATTTTCTTATTGAATATAAAACCAGTTTTGTTGTATCTCTGTTATTCTGTGTTAAGAATATTTTAATAATCTATATTCATTTTGTTCTACTCATAAAATCTAGATCAGTGGTATCAGAGAGGTCTTATCCTTGTTGTCTTAATGCATGTCCCCAACGAGGTCAAGGTACAAAGAATTGGGTCTCGAGCTTGTTTCTCTTGAGGAAAAAAGCTCTCGCATGCCCAAGCAACCTCTCATGGAAGGAGAAAATAAATATGATGGGACATGAGATCCTTTCAAAATGTTTCTTGACGAATCCCTCATGCAACAGAGGAACGAGATGATGGATAGTTTCGCGCAAATCCTTCGGCAACTAACAATAGCGATGCATCTTCCTTGAGCGGAGGTGTCGCCCCCTTCAAGGTACAAATCAACTTCGATATTCCTATATTTGAATTTCATATAGATGCATATGTTGTAGACAAGTGGTTGAATCTACTAGAAGGGTACATTTCTTTCCATAACTTTTTGAATAGAGAAAAGATTACTTTTGCACTCCTCAAAGTCGTTTCCCATGTCAAATATTGGTGGGAAACTTTCTATGAGAAAATGGAAACAGATGAACCCTCATTATTTATAGTCATGGCCACCTGGGAATCCTTTGGGGATTCTATTAAGGAACAATACCACCCTGTTGGAAGTTATGACAACTTGTATACCAAATGGACCACACTGCGGGAAGAAAGAGACCAAGCAGAGCTAGAGTTCACAAATATCTTCCATACTTTCGCACCAAGATGGGTATCAAATATTAAGAGAGACATATGGTGCTCAAGTATCACGGTGCTCTGCATAGATATATCTAGACCGAAATGAAATTTCTATACATCTCGTTCTTGGGCGCGAACTACCGATATGTCATCAAAATCGAGCAAAAGGTCAAACAAAAGACGTGAGAATTTGGGCCTAGGAACCCCTCACAGCAAAAGTCATGAAGGGGCGGCCCCAACCCATAGAACAAAGGACAGAGAAAATATGGGCATTTTCAGAACAACCAGTCCAAGCCGCAAGAAAAGAAGGACACTGAAAAGACAAAGAAAGATACCGGGAAGCGGTGTGACTTCCATAAGATCTCTTGGCATAACACTATTGATTGTCTCTCAAAGATGGCATTGGTAACCAAAGTGAAAGCCTCTTAATCAGATGCAGGTTCTGAATCTAAGTCAGAACCATAAAGGGAAATACAGATCATTAACACAGAACCCAGTGCCACCATTGCTACCACCAAGCTCCAACCTGCTGAACTAGATGAGCCAGAAGAAGGTGAGCACCTCTTCCATTCACAGATGTGGATAAAAGGAACCCCGTTGCACTTCATCGTTGACAGTGGTAGACAAAATAACCTCATCTCAACATAGGTCATCAAGTGGCTTCCCTGCCGAAAACGCCACACCCACGACCCTACACCATTGGATGGCTTCGCCAAGGAAGCAATCTTCGCGTCAGCCAACAATGTCGATCGTCATACAACATCAAGCCCTTCAAATATTAGGTATTCTGTGATGTAGCTCCTCTCAAAGTTTGTAATGTTTTTTTTGTCCAACCTTATTTATGGAAATGTCATGTTGTATATGAGTCTAGGCCTCATAGTGTTATTATTACTTTGAATAGGAAATTGTACAGGATACCCGAGGTAGTCCCTCCTAGTTCTATTTCCTTGATCTTTGCCAAGCAATGTAGAAAGGTCATCTCTCAGACCGGGAAATTTGTCTTCTTCGTGATTCACTCTCAGAGTGAGTGAAAGATCACAACCACATCCGGGGCCTCCACAGACGATCTCTCCACACAACAGAAGTAAGTGTATAAGGTCGTGGAATAACAGTCATATATATTATCTTCTCCTACCGGGGTAAATATATACTACTAGGTCAAGCATCCCATCGATCTGACCCCAAGCGCACTGCTACCCAATAGGCCAGTCTACCCCCACTCTCTGTTATAAAATCAGGAGATCAAGAGGCAGATCCAAGAACTGCTTCACAAGGGGCACATACATCCCAGATCATTGCCTTATGGGAGCCCAATCGTGTTGGTACAGAAGAAATACGGGACCTGACGACTCTGCATTGATTATCGAGCCTTGAATAAAATCACAGTCTGAAACCAATAACCAGTTCCCCGAATTGACGACCTCCTTGATCAACTCACGTGGTACAAATAATTTAGTAAGATTGATCTAAAGTCTAGCTACCACTAAGTCCCAATAGAATAGACAGATGTATGGAAGACCGCCTTCAAGTCAAAAGAAGGTATTTTTGAATGGTTGGTCATGCCCTTTGGTTTGACAAATGCTCCAACAACTTTTATGAGGATGGTGGATGATATCCTACGACCGTTCACCAATACTTTTGTAGTGGTGTATTTGGATGAAATCATCATCTACAAGAAGACTTGCGAGGAACACTAGCATCATATTCAACAGTTTTTGCACAACCTGCGGTAGCACAAACTATATGAAAACTTGGAAAAATGCTCCTTTGGCATGGACAGGGTCCATTACTTAGGCTACATCATTGATCGACATGGTGTGCATGTGGATCTAGCCAATATCCAGGTCATCCGTGACTGGCCATCCCCAACCACACTCACTGAACTTCAGAGCTTCTTGGGCCTCGCCAATTTCTTTCACAGGTTCATGTTGGGATTCTCTCATATCGCATGGGCCCTCAGCCAAGTAACTAGGGGTGGACGTAAGGAAAAATTTGTGTGGGGCATGTCCAAAAAATAAGCCTTTGATGACTTGAAGAATAATTTATGCTCATCCCCAGTAATTTCATTACCAGACCTGCAACATCCCTTTGAGATAGAGACAGATGCTTCAGACTATGTTGTGGGTGTTGTTCTCACTCAACACAACCACCCTATGGCATATCATAGTGAGACACTATCATATGTTGTTCGTAAGTACCCTACTTACAAAAAATAAATGTAATCCATTGTGAAATCCTGCTATCGGTGGAGACATTACAATCTTGGGAAGGAGACATTCATCCACACTGATCACAAGCCACTACAATTCATGTAGACCCAAGGAAAATTGCATAATGAGTGCCATTAGAAGTGGTCCACATACTTACAACAGTCCCACCTCAACATCAAGTATAAAACATGAATTACCAACCGAGTTTTTGATTCCCTCAGTCACTTGCGGACACGATACCTCTGGATGGCCCCACCTCTACGAGACAAGCCTTGACTTCTCCACCACCTACCAAATGTTGGGCACCAACTCAGTGGTCACTAATTTCCATCTTCAAGATGGGTTGTTGTGCCATATGGGCCATCTCTGTGTTCCATCAAGAAAGAAGGAAAAGATGGTTTGGGAAGCTCACTACAGTCGAGTGGCAGGACACTTTGGTGTCGAAAAGACAGTGGCAGTGCTGCAGAAAAAATTTCTACTATCTGAAACTTCGACAAGATGTCAGCAAGTATATTAGGTCCTGCATCACCTATGCTATTGCCAACTGACCACTAAGAAATAGGGAATGTACAACACTCTTCCTACTCCTGACAGGTTGTGGGAATCCATCTCAATGGACTACATGTCGGGCCTCCCATCTACCAAGAGGGGAAATGACTTTGTTTTTGTGGTTTTTGATCGCTTTTCCAAGATTACAATTCTAGTCACATGCAAGAAGAACATCACAACAAAATCCACTGCCAAGCTCTTCTTTGAACGAGTATGGGTACATTTTGGGATCCCACAAACCATTATCTCAGACCGTGACATTCGGTTACTCAGCACATTTTGGTCGAGCCTCTGGTCACTACTAGATACCAAGCTCACCAAATCCATTGCCTTCCACCCCTAAATAGATGGCCAAATTGAGGTCGTCAATGAGATGATCATACATATCCTGTGCATTTACAATTAAAAACACCCCTGCACATGCGATGAGAGTCTTCCCTATGTCCAACATAGCTACAATCAAGCCCTGCATAGCCCAACTGGGCACAGCCCCTTTCAGGTGGGGTTGGGATTCCAACCATTGGGCCCCATGGATGTTTCACTACCCCTGGTGACCACCTCAGCCGACTCGTCCCCTGATCCACCAGAAGATGACAAAGACACTTGGTTCATTGAGCATATCCATCACATCCGCCAATAGGTTCAGGATATTCTACATAAGTGTAATGCCAAGTACAAGCACCGCCATGATCAAGATCGGGTGCCACATAAGTTTCAGGTGGGAGACAAAGTTTGGTTGCACTTGGAGAAAGAATGCCTTACAGGGCCCCATCAAAAGCTTCACCCACTCTATTATGGGTCGTACACCATCACCAAGGCTATGGGTGTCAATTATTTTGAGCTTAGCATTCCCCCTTTCCTTGGCCTACACCCAGTCTTCAACATGGCTCTCCTTCGGCCATATTTCCCACCTTTATTGGACACCTCAAAGATAGCAGAGCAGTTGAAACCAACAGAAATCAACCTTGAATGCATGCAACAAGAATCCAATGATCATATTGTAGACACACATATCAAGGGCACTCTACAACAAAGGATCCATCTTTATCGAGTTGTCAAAGTAGGGCAGCTCTTGCACCAAGGCAAGTGGCTCACCCGGGGCCAAATTCAACAGAAATTTCCTCATATGATGGGGGAAATAAACCAAATGGAGACCGTTGCTTCCTAAGGAGGGAGGATTGATCCAGGTGGATAATAGTGGACACCCACCTTTTCTAACTCGCTCAAAACAATTTTCTCGCAATTTTGGCAATTTACTATTTTTAGCATTTTTTAACTTCTGGGACCATTTTGAGGGCGTAAATGAAGGTTTTTCAAGAGATATATTCTCAATGATAGCCTAGGGATCTAATTGAGCCCTAAAAATGAATCTCCTTGATGATACCTTTCCAACAGGCTATCGTGCGCCTAAAATGGAGATCGTTTGCAAAAGTTACGACTCTAGGAAGTTGATGTACTAACTTACCCAAATGGGGCCCACATGACTTTTGGCGCTTCATCTCCTAGGGTTAGTTTTTTGGATGTATAGGGTTTTTGACATTCCTATTTATTGTAAAAAGTCCTTCAGAGCCTCATTATAATCATCTTCTTGCGAATGAAGGCAGTCGTCACATCTCTTCTCAGAGATAAGCCGCCACCATTACTACATTTTACAATTTCAGCTTATTTCCTTATTGAATAGAAAACCAATTTTATTGTATCTGTGTTATTTTTTGTTAAGCATATTTTAATAATCTGTATTCGTTTTTTTCTACTCATAAAATATGGATCAGCTTCCAACCGTAGGAGTTTTCTAGGGAAAATGAGCACCACTAAACGAGAATGCAATATGTGGAGGATCCATGGCCCCAAGTCCAATACTAGGATTTGGATTAGATGTTGGAATGGAGGATGAAAATTGTGATGTGAAATTTGGAATACCATAAGAAAAAGGGATAGAGTTTGTAGTTATGGATTGAGTATTGTATCTTGATGAATTAAAAAGAGACCCAAAAGGGTTCGTGACTATGGGTTGAGTATTAACTATAGGTTGGATAGGAGTGATGACAGGAACCTCTGCCACTACAACTCTAGTGGTGGAAAGTGTAGAAGGATTTCCATTAACCACGATAGGTATGAGAGTCAAAGGACTCCCAATATTTTTCTGACCTGACTCAGTACTCATACTTGTATGATCACAAGTCTGGTAGGTGGAGGTGTGTGTACCATGTTTGATAAATTTGGTCATTTTAGAAGTTAAAGACTCGAGATGCGGTGGTAACTTCAACAAATGGAGAGACCTATGAGGAAGTGGGTCTAGCTCCATGATGAATCAAGAATTGAGATATAAAAAACAAATCCTAAGTCCAACTAACAATCAAAGAGTACACCAAAATAAAATAAAAAAGACAATATGCACACAAGCAGGATAAAGTGGCTAAAAGGGGCCTCCCTCACTAAAGTAGGTATGCCTCACCCAAGATGGGCCTAAGACTCCCTTCAAAATATCAGAGGTATCAAAATCAGATATAAGGGCCCTGATGGGCTTAACAACGTAGTCGGTCAGATCCTCTTGGAGAGGTAATCCTCCATAAAGGTTGTGTGTTGGCCGACCCTTATCTTACTCAGGGTATCTGCAGAATAACCCCTGCAAGTAACCTATGTGGCTACCTATGTCAAGCAACTAAAGCCACCATGATATAACCAATGCGCAGGAGAACATTCGTAAGTCAGGTCCACCGTATGGACAGGGTAACAAAGCCTGAAACCTTGAAAGAATTTCATTCTCACAGAGGTAAAGGCACTAGCAAGACCACAAATATGAATAGATCCCCAGAAATATCTCTGACACTAAAAGGGTATAGGAGGGATATCTCTACAACCAACTTCACGTGACCTCGTTCTTAACTTTTGTGTGAGTGGAGCCTCCTGAAGTCGCTAATTATACAATGGATTTCACCACTCCCTTAGTCAGACACATATGTTGAGTTTAATAGCCTTGGAGAAGTTTACTCACAAAATCCTATTACAAGGCTCTCTATCTTAAGCTAGTTTGTGTACCCTGAAAAATAAAATCGTTTCTAATCAATTTTAAATTTATCATCATTACTTTTAGTGGATTTGTTTACTCAAAATATGTGGTCATGAAAATGATGATGTTGTGACTCAGCAAGTAAAAGAAATGAATATGGATATAATGAAAAATCCTAACTTCAATCTCAACAAATGATAATCTTTTCAAAAAACAATTTGCAAGTCAAGTATGGAATTTAAAATAATATGCAATCTTTCCATTCATGTATTAAGATCAATGATAAGAACCCAAAAGATCAAATTCCAATAATGAAAAATGTATATTTTTTTGTATTTTCAATATAAATAATGAAAATCCAAGGACTGGACAATATCTTGATATATAGACCCTAATGTAAGCGAACAGAGATAAACCAAACAGGATATCAAGAAACAAACACCCATCCCAACATGAAAGGACAACCAATGAAAAAGATGATGAGAAAGAAAAACCGCCCAAAAATTCAACTAAAGAAAGTTTTCCTATCACTCTACAAGCACTTAACAGTCATGAAAAATACCCAAGAAGACTCAGCAACCATCAAAACTTACCCAACAAACATCAAACTCAACAATCAAGGAAACAAGGATGATGTACGTGATTGTTCAGGCAAAAATAATGTCTGTATGTTCCCTAGAGAACAATAGCTCGCGTATGTACACGTTTGTCAAGGGAAAAAAATGTGTATATGTATTAAAAAACTGCTAGGTTAAGGATAAGGCCAAGAAAGTCAAACTCAAAATGAAAATAGGTTGTCAAGCCATCAGACGACAAGAAAACTCAAGATAATCGAGAGAAATCAAAGGATAAAACACTTCGAACCCCGAAAATAAGATTCAATCCCAGTATGGTCGCCAATTTTGTTACGAGGAAAATCACTCTATGGCATGGGGTAAACCACAACAGACGGAAATGGCTACAGAAACCAACTCTAATATCAAGTATGTTATATAAAAAAATATTCTAACAAGATAAGATAAAAATCATACCTCATCTGAATGTTCGAAGAAGACCATCATTGAGCACTCGACTCAAAGATATATACCTGCAACTTGTCCTCAACAACCAATATACGCAAGCATATGGTGATAATATATAAAGGTATCACATATAATAGCATAATACATCAATATTCATAGAAAATATGCCCATAGAATAACAATTCAAATATTTGAAAGACATTAATTGGATGAGAAAAGAGTATTTCTATTAAAATATTATCAACATAGGTGTATGAATGACAAACTTCTGTGTCGGAGCGTCTCAGAACCAAGAAGATAAGTCCCTTCTAGCTGGGCCTCCACCACTTCAATATCCACCAAAGGCAAGCTCATATAAGAGAGACAATGAAGTTCTCCATCAAAGAGGGAAGAGCTTGGGGGCTAAACAATGTGTTCAAACTTAAAAGGACAAAGGGATGCAGACTCAATATGAAGTGAATAATTTCTCTAGAGTAAATTTGTTCTCACGACCTAAATTATTTCTCCTCTTCCACGACTTGGATATGGCCCATTTATAGCCTTCGAATGGAACTGAAGGGTTGATTCAGAACGTTTCCAGTATATGGAAGGTCAAGGATCATGGATCTCGTGACGTGACATGGAAACCCGACACCATTTTTTAATTTTGGGAACAAAACTTGATGTATGTGTGTTGCAATGGTGAAACATGCACATACAGATGATGTATAGCTGTTAGGGTGCATATATGTGGAAAAATATGATTTTTATCTCTGGGAATTACAAAAAGAGACTTCAAGTATGCATAGGTAAATTGAAAAGACCTTCTGAGCAAGTTGCATGGGGTGAGGTAAATCTTTCTATAACAGTTGTTGTACTATGTTGTCATTGGTGTAAAAGGATTGATGCCAAAGGGTTGATGTCAAGTATTTTCATACTAATATCATTGATGTATTGTTTGTTGGATCATGTGTTCATGGATGTATTTGATGTCAGAGGGTCGATGTCATGAGGTTTCATAGTGATATCTTGTCATGAATTTAAAGGTTGATCATTGTTGTATCATTGTATCAATGATGACATGTCATGGTTAATAGGAAGAACCAAATGGACGAACTCCAAAGTGGTCCCCTTATGGTGAAGTCCCTCATGGGGTCGGGAATACGCTTTGTGAATTCCAAATGGTTAAGTGGTTGAGTCATCCTAGATGTGTGGTTAAGGAACCCAAGGTTGGTGGTTGAATAATGTAATGAAGATCAGTAAATTTTTAAGTGAGACTATTCTATATGGATAGTTATTGTCATTCCATTTCTGGTGATATGTGGAACATCACATAGGTCCTCATAGTTAGAGAGTTGTGGCTATGTGAAGTTGGAGAACCCTCATGAGTTATATAGAATCCCTTAGAAGGTCAAATAAGTCAAAATTATTCTAGAAGCTCCTAGAATAAGTTGACCATTCAAAGTGGTTAGTCATGGGTTAAGTGATTGCAAAAAGAAAACAATTAAAAATAAATTAGTTGCAACTAGAAGTGGAGAGTTTGATAATTGTAGATAAAGTGGTTGTAAATGGACAAAGTGGTTAGAAGTGAGTTAATCCCAAAAGAAGGAAGTTGGTTCGATAATAAACCTTAGAGGAATATACTTGCAGAAATATAAATAAGAGAGCAAGGGCCTCTTATGTGAATAAATATTTTGAGTATATTTAAGATCTATTTTTGTGAAAGGTTCATTGCAAGTACTCATGGATGCATCAGAATTTCCACAAGCCTGAGGTAGCAAGGAAGTTCGACAATGAAAGTTTCAGAGGTTCATAAAACCCTAGTTTTCTGAATTTGTACATGGGTTGTCGTGGGCCAAAGCGTGTACATACACAGGCTGAAGAAGGATAGGGCATACATATTTGAAAAGGCCAAGAAAAGTGTGAGTACATGATAGTGACAAGTTCCTGAAGTCTGAAGCAAGTTCCCATGATATCATTCTATAGGTTCAGATATACTACAAAAGTTATGGTATGGTTGTATGTTGTCTTGATGCTTAAATTTACTCATGGTATGGTGAATGCTTGAAGATTTATTTGTATGGTTGTTGTGATATCAGGATATGGTATATGTTGGTTGGTTGATTGAGTGAGAAGCACTCTCATGTTTGGTATAGCTCTGATATGGTTAAGGTATATCTATGTTATATGATTACGTATGCATGAGGGGCATGCATAGGACTCTTGGTACGGTTGTCGTGTGATATGGTTATGGGATATGTTGTATGGTTTATTTAGTGAGCATCACTCTCACGTATGGTGCAATTTTGATATGGTTCCTATAGCTCACACCCTTGAGTTACTTATATGTGGTTGAGGAATATGTATGTAGATGTATGCATGGCACAGGTTGGTTGTAGTGACTGGTTGGATAAAGTGGCAGGTTACTAGTGGATGTGACAGAGGCACGAAAGTTTTAGAAGTGTAGAAGAATGGATTCTCTAGTCTTTTGAAGGTGTACACAAGTTGATAGAAGGAAGGACGCATACATACGCATGCTACAGTATAAGAAGATCACGTACATATGTCGGATGCATTGTAAATAGGTCGTGTACTTGTTGGCAGATTGTTTTTTATCTACAAGCTAGGTATTGTACTTGAGGGTTGGATTCCCCACATATAAGTTGGTGTTGAGATATACAAGATGATTCTTGTATCTAGAGTTGGTACTCTATTGGAGTTGTTTCTGTTTTCAGTTGATGTTGATAAAACCCTAAGATTATAGTCTCCTGTAACACATAATACAAAAATATTACAGATATATCTGGTGTTCCTTGTGTTAATTATGGTGATGGTTTAATGTTTTTATTATTCATGAATTTTGTTGATACATGTAATTATCTAAGTACAAATGAATAATATGTTTGAAGTGGTTTCTAACTGAACTTTTGAAAAAAATGAAAAAGAGCCCTACGCTGATTCACCACCCCCCCCATCTCAGTGTGTTCGGTGTGTCCAACAATTGGTATCAGAGAAGGCCTTCATTATAATCCTTACAATCTTAAAGGAGATCCATGGACACACAAATGGATGAACATGTAGATGAATTTCCTCTCTTTGATGATACATATTACTCGGCATGGAGAATAAAAATGAAAGGGTATTTGAAGGGAAAATGAGCATGTGTTTGGAATACAGTTGTTGTTTGACTAGTTCCCTCAAAGAATCAATCAAAATTTGAAACAAAGAAGAATAATGTAGTAGAATCCAATACCATCTTGAATGGACTATCAGGTTTTGTCAAGGAAAGTGTTATAACCCTATGTTTCATAGGATCAACTGGTGACTATAAAATTTTCCCTCGAGTGGTATTTGTATTGTAAATAATATTTCATTCTGCAAATGATTTATAGAAAAGAAAAAGAAAAAGAAAAAGAAAAATAATAAAAGAGGGTATGAAAAGAAAAATGATAAAACCCCATGTAATAAGAATGGCTTGATTCATACAGTCTAACCATGGTCAAGACCTTTGAATTTATGTTGATAGGATTAGTGAATAAGACTTGAACAAAAAGTTTAATCTTAGCCAAGGTCGATAGGTTAGTGAATAAATTTGATCAAATAGTTTAAACTTAATCAGATAGTCCCAGGCTAGAGTAATTCTTTAACCCAACAGTCTAATTTGGGTTAATCTTGTTAGGTGAATAGATTAGGACATAGGTTAGTTGACTTTTATTTCAATAAATAGACATGAAGTTGGTTAAATTCTTTGATTTGAGTTAGAAATTTTGTGTTCTAACCCCTTGGTGACAAAATGAAAAGGGAAGGAGTGAAAAAAACCCACAAAAGGACGTTATCCTAATTTTTTTGTGATATAAAGTGACCGGCACTCTATGAGTAAAGGGTGCTCTTAGATCGACGGTAGAGAAAAAGACGCTCAGATATACGGCCGATAGGTGATATCGGACCCCCCCAGCCATTCTACCTTTAACGGTGGGGGGGAGGGGGCAGTCTAAGTTGGTGGTATTCCCTGGCAGGCCCCATCATAACATGGCACATTTTTGTTAACTTAGACCTCCCTTGCTCTAAACCAATTACCTCCTACCCCCCCCCCTCTGAGTAAACTGCCAAACCATTCATTAATACCGCCTCTCTTCTTTGACGTCACACTCCACTATCTCTACCTACATTTCATTTCCCATTACTCTGTCGACGTACCATACCCCACTCACCCGTCGTCTATCACATCCCATCCACTTGTTTTCCAATCACTTCCCTCCACATCACCTTCATACACTCGTTACCATTTATTACCCTCCACCTCATCTCTGAGATACCCGTTGGCTAATCAATGCAGGCAGCTGTGACTGTTAGCCTAGTAACCCATCATCCAACTTCCCAACGGACACCCATTCATCCTCATAATCCCATTTTTCACTATCACCACACTTTTCACACCATTTCTCATTCTACCAAATCGACATTCGTTATTAATGCATGGTCAACGCAGATAACAATCCTTTGTTGCAGGTATCAGTCGTTTCAATGATGCCTAAGTACAAATCGCCATACGTAAAAAAAAATTCATTCCTCTCGCCTCCCATTGACCTATATTAGATACCTTTGGCTGACAAATATCACTTGATTTCAAATCCAAAGTGCGAATTCGACTTCTTTGAATTACACTTCTAGCTCAGAGACACCTTCCTGGACCAGAGTGACGAGATTGGACTCTGGGAGTCCAATATCCCACTGTATAGTTTCCCCCAAATTCAACATTTCCCCAAGTTTTCCCTCAAGTGTCAGGCACACTATCTTCCCAATCAAAGAGCCATTATTTCATCATCCAGAGAAACCCTTTTCACCATTACACCCAAAACCATTGACTAGATGATGCAAATTCCCAGAGACGAATCCCTTTCCCCTTTTACCATTGAAATTCTAACTGAAATGTACTAGAAGTTGTCCTTTCCCCAGAGAGAGAAATTTTTTTATCTTTTCCTCCCTAAGAGTGCCCAATTTCCTAAGAAAAATCCCCCCTACCATTCCTCCATGTTCTCAGTAAAATATAACCAAGTCATTTCCTCCTTGGGTGGGTGGATGAACCCATCCTCAATTTCTTGTCCATTTTTTCCACCGAAGAGAAGGCCACCACCCAGTTTAATTTCAACCAGTTTCTGGCCGATAAAATTCATGAGCAACTCTTCAATTTTCCTACAAAAGGAATGTTCAGGTATTCATCAATACTAGCATACATGTTCATATTTTTTCAGTCAGATAAGTTTCCTTTCTTCCTACAGAAGCTCGACCAAGACGGTAATCCACAACCAGTTACAGCCTGGACGTCATTACTAAGAAAGAACTCATCTGAGTTTAGTTTTAAGAAGTTCATCGACCATTTTTACCACCCAGTGTTAAGCATGCTAAGTGGACTCAAAGATCCTAGGATCAATGAATATATTCAAAGGATCCTGCACCTATCAAACCTTGCTAAAATAGGGGATTGGTACTTGTACCAGGATCACACAGAGATCAAGGTTTACGGATGTGAGCTGGTCCCCTACAAGCTTCCCAAATAATTTTCTATCAGGATATTCTCTTTGGAATATATCAGGTAAATGATTAATTCAAAAGACATCCATTGTGTGTATTTTAAGAAAAAACAACAACTCAGGATCAGAGGTCAAATCGGATCTTTCATCTGCAACAACAGATCTGTAGGGGAAGAAGCCAACAAACTATTAAAATAAATGAAGTTCAGCCTCATTTTTTCTTGGCAATATGATCCATGTGGGATTATTGCAGAAACCAGATTAAGGAATAAAATTTCCCCATATGCTCATGTGTCAAAACTAGAAATTGAGAAGTTCATGAACCAGACATAGTGGGAGGAAAACACTCTACTAGACACAGAACAGTATCCTCCTCCTGCTAGTGTTTCATAGACCACTACTCCTCAGGCACCGGTAGAGAAGAGGATGTTATTGGATAAATCAGTAAATGCAGACATAAACTAATCTCCCTAGATCCACCTAGATCTAGAACAAAACAAGATAGTACACTACTCTCTCCCTAGATTCAATTATCAAATGAGAAATGGATCTAGAACATACCTTTTAAATATCGAAGATCCGACTTTTCCAATGAAATCCAAGGTTCGTCATGAGGTTTATGAGAAATATCTGCAAATAAGCACAAGCCAACGAAGACAAGAATAACAGACTCTATTTGATATGAAACTATGTACGTGATCAAGGAATCATACAATATGGAAGAAAGATACAACCATATGCCTTGATGTTGTTAGGTTCCTTCCAATAGTTCCTTGCTTCCCACACACTTCTTGCTCCAAGGATTCTAAGACCATGGATCTGATAGCTACTCACAATCTATCTTGAAAAAGAAAATCTCAAAGCCAACATACCAAGATAACAATCTCAATCCAAATTTCTAATCTCAAAGGCTCAAGAACTTTCCAACCCCAATCAAGCTAACTTTCTCCATGAGAGCTCCTCTCCTTTTATAGGCTGAAGAGGATAAGGTGAGTAGGTTAGGATGATCCCACTAAATCATGAAATCAGGTAAGATCCAAACCGTTCGGAGGCCACCTCACCATAGAATCTTCTCCTTCTATAAGCATCAAGAAGACACACATTTTTCCCACGTACAGGAATTTCCACACCCTAGCTATAGTGCAGCCTGTGGAAACCCTGCAACCTAGCTATAGTGCATCCTGTGAAAACTAGGAATTTCCTCACCTTGATTATAATGCAACCTATGGAAACTAGGAATTTCCTCACCCTGGATATAGTGCAGCCTACGGAAACCATGAATTTCCTCACCCTGGCTATAATGTAGCCTACAAAAATATTCTTTAATAGGGTTTCTACAAAGGAAAATACAAATTCTTCTCTCAGTAAAAGTTCTTCTCCCTTCAATCTTCAGGAATTCAGGCCATTGAACCCTCTAAAGGAAACATATAGGTTCACAACATTAACGGTCATAAGGGTGATGAAAATAATGTGTAGCAGAGGCCCAATAAATAGGTATCCCCTTCAGTCATTGAAGTCTCAGCAGAGGATTTCCAGGTTTATAGAAAGAGGCCCAAGACCAGTCATACACCTGACAGGTCTAGAGGCGAAGAGACTCAGTATACTACATTAATGGAAGGAGAACATTCACTATTTTCCTCTGGAAGCCATCAAATGATGTCCACTTCCTCATCAAAAAAGTAGAATGATACAACATTGACAACCAAATCCTCACAAGAGCCTGCAGGAATCAACTTTTTGAAAAGTATAACTTATTCAAGAAGAAAAATGAGATGTTGACTAATAGTACCTATGCTCAATTATAGAAACAAAAATCTACATCCCATCATAGGTTGATCTTTGATTTTGACACAGAGAAGGGTAGAATGCACATGGCATACTTTTAGGCACAAGTGCCTCAGCCCAAAACAATTTATGATTACAAAAGGTCAACGTTT
Organism: Picea engelmannii; assembly: GCA_009831015.1. Taxonomy (NCBI): domain Eukaryota; kingdom Viridiplantae; phylum Streptophyta; class Pinopsida; order Pinales; family Pinaceae; genus Picea; species Picea engelmannii. The sequence continues at coordinate 260,064 of ML793584.1, forward strand.
GTTTTTTATGTTGTAGAAGTGCACCCAGTTGATCAAATGGATCTACATAGATAGACTGGAGAAATGATTTCCTCCACCCTAGACAACACCTCCATGATTGTTGCAAAGTTACAATTTTCCCTCAACAACATCTAGACTCAAGTGAAGTTGGAGAAGGTGTCTTCTTTGGCAAAGGATAAGAAGATAAAATCTTCGGAGGAACTGGTGCTCAAGATTGGATATGATCCGTCCAACGTTAAAGCAGCAAAATAACTTATCAAGAAGAAGAATGTTGACATAGCCTCCCTGAGGAAATAGTTGAAAATTTATGCTACTGAAGACCCATGGGATAAATAAATGGTTGATATTGAAGGCCATAAAGAGGAAATGTTGAAGTTGATCATGGAGCAGAACGCTCATATTAAAGAAATGGAAACCGAGATGGAAAAACTAGTTAAGGAAAAGGAGAAGAATGTGCTAATGGAAGTCATACCATTGAATGAAGTTCCCATCATAGGTATCATCACAACAACAACAACCACCACAGCATAGATGCCAGTAGCAACCTCAGTAGAAACCACAGATGCTTCGGAAAAATTAGCAAATTCCATGCAAGACATGTCTCTACGGGAGCAGTAAATCAAAATATTGTAGGACGAGATCAAAAACCTCTAGAATTTGAGTTCCACCTTTTAGTCAAGCTACAACACTGAAATGCACACAACTCAGAGGCTCAAGCTCGAACTTCAAAAACTGCAAAAAGAAACTATCGTAGCCAAAACACTTGCAGAGGCCAAGGAAAATATCTGGATAGACATCTGCAAATTCATGACAGGAATTTGGCCACTTATACAGATTATGTTTGGGCAACATAAATTGATACAGAGAAGCAAAAATGCCATTGATAAGATTAGAGAAGAACTAGTTGAAAGTCCTACTGAGGAAAACGAAATCATCAGATTCTTGAATTATGAAACAAAAGAGGAGTTGTAGGCCTTGGAGATTGAGGATAGAACAGAATCTATCCTTGAGGTCAAGAAAGTTTTGACCAAGAGAGGATTAATGTTGCAACTTGAGGAAAAGTCCCAAGCCATGGACATTGGAGTTCAAAGGTTTTTTAGCAAAATGGGTGTACTACACAAGAAGGGGCTACCAAGGTTACCTGTGATCAATGACAAGTTGATTACCCTATCAGACTACAAACAAAAGATCATCATAGTAGCAAAGGATGGTTCCAAGTTTGTAGGGATACAGGGAAACATCACTGGTAAATCATTTTTGGAGACTCTACAGTTAGACCTCAGCATCCAACACGAGATCAAGTACATATTCATCACCAAGCCCACCTTCACCAAATACACGGAAATGAATGAATTTTATCGAAGGTTACTCAAAATCACCATCACTAGTCAAAAGAGATGGGATGACATACGTACTCTGGTCGAGTAATGATGAGGTGTATGTCTGAGTCAGCACCAGGTATAGTCATAATCAAGTCAAAGATGAATCACCAACAACTTCCTCAAAATCAGCATCAAAGATTCGAGGATCAGTTAGAATCCTATACTTTTGTAAAATGTAATCTAGTTAGTTAGATTTTATCTCCACTATATCCTGATAATTAATGACAGGATCGAATGTAATTGGTTTTATAAATACTTCAGACTTCGAAGTATTGAGGGTTGATCTTTATGCCCAAGAAAGTTGTAATCTGTAATCTTTTGAAGAGATCTACCATTAATAAAAAGGACGATTCACAGGATTTCTGCATGTTGATGTTGGTGATGCTTATTTCTCACTGTTAAATGTTTATCTCACTTAGTTGTCATACTTGTTTTCTATCTCTGATCATTTAAAATAAGTTTAAGTGTAGAATTTATCTTGAATACTCTGTTTCTGGATTTTAAATATTTGAATGTTTTTCTTCTGATATTGTGAAAAAAAAAATCTTAAATGCTTATTTATTGTGATTGATTATCTCGCATATTTCTGCCATTCATCGCTTTAACTTTAAAGGATCCAACATTTGCATTATCCTGCCCTGTGAAGAAACCTTATAAAATTTGTTTTGATCTCAATCCTTAATCGTAGGCCCCATAGCCCAAATTGAAATGTAAGGGATATTTCAGCCATCCTTATAAAGAAAAACAACAAAATCCAATCAATTTAACTAGCCTAATATCTGAAAGTTAAACATATCTAAATCTTATAGAGAGACCCCTCTTTGAAACTGGCAGGGCTAGATCCCATTTTCGAAGTGGTTGGATAAGTTACCTCTATTGAATTTCTTCTACCTCCTGACAACCTATGGAAATTTACAGAGTGTTAACAGAACGCATAGGAAAGTGTACCTATGCCAAGGACCTATGGATGAAGATAGAAAATACATATCAAGACTTATTCATCAATGAAGGTAAAGACTCTCCAAAATATTTTGATTGAAATACTCTTAAATGCAATGACATTGAATGTTCTACTACAAATGAAGAAGAATATCTAGAAGTAGTTTGTGTAGAATCATCTAACAATTATCTTGTAGATGAAGAGGAAGATTTGTTGAAGCTTAAAGATAAAATTATGAATGATTTAGAAGATGTGAGAATGGAAATAGGATATGGTTCAATTTCTTTTGAGTATCTTGAAAAATACACTAAGGAATCCCTAGAAAAGTACCAAAGGCTTACCATGACACTGAGACAAATGCTCAAGAAACAAGAAGGAAGTGAAATAACCCAGAAAAGTACCCAATTACAAGAAAAAGAAGAAGAGATCAAAAGACTAAAGAATTCAAGAAAAATAAAAGAAGAAGGTAGATGATGATCTTAGAAAAATCCTTGAAGTTAATGTCAATATTAAGATCCAAATTGAAGAAGCCAAAAGGATAGATGAACTATTGAATAATAAAGTAAATTAAAATGAATAATCATGCCATAAGTTGGAAGTAGAAGTTGTTGATCTCAAAAAGAAGGTAGAGAATTCAAACACTCGCATCAAGTTCATGAACAACTCAACAATATTGGATGAAATCCTAGATAGCCAAATATCTCCAAATGATAAATCAGGTATTGGATACAACAAGGAAGTTTCACACTATGAAGCTATCACTTATAAGAAGCATGAGGTAAGTCCTTAATTTTCAAAATGTGGAAGCAAAGATGCAAGTCAATAACCTACACAAAGCAAGGAAACCTTCAAAAGAATAGAGAAAAGAAGACATCAAGAAGCCATATTTACACCTCAAAGAAAATTCATAAGAGAGACACCTTCAAGGTGGACACCAAAGAGAAGGTATGAAAATGTTTTCCATGGTCATTGCTTCTCATGTAATGAATATGGTCACAAAGTTGTGTAATGCAGACATTATGCAAGGAGACATGTTGAAATATACTATAACATCCTAAGATGTTGGAGATGTAATCAAGTGGGACACATTGCTTCTCATTGTCACACAATGAGATGTTAGAGTTGCAGTGGGTTTGGTCACAAAGCTCAGACATGTTGGAATTCAAGGAGACAATCAATGAGGAGTGATTCACATAATATGGAAAGAAGAGAACATGAAACTAGGAAGGAAGATAATGTTGAAAAGGTGGAATCTCAGAGCTCAATTTTTGAGAAGTTGGGACACTCTCAGAAGTGGATGAAGAAAACTGAACAACCAGAACAAAATGGCATCCATGAGGAAAGCTCAAGATTTACATTTTTTGAGGCATACATGGGCTCCTATGGGAAAAATCATGTATATACACGGTCTGTATGAAGAAAAGTCGTGTACATACATGAGATGACTGAGGAACAGGTTGTGTACCTGTGGGAAATCCTAAAAAAAAGGGGATGCACAGATGAGTTGCAGCATGGTTTAATGATCTAACTCTGTTTTTGCAGGGTCTGTTATAGTATGCTTCAGGTTTCATGTTCTTATGTGTGTTTGATGAATGTATGGTGATAATATGTGGTTGAGTTATGGAGCATATGATTGATGCCTATCTTGGATGAATTGTACTAACCCTAGATTGTGGATTGAAGCATTTTTTGTTAAGGGACAGTGTTGGTTATGTTATGTATTTTCTCAGTGAAGTTATGGAATGTTGTTTTGATGTGATGATAGCTAGAGATATATCATTGATCTATTGAGGGACACTCTTGGCACATGTTTTGGATGTACTATTGGTTGTTTAGTACTTCTTGTAGTGAATGGTTTTTTAGGCAGATCTGCTATAGTACATGGTTGGTACATATGTGAGATCCATTGACATATCTTGTGATATATTGTTAGAATCATATTTGTTGGATGTATTGGTATATGTATTTGGCATATGGTTGCGATACATATTGGGACATGTAGTTGATGAGTTGATGAGGTGGTGATGTTATACATGATAGATGAGTCATATCTTGATGCATGATTGGTACAGACTTGATACATGGTTTATGGATGATGTGGCATATATATCTTGATTGTGGTACATCCTGTTGAGGTTTGGTGCATGGTTGATGCACGTGCTTGGTACCGGTGGTGATACATGTTTAGTGCATGGTTTATGCACTTGTTGATGGTATCTGGTACAATATTGATGCTTGATGGTTGAGATACATATTCTTTACTTTTGCCACTTGGTTTATGATAGAGGCATATCATGTGTGATATGACACTTGTTTGAGGAACATGACTAGAATGTTGTATGGTTGATGATGTTATTGGTAAATTTATAGAGGAAGTTGTTGATGATCCCGATATATTCTTTGTACACATTTGGCACATATTCTTAGCACATGGTTGATGCACTTCATTACGGTATATGGTATTGTGTTGATGTGCATGGTTGGCACATTGTATGGCATAGGATGTACATGGTTTGTTCATGATTCATTGTTGATATGTCGTTTGCTTCATGATTGATGCATAAGATGGTATGTGTGATTGGCATACACTTGATGTACGGTATGGCATGAGTTTAGATGATTGATGCATGGATTGGTCCAAGGATCATCATAGGAAGAGCATATCATTCTTGAGCAGTTGATATATGTTCCGGTTGAGAAACAACATTTTCATATTGAAGTGGTATCATATTGTTCTTATTGCAGAGAAGATAGGGGGAGACATAACCATGGGGGGAGTTATTATTCTTCCCATGATTGGTTACTAATGTATGATTCCAAGTGGAGAGATGATTGGAATCCATGTTACTAGAATTTCATCAGAGTGATCTCCCTTGACAAAGGGGGATTGATTCATCAGATACATGGAGAGAATCCCATAGCACAGTGCAACCAAAGGGAGTAGCCTCAGGGACAGTTCAATCAGGGGAGCATTCCCAAAGAGATATATTATTTTCCATTGATGCCAAAGGGATATAAATAGTCACATTGATGTGGCAAGATGAAAATTGATGAGGAGCGATGGTCACAGAGGGAACATGAACATTGTCATGTTCAAATGTTTCCATGAATGATCAGTGTTGACATCAATGTTGGTGTTGCCATCAATGTCAAAGGGGAATATTGTTGTACTATGTTTTCATTGATGTCAAAGGATTGATGTCAAAGGGTTTATGTCAAAGGGTTGATGTCAAAGGGTTGATTTCAAATGGTTGATGTCAAGTATTTTCATAGTAATATCATTGATGTATTGATTTTTGGATCATGTGATCATGGATTTATTTGATGTCAGAGGGTTGATGTCATGAGGTTTCATAGTGATGTGTTTTCATGAATGTAAAGGTTGATCATTGTTGTATCATTGTATCATCGATGTCATGTCATGGTTTAAATGAATAACCAAATGGATGAACTCCAAAGTGGTCCCCTTATGGAAAAATCCCTCACGAGAATACATTTTGTGAAGTCCAAATGGTTAAGTGGTTGAGTCATCCTAGATGTGTGGTTAAGGAACCCAAGGTTGGTTGTGGAATAATGTAATGAATATAAATGAATTTAAAAGTGATATTATTCTATATGGATAGTGCTTGTCCTGCCATTTCCATTGATATGTGGAACGTCACATAACTCCTCACGGTTAGAGATTTATGGCTATGTGAAGTTGGAGAACCCTCATGAGTTATCTAGAATCCCGTAGAAGGTCAAAGAAGTCAAAATTATTCTAGAAGCTCCTAGAATAAGTTGACGAGTCAAAGTGGTTAGTCATGTGTTAAGTGGTTGCAACAAGAAAAAAATTAAAAATAAATTAGTTGCATCTAGAAGTGGAGAGTTTACTAATTGTGGATAAAGTGGTTGAAAATGGACAAAGTGGTTAGAAGTGGGTTATCCCCAAAAGAAGGAAGTTGGTTAGATAATAAACCCTAGAGGAAGATACTTGGATAAATATAAATAAGATAAAAAGGACCTCTTATGTGAATGAATCTTTTGAGTATGTTGGACATATATTTTGGTGAAAGGCTCATTGCAGGTACTTATAGACCCATAAAAAATTCCGCAAGGTTGAGGTACAAGAAAGTTTGATAGTGAAAGTTTCAGAGGTTCAAAAAACCCTATTTTTCTAAAGTTGTACATACGCTGCAGTGGGCCATAGCACGTACATACATGGGTTGAATAATTACATGGCATGTATATTTGAAAAGGCCAAGAAAAGTGTGAGTAGATGCTAGTGCAAGGTTCTTGAAGTCTGAAGCAAGTTCCTAGGATATCATTCTATAGGTTCAGATCTACTACAAAAGTTATGGTATGGTTATATGTTGTTTTTATGCTTAGATTTACTCATGGTATGGTGAATTCTTAAATAATTCTTTGTATAGTTGTTGTGAGATATGGATATGGTATATGTTGGTTGGTTGATTGAGTGAGAATCACTCTCATGTTTGGTATAGATCTAATATGGTTAAGGGATATCTATGTTATATGATGATGTATGCATGAGGGAAATGCATAGGACTCTTGGTACGGTTGTTGTGTGATCTGGTTATGGGATATGTTTTCTAGCTGATTGAGTGAGAAGCACTCTCATGTATGGTACAATTTTGATATGGTTCATATAGCTCAAACCCTTGAGTTACTTATACACGGTTGATGAATATGTATGATGATGTATGCATGACACAAGTTGGTTGCAATGACTCGTTAGATGTAGTGATAGGTTACTAGTAGATGTGACAGAGGAAGGAAAGTTTTAGAAGTGCAGAAGAATTGATGCCCTAATCTTCTAAAGGTGTATGCAGGCTGACAGAAGGAAGGATGTGTAATTACATGTGTTGCAGTATAGGCATATCACATACATACGCGGGCTACCGTATAAGTAGGTTGTGCACCTATTGGCATATTGGTTTATGTCTACAAGTTGAGTCTTGTACTTGAGGTTTGGATTCCTCACATCTCGGTTGGTGTTGAGATATGCAAGTTGAGGCTTGTATTTAGATTTGGTACTCTATTGGTTGTGTTTCTCTTTTCCATTGATGCTAACAAAACCTTGAGATTGTAGTCTCCTGTAACACATAATACAAAAATATTACACATATATCTGGTGTTCCTTATGTTAATTATGGTGATGGTTTAATGTTCTTTATTATTCATGAATGTTGTTGATACATGGAATTATCTAAGTACAAATGAATAATATGTTTGAAGTGGTTGATAACTAAAGTTTTGAAAGAACTGAAATATCACTACACTAATTCACCCCCCCCCCCCTTTCTCAGTGTGGTCGGTGTGTCCAACATTTCGTTGCTTCTCTTTTGGTTCCTATTCTTCTTCTTCTTCTTCTTCTTCTTCTTCTCCTTCATACTCTTTTGAATTTATGTTTTATTCTCTGGTCTTTGCCACATCTGTTTCATCAATATTTACATTAATGATTTCCACTATTTTGTTGAGTCTTAGGTTGTAGCATTGGTATGCCCTTCTTTTGCTTGAGTATCCAAACAATATTCCTTCATCAAATTTTCCAATATTATTATCTTCTCTTTTTATGTAATATTTGCTTCCAAACACTCTAAAGTGCTTGACATTCATCGATCTTCCCTTCGATAGTTCAAATGGAGTCTTATCATCGTTACTTCTAATAATTCCTCTATTTAAGATATGAATGGTTGTATGTACTTCTTGAACCTAAAATATATCACCCAACTTGGAATCTTTCAACATGGTTATGGCCATTTCATGTAAAATTATGTTCTTCCTTTCAACGACTCCATTTTGTTGAGGTATCCTAGTTGTTGAGAATTGTCTTTTTATTCCATATTTTTCATAGGAATCCCTGAATTATTTTGACGTGAACTCACCTCCATTGTTTGATATCAAGCACTTGATTTTCAAATCAGTCTCATTTTCAACCATCTCTTTGAATATCCTAAAACATCTGAACGCCTCTAACTTTTTCTTGAGAAAATAGAATCTGGGCATTCTTGTATAATCATCAATAAGTAGCATGAAGTATTGTTTTCCATTCATCCCTTTTTTTTCTCATCGATCCGCATATATCGGCGTGTACAATATCCAATGGTTTTGTTGTAGAGTATTCCTTTTTCCTAAACTCAATTCTTTTTTTTTTCCATGTTGACATTTCTTGCACATAGTGTTTATTGGCTTTGAAATTTCATGCATTTCTCTTATTGCTTCCTTTATTCTAATTTTGAAAATATTTTCAAAGTGCATATGGCCCATTCTTCTATTCCAAATCCAACTTTCATATTCCTTTCCCAAGAAATATTTTTCTTTTTCGATCTCATTTAAGATGTATATGTTGTTTGGAGTCCTTATTGTTGTCACTACCAATCTAGTTGATCCTTCTTCCCTTATCTGACATTTATTTGAGTTGAATATAAGTGTGTGTCCCTGGTCACACATTTGACTCACACTTAGGATATTATGCTTCATATTTTTGACAAGTAGGACATTTTCTTCCATGGCATCTTTGCTTCCAAGATTGGTTGTGCCCTTTCTATAATTTTTTGTTGAGTTATCATTTCCAAATGAAACTAATCCATATATTCTTTCTTTAGAGTTACAAATATGTCCTTGTCCCCTATCATGTGCTTTGAACAACCATTGTCCTTGTCGCTTTTTATTCTTCGGGATTGTAGAGAAATCAAACATTCTTCAATGTTCAGTTTATCCTGCTTCCTTTTCCATATACTTTATGGTTCTTTTACATGACTATTAAAATATTTCTTTGGTTGCCTTGGAGGAACGATCAACTTGCAATATTTGGACATGTATCCAAAATTGTTGCACTTATAGCATTCTACTTCATTATTTAATGAACCAAAACTGTTATAGCTTCTATTATAAGCTTCATGAGATTTTTTGAGATAATTATTCCTAGAGTAGCCTTCATATTTTCTTTTGTTCTTAGCATAGGCTCTACAATTTATAGCCTTGTTCCCAAAATTGTTGCATGAATAACATAATCCAAGAAAGATAGTTTGGTACCTGATTATAGGAGATCTTCTAGGTGGTGCGGCTATTTTGTAATCTTCTTCTTGAGTCCTCCCCATTATTGGTTATTGATTTGACATTCCTATGATTGGTTGATATTATTCTTAAATGCTCCCCATTTCCTGAATATTCTCCTTTGAAGGATTTCATTCTTCCTTCTTTATGGGACCTCTAATGAATTCTACATAAACCTTTTGTTAGTCTTCCTTTTATGTCTTTATGGAGCTTGAACCATTCTTAGTATGATTTGTTTTATATCCTAGTATAGACTTGTCATAGCATGACCTTTCATTTTTGATGATTTCATCCAATATTTTGGTGTTGTTACTAAGGTTATGTCGAGCGTCCTTCTTTTGAAGTTCCTTTCTTAGTGATACTATTTCATCTTCCAAAGATTCATTTATTGGAAAAAAAAAATTCCAACTATTTATTGAGTATTTATTCAATCACTTTGGCTTCTTATAGCTAAACCTTTAGATTTATGACAATTTGTTTCACTTCTTAAGAATTTTTGTTAGGGTTTTGAGAACCCTCCTTTAGCTTGGTCAATTCTTCCTTGAGGGAATTTTTTTTTTCCTTTCCCTCTTTAGATCACTTAAATAACTGGTTATCCATGTGGATATTGGTGGCCACCCACCTTTTCCATCTGGTTCAAAATAGTTTTATGACAATTTTGGCAATTAACTATTTTTAGCCGTTTTTAACTTCCGAGACCATTTTGAGGGCCTAAATGAAGGTTTTTTGGGATCGAGATTCTCAATGAAATTCAAAGGCTCTGATTGAGCCCCCAAAATGAATCTCTTCATTGATACCCTTCCAACGAGCTATAGTACACACCAAACAAATATCGTATGCCAAAGTTACTCCCTTGAGAAGTTGATACACCAAACTACCCAAAATGGGGTCGACAAGATTGTTGGATTTTCATCTTTCGGGGTTAGGGTTTTGGTGTTTATTAATGATAAAAATGCCTTTGGAGCCTCATTATAAAATCATCTTCTTGTGACTGAGCTCAACCGTCACATCTTTTCTCAGAGATAAGCTACCACCATTCTAGCAAGCTTGTTTCCACTGCATTTTACAGTTTCATCTTACAGTTTCCACTTTGAAGGCACCTCGTCTTTCAAGGTATAGGTTAATTTTGATATTATTGTATTTGAAGGTCAGATAGATGTAGATGCCCTAGACAAATGGTTAAATCTTATAGAAGTTTATTTCTCTGTTCACCATTTTTCTGACAAGGAAAAGATCACCTTCACACTCCTTAAGGCTCTCCCCCATGTCAAACATTGGTGGGAAACTTACTGGGAGAAAAATTCCACAGAGGATTCCAGAATATATGGGGTTGATCCCACTTGGGATTGTTTTATGGTTGTAGTCAAGGAAAAATATTACCTTGTTGGAAACTATGAAGACCAGTACATGAGTTGGACCACACCGCGGCAAGAGAGGGGTCAAGCAATGTCAAAGTTCACCAATACATTCCATACCTCGCACACCAAGATGGGTATCAAATACTCTGATTGACATTTGGTTCTAAAATACCATGGGGATATACACAGATACATCCAAACTGAAATGGATTTTCTAGACATCTCACCACTCGGTGTTGCTTATCGATATGTTGTTAAAACCGAGCAGAAATTTAAGAACCAGAACAAATGGGAGTTCAGGTTTGAAAATATGCAACAACCAAAGTATGATAAAGATGGCCCTAAAAAATAGTCTCCCGAAAACCATCCCAAGCCACAAGAAAATAAGAGTCACGGAAAGATGAAGGACACTGAAAAATGGTGCGATTTCCAAAAAATACCCTGGCACAACACTGATCAATGTCGCTCAAAACAGTCATTGGTGGCCGAGATCAAAGACAAGGAGTCAAACCCTGATTTAGAATTTGATTCAGAAAATATTGATAGAAGACAGATCATCGACGTAGACCCCACTGTTATTTTCATGACCCCAACAATTTAACTAGAAGAACCAATAGATCCTAAAGAGGGGGAGCGCCTTTTTCATTCACATATGTGGGTGAAGGGGACCCCGCTGCATTTATTGTTGATAGCGGAAACCAAAAGAACCTCATCTCAGCAGAGTTCGTTAAACAATTGGGATTGTCGATAACAACACACTCGCAGTCATATAACATTGGGTGGCTTTCCCAGGGATGAGATCTTTGTGTCAGCCAATAGTGTCGATGGTCATATGGAATCCATCCCTTCAAGGATGAGGTATTATGTGATGTTTCCCCACTGGATGTTTGTGATATTATCTTGGGCTAGAGCTGAGCCATATATGTGGAAGCACCATGCTATCTATGAGTCTCAACCCCATAGTGTCATTGTTACTCTGGGGGGTCATCTCTACAGGATACCAAAGGTAGTTCCAACTACTATCCCACCTAACTATTGCCACAAGGTAGTATCTCATACTACCAAATTCATCTTCTTCACAATCTGTTCAAAAGGTGAATAGAAGGATATTGAAACCACTACAACCTCGGCCCAAGCACCTTCTATCCAATAGAAGCAGGTCGTGTAATGATCCCAAGCCATTATGCAAGGATCATCACTGTTTTGGTGTCTTTTTAAAACTTTTCCTGAGTGAGGTATTTCGTCATACACTTTGTTGATCTACCTTTTAGATGTGTTTATATGTGTGTATGCAGCAAATAACAGAAAGAGATAACCATGGAACATACCTCAACCATATGCAATAAGATAGACAAGCAAAAACATCTCGATTCTTCTCTATTCATAAAATAGAGAAACCTGCTACAATTAAGATGTCGATCTGGAATGCTCAACAAATGGCCAAGAAGATAGACAATAGATAAGAGCTGCTACAAAATGCTCCTGCTAATACAAAAGATGCCTCCAAAGGCTGAATGAGAAATGAAGATCAATACAAGCAGATCTGAATGCCAAACTCTCCAGATGAAGAATGCCACGCTCCAATAGAAGGCTGAAACCCTCAAAAACTCGGCCCTGCTACCAAAAATGTTCAATCTCCTTAGTAAATATGCCAGCTGATAGATCGGGTGATGGTAAGAACAACCCAGGTGACCGAATCTCCAAGATCCCTCTCAATCTCTGTAGATCTGAAATCCCCCACTGAATGGTGCACCCCACTGGATGAATGAAACCCTAGATAATTCGG
>ML793584.1:277129-305916 GCA_009831015.1 Picea engelmannii
CCACTGCTCAAGAAATAATCTGAGCCATAAAACTGTCTTAGAAAGAACTAGATCTGATGTCCAAGGCCCTGCAATGAAAACCCAAGTGATAGAATCCTCAACGGCCCTGCCAATCTCCTACAACGAATCTCTCTCCAAAGATGATGTGCCCCTCTTGCTGGAATCCCTCAATTGGTGTGCCCTCTCTCTATCTGCACATGAAACTGATGTAGAATCCTCCTGCAACTGAGTATATCTGGAACTATAATGGTGTGGGAGATTATTGCATCTACGAGACCAATCTTGGGACAATATAGGTGGAATCTTTCACCACCGAATCATCCTCTAGGGTTTTTTATGTCAAAACCCTCAAAACCCCCAATATTGGGCTCACTAGCTAGAAGCCAGAAATCAAAATAAGATCATACATGAATGATGAGTAGAGTCCCTTGCCTTCCTTTTATACTTTTTGGCTCACCTTGTCCCTCCAAAGTGACTTTCATTTTATTAATATTTAATTAATTAATTAAATCACTTTAATTAATTAATTAACCTTTTTACCTCTGAAAATCTCCTTATCTCTCCTTGTGGCTTCCCTGGCCACTAAAAGTCACTTCTATCCATCCCATCCTGTAGTGCTGCTCCTCCCAATTCCAATGAGCTATTACACTGTGAGGTTCCTCCAAGTAATGTGCCCAAAATGCCCTCTTCAGTGATTTTAATTAACTTATAGCTCAAAACAATCAAAATCATGGAAATCGTCGGAATGGAACGAAACCCAATCCAACCTATGTGGAATGGCTCATAATGATGGAATATGATGATAAATGCCCACTGTACCCCACAATGCCTCTCAAATACCCCCGTACTCGCTATAACATCCATCTGGCTACTCTGGTCATCATAAGTCTCTGCCCTGTGATGATGTCCCAAAGTGGGGACACTACAGGTCGACAAGATTGTAGCAAATCACAAAGATTCCTTCTGCACACATTCATCTCATGTAGCCTGACTGGTTGAATAGATTCAACCCTGCCAATAATAGTTTCGTGACATCCTTCCACAAACCAAGCAATGGAACATCTCTAGCAAGGAAAGAAACTCATGAAGCTTCAGATTCAACAATCGTTTTCCCCTCTCCCACGGGAAGTCAATGTAATGGAGACCATTTATTCTTAAGGAGGGAGGATTTATCCAGGTGGATATCGATGGCCACTCACCTTTTCCATCTGTCTCAAAAACGTTTTTTGGTAATTTTGGCAATATACTATGTTTAGCAGTTTTTAACTTTTGGGGCCATTTTGAGGGCCTAAATGAAGGTTTTTCAGGATCAAGATTCTCAATGAAGGTTTTACTGAGCCCCCAAAATGAATCTCCTTGATGATACCTTTCCATCGAGCTATTGTGCGCCCCAAACAAATATTGTATGCCAAAGTTACGCCCTTGGGAAGTTGATACACCAAACTACCCAAAATGGGGTCCACAAAACTATTGGCTTTTCATCTTCCGGGGTTAGGGTTTTGGAGTTTATTTATGATAAAAAGGCATTTAGAGCCTCATTTTAAAATCATCTTCTTGTGAATGTGAATAGCCGACACATCTCTTCTCAAAGATAAGCTACCACTATTCTAACGAGTCTTTCACTCTGTATTTTTACAGTCTTTGTACATTTTCACTCATTAATAGAAAATTGTGTATTACTGTATCTATGTGTTTATGGTTGCATCTCTGATACATTTATGTTATATTATTGAATATATGAGATATCTCTATACATTTCTTTATTGTATCTCCGCTCTCATTTCATTCCGAAAATAATCTGGATCAACTGATAAGTTATGCCTCAAGATCCACTTCGTCTTCTTCATAATATTTTTTGTCATTTTCAAGGGTTCCTTTTTTAGTTTCTTTTTCCATAAAGAACACTCTTTCTAAGTCATTGTCACTATCATTATCCTCATCAGATGAGGAACTATCTTCTCTTGAGTAGAGACTTTTCTTGAAGACTTTTCTTTGATTTATTTTCTTGTTTCCTTTCTGATCTTTATTTTCTTTCTTGGGAACTTCTTCTTCATCACTATATGAATTCTTAGCATAAGGACATTTGGAATAAAAATGACCAATTTTACCACAATTAAATCACTTTAAGGGAATCTTAGCTTTGTACTTTCCAAATCCTTTCTTCAACCTCCTCACGAAGTTGTCTATTTCTTCATCTTCATATAAATCATCTCTGTAGTTGAAGATTGACTTTGAATTTTGCTTATTCTTTATTTTCTTCTTAGATGCTTTGAAATTTGCTTCCTTCTTGTATGGATTATCATGTTCTTTTCTCATCTCATAAGCTATAAGTATTCCATGTAGCTCGTCCATCCTCAATGTAGAAAGATCTGATCTTTCTTCTAGGGCTGAAATCTTAGGATCAAATCTCATTGGAAGAGACCTTAGTACCTTTTGAACAATTAAGGAACCTTTAATTTCTTCTCATAATCCTTTAATGGCATGCACTATTTCATCAACTCACAGAAAATAAACTACAATATATTCATCCTACTTCATTTTCAGTTGTTCAAATTGACCTATATAAGTTTGAAGCTTGGCCACCTTGACTTTGGCATCTCCTACATAAACATTTTAAAGTTTGTCCCAAATTGCCTTTGTAAAGTCGTACCGAATAACCTTGACATGTATTGAATTAACCAGGCCCCTCATAATAGAATTTGTACACTCCGAATTGTTTTCAAAAAAATTATTTTCATCTTTATCTATTGGGAGGGATGTAGGTGCCTTATATCCGTTTACTATTTCCTTCCAGACATTAAATCATTGTGCTTGCAAAAAGGTTTTCATCCTTCTTCTCCAGAAGGAATATTTATGACTATCAAACACTGATGTTACATTCTTAGTGCAATCCATGATATACCTTCCAGTGGTTAGAATGTTTCAGAAGGACCTACTCTAATACTAATTGATGGAATATTCAATAATACTAAGAGGGGGGTGAATTATTATTATGCACTTTTACCATTTTTAACCACAACATGTAAACATTAAGTTATCAAAAATTTATCACTTATGATTTCATTCAAGATATCATAAACATATAACCACAGATACAGAGTACACAAGAATTTTACGTGGAAACTCAAATGGTAGAAAACCACATAATTCTTTTTAATGTATCAGAAGATTACATCCACTGGAAGCACCAACTTCCAAAAATTCTCCAGCACCAACCCCCTAGTTTACAGGCTCCAACCTAAAGGAAAATACAACTTCCTAAATTCTCCAGCTTCAACTAGAAGGAGGTTCCAAACCCCTTTCATTGCCCCTTTCTCCCTCCCTTAAATATAAATAATATTATCAACCTATCATTGTTACTGTCAATGATACTGATACATAATCATCATCATCAAAACTGGTTCCACCCCAATAACCACATAAATCTTATGCCAAGATCTCCAAAATGTCCCCCAAATCATATGCCCAAAATCACCAAGATATTCCTCAAACATGTACCAAAACCTACAAGATATGCCTCAAATAAAAATATAAAACATACATTTCATCATGTGAAAACCCTAGTGAATGAGATCTCAGATCATCAAACCTTCCTCAACTTTAGCATCAAGAAAAGAGAATCTTCTTCAAACCCTTCATCAACTTGGTGGGACTGGTTTGGGCAACAAGCGGGGCCTCACATGATGAGTCTTGGACAACCAATAGGGCCCTCATGGGGCACCCTATACTTGACCTGTAGGGGTCACCTCAGATAGGGTTTCCGGAAAACCCTTTTCACATTTGCAGCTCCGATAACTCCCTCCTTCACACAAGACCGCAAATTCACTTGTGCTAAGAGATCAATGGCTTTCTTGATAAAAGTTAGAGTATCTTGATGTGTATTTATATTCTTCCAAGAAACTCCTTTACTTTTATTTAGGGTTGACCTATAACTTCTTTCTTACACCCATTTTTCTCCTTTACTTTATTTGTGGCCGACTTATAACTTCTTGTTTGCAACCATTTTGGGGTAAATATTATATGATCATCTTTAAGAGGGCATATCTCCTCAACCATGAGAAACCACATGGCATGCCACCTACTGTTTGAAATGGATTGACAAGGACTATCAATCCATGGAGGATTTGCATGCACTTGCAATTTCCTTCATACTATTTTTCTTCAATCCACTCCGAGCTACATGACTACACCTCTGGGGCTTCATAACCATATTTTCAGGGCTTCTTGACCATACATTGTAACTTATTTTCTTAACAACTAGGGCTTCTTGTAGTCTTATTCAAAGTGTCTTCCCATGAGGGTTGTTCTTAGAGATGCACCATAAGGGGACCACTTTGGAGACTCCTTCAAATAAACCCATTACTTCTAGGGGCTTATGGACCTACTTTGGGGCTTCTTCTGGGGTTAACATCAATAACAACCAATTTTCCAACACACACACCCCCCCCCCTCAACCAATTGGTTTTATACCTTTACACCTTTTTGAGGATTTTTATGTGGCTCACCTTACCTATCTTAAGTGGCATTGGTTTTATAAAATAGGCCTATGCTTATGCAGAGAGACCCCCCAAAAAAATAGATGAAGCTCAAAAATTCTTAGTGATTTATATCAACTATGAACAATAACATGATTAGTTATTTGTAAAATTTAAAACATGTTATGAGCCTAGGAGACTAATGATAGAAATCTAGAACTTTGACATTAGTATAAAATATAAAACTAAAATAACATTACATAGTGATAAACAACGAGGAAAAACAAGAATAGAAGTGAGTTTAGTATAATTGCAGTAATTCCAATAATATTTAATAGCAACATTTTTATAATATCCTAGATTACTAACAATAACAACAACAAAATTCCATCAATGATAACAACACCTGAATATTCAAAAACCACAACACAGATATATCACAACTTTATTGAGAAGGTATGGAAATCAACTTAGACTCAAATCCAAGGGTAATATTGAAATTACTCTTGGATAAAAATAGTCACTTACATAGTACATGCAATAACACATTCCCTAAAATATCATAGTTTAATACCTAAGATCCTTTTTTATAGCTAGTGATCCCATTTTACTTTCTTTGTGATTTGCATGGATAACTAGACTTTATATAAAATCAAGTTAACTAAAATAAATGTACAACCAACCGACATATACTTTATCTTAACATAAAGTCCAATAACTAATAGAAAAAAAATTAATGACAAAAAGATCAAATGACCCACATAGTACTAATAGCTATAAAGTGAGCTATTTTAAACATTGTAACAGACCCCCCTCCTTGAATTTTGTTTCCCCAAAGAAATTATAGTGCTGGATATTGTAGTATTTCAATGCACTCATGACCTTGTTGGTGGTTCAAGAGTATAGGTAAACCATTCTAGCCTTGATAGAACCTTATAAAATACATGTTATAGAGGGGCCACATTTATCCACCCACTTGCCTTTGAGATGCATTTTATTATAAGGTTGTATTATTAAGAATAGCCTTTCCTCAAGTTCAAAATATTGTTTTGTAGTGTTGATCCTACTAGGACTTCATCCTATCTTGACTCAACTTGAGGTTATCCTTTACTTGCTTCAATCTCTATTGGATTTCCTCCTATGATCTCTAGAAAATGTAAATTGAGTTTTTTCAATGGTCAATTAATCAACAAAGGAGGGGCATGACTTATAATTATAAATACCCTTTAATGGAAACATTCCAATGGATGTGTGGTATGTTGCATTATACCAATTCTCCATCAAGTGCAACCATGTTGGCTAGGAAACTTCTTGTCTTGAAACACAGTTTTTTAAGTACCCCTCTAAAATCTTGTTCACAAATTTTGAATGTTCATTTGTTTGAGGAATATAGTTGGTACTTGGCATTAAAAGTGATACAATAAATACAAAAAATGCGTTGATGAATTTCAGGTCGCAATCACTAAAAATATTATTTGGAAGCCATGCAACCTATAGATATTCTACATAATCAATTCAACAACCTTTGAGGCTGTAGGAATGGTATCCATTGCAAAAAATGATACATACTTGGCTAATTGATCAACCAACACAAAAATAGTATTTTTCCTCCCACTACAGGCACTTGAAGTCCATTTTAAAGGAATGTGAAATGGGAAAAAACAAAAACAATTGAATTTTTATAGCATTAGATTTATCATTTTAGTTTTCATGTGATTCAACAAAAAATTTCATATATACTTTAATACCCTTTCAAAATAATCTACTACCTATAATGTAATAGAAATTAGAGAGAAAATTACTAGCAAAAAGTCCTTATCAAACCTTACATAATGACGAAAAAACATTGACCCCTTCAAAAACCCCAAGCTAACGAAGTGGTAGTCACCATGAATGAATACTTCATTCCAATACGACATGCATTAAAATGTCCCCACAGTAGGAGTACATTAATAACTAAGGTCTTGAACTTTCTTATTTTGGTTTGAGGGTAAATACTTCATCTCAGTAAGGAACTCGATACTTTGTTTCAAGATTTGAAAATCCCAATATAGGAATGGAATTCTATTAAGAAACTATCCTTAAATTTAGAGTTGAGCCAAGAGAAAGGTGAATCTTAAAAAAAAAAAAGCACCTAAGAAGCAATAACTATAACTAGTGTCATGTTTTTTCATCTTTTCAAGATCCTGTAACATCATAGTGACTCTCTCTTCTTTAGCATATGCAACATTATCTCATCTTCACATCTTGGTTTCATTGTAGATGTTGATTTTAGTTTGGTGGGTAGGATAAGGAATATGTAATCAAATTGTTCACTTTTTGTGCTAAACTTAAAATTCAAGTTTTTGTAATTTTCTCACCTACTTGGCTTGTGGTTCACTCAAGTTTTTTCATGATGAAAAATAATTTAAATTTGGTGGTATATATAAATAATTAGGTTTTCCCAAGCAAATATCACTTGATATTTTTTATAGCAAGTATAAGAGCCAACATTTCCTTATCATAGATTGATAACAATTTTTCCTTATTCGTTAAGTTCCTACTTTTAATGGAAATTGACCATTGATTTTTCATGGGGACAACCCATATGTCAATGCTAGAAGAATCACACTCAACTATAAAGGACTGTGAGAAATTTGGGAGTGCAAGTACAATGATAGAAGTCATTACCTATTCATATTTTGAAAGGAAATCTCTATTACTTGTGTCTATTTGAACTAATAAAATGTGAGATTAGTGAGAGGTGCCATGAGGCCTCTAAATCCATTAATATGTTTTGAGTGGAATTTTCTATCCCATTATATTATCTTAATAATGTTTCATTGTTTGGAGCAGCCAATCAATAAAGTCCTTAATATTATCTAGGTCAATTCTAATTGTTCCCATGTACGATGTGTCTGAGGTACACAATTTCACTCTTTTAAGCTCACACTTTTGTTCTTTTGCAAATAGAGAGTTAAATCCTATAAGTTCTGAAATAATTTTCAAATGATGAAAATGTGTCAAGGATCGTTGGTCGTGTTAGTGAAAGTGGGTTGCTAATATATCCCCCACCAAGGTTCAAGTATAACCAAATTACCAAGTGGCATAATCCTAGTGCTTGTTCTTGTTCTTGTGGATCCACACTTGTGCACGAAACAACCATTAGGATCATTTGCAATTCCTAGGTAACTTTGTCAAAATTGATACCCTCCACTAGATGCTACTCATACAAAGGAAATCAAATGCTAATGGTTCCCCCTTAATGCTAAATCTAGGTGTGTTCACCTCAGTATGATACAAGTAGGCAAGTTCAAGAAAATGGTGCAATCGCTTCACCATATCCTTGCTATAAATGATAATATCATGAAAAACAAAATTAACATTTATCACATATGTCTTGAAGATTCACTTCATCGTACCTTGGAATTTATTCAGTCCATTTTATATCCCATAGAGAATCACTTGAATAGGGACTCATATTGGCCAGGATGAGTTTTAAAGGTTGTCTTAAATTGGTTACATTCTTTCAAAATTATCTTCTGATATCCAAATCTAAAATTAATCTTTGTAAATGTTGTTATCACATTGATTTTTTTCAATAGTTCATATATAAATGGGATGGGGATTCTATTTTTTAAGGTCTTATTGTTTCATTCCCTATAATCAATGCACATATGGAAGAAGGCATCCTTCTTCCTCGTGGGCATAGCTACTTGGCACTATATGACGCCTATCCAATCATTCTTGAACCATTGTTTCTATCTCATCCTTAAATAACTATGGACACTTTAAGGAGGTACAATGATAAATGGTTTGGACCCCAAATCTAGTATAATGATGTGTTATTGTCTCCTTTAGATGGCATCCCACGAGGTTGATCCTTGAAGACATCTACAAATTAATCAATAAATTATTGAACTTCACATTTTATTGTTTGATTTTTCATCTTTAGCTTGACATGCAAGCTCTTCATGGAATTACATTGAGGAATGAAACATATTTCACTCTTAGAAATTTGTTCTATTATTTTTTTTGTGGAAATGAGCTTGTTTTCACTTGGGTTGTATCCCTCTAATTATTATTTCATGTACAACTAGTCCAGCTCATATGAAATTATCCCAAAGTTTTCAATCATTGCACACCCATGACCACATCATCTCTTAGTAAATCTACAACATAAAACTCAAGACCTACTTCATAACTACCTAGGTGTAATTTTGACCTCTAATGAACTGTTGCAAAAATATTTAATTTATCTTGATTGTTCTATTATTTTTTGAGTCTTTCAAGTCACAAAGTGTATGGAATTTTTAGGTCCAACTTTATGCTTGCAAATTTTTGTCAACTTTTGTCGATATTTTCCCCTTTTTTTTTCAATATCTCAAGTTTATGACCCTATATAATGTAGTGTCGATACAAATAGTTGCAACATTTCTCTTACTACCCCTATACACTCCATTGTGTCATTGGAAATTATTGCTTGGAAATAGTTTTCCCTTAGGGTAGTCCATTGTTGTTTGAGAGGTCTTTAAATTATCCCAAGTAGTTATTTTCTAATTTTCAAAGTCTTCAACCATTGTGCATCCATGGCCACATCATCTCTTGCTAAATATACAACAAAAAACTCATGACTTAGTTCATAACTACCAAAGTGTCATTTCAAACTCTAAACCGATGTTGCAAAAATATTTAATTTCTCTCGATTGTTCCATTTTCTCAAAGTTTTTCAAGCCATCAAGTTTTCGATGTTTTTTAGGTCCAACTTTATGTCTGTCAATGTTTGTTATTTTTTGTCAATGTACTCCCATTTTTCTTTAATATACTAAGTTCATGACCCTAGACAGTGTAATATCAGTACTAATAGTTGCAACATTTCTTTTACCACCCCTATATGCTCAATTGCGTCATTGGCCATTGATACTTGGAAATTTATTTCCCTTACGATAGTTCATTGTTGTTTTGGAGGTTTTTATATTAGTTAATATTCTAAAAATACCCCTACAATAATGCCCTCAGCTAGTAAATGCCCCAAATAAATAAAAACATTTTAAATTAAGTCATCTATATCATATACATGAATTTTTCCATGTTGTCTATTGTGTTATAGTGTGTATGGAATTTTTTAAGAAACTAAATTAAGAAAAGA
The DNA here is from genome assembly GCA_009831015.1 of Picea engelmannii. Taxonomy (NCBI): domain Eukaryota; kingdom Viridiplantae; phylum Streptophyta; class Pinopsida; order Pinales; family Pinaceae; genus Picea; species Picea engelmannii. The sequence goes on from ML793584.1 coordinate 286,733, forward strand.
GGCATGGCAATTTATATAGAATCATTGCACAAATATGTATAGTGGGACTAAGAGAAAGCCATGCTATGTTGCAAGGACAATCACTATTGCAACCATGGTGTGGTCACATTCCTTGATCCCATAGAGGCAAGCTACCACCAACATTCTTGCTAATAGCATGGATCCATCATAACCATAGATATATTAAGTGTCAAGAGGCATAAAAAACCTTCAACAATGGAAACCAATGACACCAACTATTGGAAATACTGAGAGGGGGGGAGTGAATTAGTATTACCTTTTTAACAAATTAGTTATTAATTTTTTATTCTATTTATCATCACAATAGATCAACAATGGACTTGTATTTAAGAATTAATTATATAAGTATACTTAACAAGAATTAAAAAGTTTATAAAGAATAATATGTGATTCTAAAGGACACCAATCCTCTTAAGAGAATCAACTCTTGGAGACACAAATCCCCTTCTTCAAGGCACCAACCCTAGAGGCACCAAATCTCTTGTTTTTAGGGCACCAACCCTAGGAAGCACCAACACTTGTTTTAGGGCACCAACCCTAGGAATCATTAACTCCATATTTTTATGGCACCAACCCTAGGAAGAACCAATTCCCTTTATTTAGGGCACCAACCCTAGGAATCACAAACTCCCTTGTTTTAGGGCACCAATCCTAGGAAGCACCAACTCCCTTGTTTTAGGGAACCAGCCCTAGGAAGCACCAACTCCCTTATTTTCAAACTTTACTTAGAAAAGGATATGAATCCTTCCTTGCTCCTCCCTTCCACTCTCACTGCATAAGTATCTTCATCTTTCCTTCTTGGACTCTAATTCTTATTTTGATCTTTTGATCTGGACTACAGACACACTTTATTCTTCATCATTCTTTCTTGCTTGTATAGTCTTCTAACTGGTGTGTTCTTTGAAGAATTGTGTTCCTTTGTTTGAACCATTTCACCTATTCATTTAAAATAAAAATAATAACTTCTATTATTAGTATTAATTTTTTGTTAAAGACTTCAAATCCTTTGCAAATTGTTCATCATTTTAACTCTTCACTGATTATTTTCTTTTTCTGGATTTGAATATTTGCAGACAGGTGCTTCCTTCAAACCATTCTTTCAAATGACCATGGGCTCATTACTATAGAATTATTTTCCATTTGTGGTTCCCCTTTAATCTCTTTACCTTATCAAGTGACCGGTGTTGGAACCAGGTTCTCTGGTACTTCATCCTTCGGGATTTCCGACCTATGTAGTCTTCCAACTCTCCAGGAGTAAATTTCATTGTAGTACATATACTTTATTCACTGGTATATTATACGGTCGATATTTAATATTCATTTCAATGGGCGATCATGGCTTATCTGGAGGTTTCAGAAAAATCGACGATCACGACTTAATCAGGAGTTGAGATTTATGGTCCGCGCTCTTTCAACATACTATAACTTTAACACTTGTCCAATGTGCACTTTCAATCCTAGAGAGACACGTAATCAATTTTAATCGATGGTCTAAATTAAAAGTGAATTTTCTCCTCCTCGTTAACGTATGTGCAACTTAATATGCGCTTATAAACTTTCATCATTGATCTAACCTTCTGACGGATCGTTAAACCTATACTACCACATTTTTCCTTGAAATTTTATCTTTTTATATGATTGACGAATCTGACATAATATTCATTTGAAATGAATAGTGCTCGTTCTCTCTAGGACTTTGTTGATTCGTGACTCCAGGACTTCGGGTTACTAGAAATCTGAAGTAGGTCAATTCCTCTATAGTTTTACCTACCAAATAAGTCATATAATGACGGTGACCACTTGTTTTTGGTTAACGCCTCATTCTTACTCTATTCTTCCATTGTGCTTAATCAATGGTCAAGAATGATCTCTAAGTAGATCAATGGTTATCATTTCTTTGGGACTTCTGGGAGTTCTTCGACACAGAAGTCCATATAAGGAAAAATGAATGTTCTTCGATACCTTTTATTTAGAGTAATATAAAAGGGTGAATTGTTTAAATCCGACAAGAACGGCTCCAAGAGGGAATATTCTTCGATACTCATAGTTGATGTGGACCCATAGTATGTGTGCCATGTGTCACCCTGATTCATGACTTTCATAGACCTTATGTGCCATATTAATTTTGACAATTGTCACAATGTTATTGGACCACGTGTCCTTGCTAATGTGGTCTTGTTGCAAAGTGTCACTCGGTTGTCTTTCTATGTGTCTTTTCCTAGCTCAAAAGGAATATTATTTGGTTCTTTGTCTTTTACACATTCTTTATCTCTTCGAACATATGGTATCGAATGGAATATTATTTTTCGATACTTTGATTCCAAAGTGTTATAACAACTCTTCTCCACTAGACTACACTTTCCTCTGAACATCAATTAATAGTTGCCACTTGTTGCAGCCTTTATGGACATCGAATAAAGGGTATCGATGCGGAATATTTTGTTTCAATAATTCGATTTTGGAGTGTTAAAACAACTCTTCTCCAATGGACTTTGAATACCTCCCTCTAAACATAAATAAATAGTCATCACGTGTTACTTCCAGATTCATCAATCATGATCATATCGAGTTAATCTCCACCGTTGGTCTAATCCTGTTTTAAAGATAATTTGTCTTTATATAATGCACTCTTTCTCAATCCGAATAACCCACTAAACTCAATTGGATGGTCGATAATTCATCTGAAGCCCCTCCTTGATCTAACAACTAGCGAGATTTCATGACTTCACAAGTTCATGCCTCTGCCTTGCCTCCAATGTTCGTTGAAGTGGCGAAGTTCCAGATTCCTATTGGTCCTGATATACGGTTGAGGATTATCTATCTCGATATGACGATTGGGATTTTATTTCTCCCAGCCTCTGGCTCCACCTCGATTTGACAGTCTTGAATTTGTCTCGAAAACTACATCGACTGATCCGGGTTATTTTTGGCACTAAATGAGAGAAGAGATATAATAAAGAAATGTACAGATATATCTCAGATATCCAATAATATAACAAAAATGTATCACAGATGCAACCATAAACACAAAGATATAGTAATACACAATTTTTCTATTAATGAGCAAAAATGTACAAAGGCTGTAAAAATACAGAGTGAAAGACTCGCTATAATGGTGGCAGCTTATCTCCGAGAAGAGATGTGATGGATACTTGCATCCATGAGAAGATAATTTTACAATGAGGCTCCAAAGGCCTTTTTGTCATAAATAAAATCCAAAAACCTAACCCCGGAAGATGAAAATCCAACAGTTTTGTGGACCCCATTTTGGGTAGTTTGGTGTATCAACTTCCCGTGGGCATAACTTTGGCATATGATCTTCGTTTAGGAATCACGATACCTCATTGGAAAGGTATCGTCGAGAAGAGTGATTTTGGGGGATAAATCAAAGCCTTTAGCTATCATTGAGAATATATATCTCAAAAAACCTTCATTTAGGTCCTCAAAATGGCCACGAAAGTTAAACACTGCTAAAAATAGTAAATTGCCAAAATTGCCAGAAAATTGTTTTGAGCTAGTTGGAAAAGGTGGTTGGCCACCCATATCCACTTGGATCAATCCTCCCTCCTTAGGAAGAAATGGTATATATTTTTCCTGAGTTTATACTTTAAGGCTCTAAAGTATATTGTCAAGGCATTTGGAAAGATAGAAGAAGTTGAGGACAGAAAAATCAATGATTAAAAGGTGTGGGCTATAATTGGTTTCTCAACTGTCTCTGTCGAAATTCCCATTTTTCCTGAATGTTGATATCTCTCTCAATTGTTTCCCATGAATGTTCTAACTCAACCCAGTTATTTGTTGTTTGTAAGATAGTGTTAAATAAATTTAGAGCGATGTTGGTTTGATCCAAAAGACCGGGTTCGATGTTAGGCTGCCTTGAAACTAGTATTGTCATGAAGGATAAAGGTAAAGAAGATACAATTATGTGTTTTCTTTTTAGGCTTCGTTATCTCTATTTTAGAATGTAAAGAGAATGATTTTAAAACACAAATTAATAGGATGACTAAATTGTAGGTCGTTTCTTGTATCTGAGTTAAATTTAAAGGAAAGGAAGCATGCATGATATGAGGAAAAACATAAAGATATTAACAAGGTGAGGCATCAATTTAAGAGGAATCTCACATTGTAACAGAAGTCTATGGAACAAGAAAAATATTAATGAAGCATATGATATTGGAATCTAAACATTTACAGGTCTTATCTCTGTTGATAACCGATACAGAGGAAAAATTGTAAATGATTTAAATAACAAGAATAATAATTTCCACAGTAGAGGTTGTACTAAATTGTAGCCAAGCATCCATCAATTAGATATATGAAAGAAAGATGAAAATCCAGGAGAACACATAACTCAGACGTGACAAAATATGGAATCTTCAATCTGCATTTCTATTAATTCAGAGTCTCTTGAAAATTTCTTCGTCAAAATGCCTTTTTAGAGAAAGAAAAAAGCCCATATTTCAATCTTCGCTCCTTGTATTTATACAAGGTCATCAATACTTGATGGTTAGCAATATCCTACTTTTTAGGAGAAAAATAGTTACAAAAATGCAACCTTAACCGTTGCACGATTAACTTTTATTTTTCTATCATTTCAATAGTATAAGCTTTCAAATGATACTTCATTGTTTAGTTGAAGTCTCTCCCTCCTTTGATGCTATACATTCAATACATTTCTCCAGAAAATGAACAAAATTTCTAGGAGGTGTCGGAAGATCCTTAGTCTCAAACAAATAAACTTTCTTTGTACCTTTGGAAACTGGTCTTCAAAACCTTTATCGGAAAACATGATCACTTGAAACTTTATATTTGGTTGTACCATCCATCTTTCCATTAGGTTGGCATTGATTTCCTTCAACTGTGAAATTCTGCCTGAATCTCCTTCAAGCCCTCTTTCCAGTTCAACTGTTGTTTCACAATGTTTATCTTCCCCAGTAGCTCAAAAAAATCATTTCTTTCAATAACTAATGCTTGCTTATCCAAAGAATCAAAGATTCCCTCACAGTCATCTTTGATTTCTTTGACTATGTTCTTGTTTTCGAATATGTTTGTTTCCCATACCTTGAGCATGATGTCTCCTCTTATATGTTCTGTGAAAACAATCTTTATATTTTTCGCCATCTCTTCGTTTTCTAAACATGCAAATACTTTCTGGAAAGTATTACTTGCTGCTTTAGCCTCCTATTCCTGTAAAATAATATTATCAAGGGATTTGCTTACATCTTGAAAGTAATTATGGATGATCTCTATTTTGGAGATCAATTTATGTTTCTCGGCTTCTATCTTTGTATGTGCTTCCAGCAAGAGGGTCTAGAAATACTTTAAGTCTACAACCCGACCTTCTGTCAAATTTAACTTATCATGTAGCTTTTTTACGAGCTCCTTTTGTTGAGTAACCTGCACCTGACTTGCTTGTATCCTCTAGTTCATTTCATCCAGGCTTGATTTGAGTGATTGAATTTCTTTCCTTTCAACAGCTCTGGCCTACTCCAATCTTTTATTCACCTCTTCTCTAATGTTTTTCTCAGCATTATTTAACTAGTCTTGCAATTGAGCTATTGTGTGGTTACTCTTCTTTATCCTTCATCTCATGTTCTCCACAGTAAAAAGGTTTGTTGTTTCCATGGCTCCCATGGAGCCTGCTACCTCTATAGAGAAATCCTCCTCTTCCAAATTATGGCCATCTACCAAGGCCCTATGCTTCTTCACCATACCCCCATCTCTCATATACATCTCTTGTTTTAGGAAATCCTTCCTCTTTTTTCTGAAAAAATAATCAAAAGGAGAGATCTCATCTTTGGAGATAGGGGTGAGATCACTAACATATATGGCTCCCATCTATGGGAGTCCAAAGGGGGATTGTAAAGGGGTTAAGGAAGGTATGGGACTTCCTAGCTTTGTATATCTTATTTCTCCTATGGCCTTCGGTATATTGACATCAACAACAGGTGATGAAGGGGGAGTGGACTTACTGGACTTGGGAGGTGTCCTAGACCTCCTCTTTGCTTCCGTCTCTGGATTTTCTGTCTGTAAGGCCTCTTCATTTTGTGAAGACCTTTTAGTCTCCTGTGGGAATTCTTCGGGATTGACTTTATCCTGTGCTTCTTGTCCGAATCTTGTAGGAGTATCTTCTTCTTCCTGAGGAAGGGTGATTGCTTCTCCTTGTAGTGCTTTGGGAAAACCACTCCGTCTATGCTTCTGGAAGGTCTGAAAACTAGCTTGCAAGTCGGACGATAGTGTTTGTACCCTCTCTAACACCTCCTCATAGGTCCTAGTCCCTTTGAACATGTCATCACAAGGGGACTTCTCATGTTCATAAGCCTTCATATTATAGTGGGACATGTGTTTTCCCACTAACTGGTAAGGGTTGTGCTTCCTGTGTTCGAGGTCTACCAACTTGAACTCCTCCAATGCTGCCACTCCAACTTTGGAATGACCCAAGTTGAGAAGTGAAAATTTCCCAATCTGAACGAGAAAAATCGACCGAGTCTTCTTTTGAGCCATATTTAGTTCTATCCCAATCCCACCTGTTACTATTTGATGAGCTACCTCCCTGCACACCAGTCTGTCAGGGAGGAATTTTGGGAGCACATGTGGAGGGATTGAACACCCGAAAACTCTGATGTAGGAGAAATTCTCCTCTATAAACCAGTCGACAACTTCCCTGAGGATTCCTATGACCAACTCTGAAATGTGGAGACGTGCCCATCTGTATAGCATATGATGTAGTGGAATCACCACGAAATGAGAGATTTCATAGAATGAGTCCTTGGCATTTTCTTCCCAAATTTTAGAATGATATTCATGAATAGGTTCCTGGTAAGTCGGATTCCAACTCCAATTCATCAAAGGGAAAGGAGTTGTGAATCATATAGCATCCATGATGTATGCAGACATATAAAAGGATACTAATCGGCCTTTGGATCTTGCAGTCTGATATTCCAAGACCTCCTTTGCTATGTTATCAGATAAAATTTTATCCCAATTGAAACTATAACCTTTTGTTGCCTCATGCAAAAGAGGTACCCATTCTGCAAGGAAATGGGTAGGACTTTTCTTCCCGAAAAGTCTACATAACATCATTGCCACATAGACCATATACTCATTTAAATAGGTTGTGGCGTAAACACCATGGGTGTCAGCCCTGAATTTTTCTTTGTGTCTCCACCAGTCTTTGATTATGCCAAGATACGTTTGGTCTAATTCAAAACATTCTTTCTTCTGAAACTCATTCATGAAATATTTATTATAAATATACTTAGGACTGGGAGACAGTTTATACATTACTTGTATATGCTCCAATCTGAAAGAGCCAATGACGACCCCTCAGTCGTTCAGAATGCTTCTCGTTTTCATGTTTGTTCTCTTTAAGGCCCAACTGATCATGTTGTTATAAGTCATGAGTCGCGGTTGTGTAGCTACTTTGTGGAGATTAGACTCTGCTATGTCTCGAAGTTTGTTGTCGGCATCATGGGGGAAATTCTTAATTTCATAATCCAGAGTTTCGAAAATTTGCCTCCAAGATTTTATGGAATCAATGGCATGCGGTATTGTATCAGATACAATGTCTCCGTCTAGACTCGAGCTTGTTGCAACTTCCTCCCTTTTCTTGGGTGCTTTCTTAGGTGCCATGATGTTTGCACTGGACCAAAAACATGTTTACATAGAAAATGTGTATAAAACTAGATAAATGTGATTTGCTACAGATGTAAAGAATAAGAATGAAGTTCGAAAAACAGTACTTTTATTAAACCTTAATTCGTGTTATGACGAGTGTACTAATACAGGCGATGAAAAATTAATGCTTTAATCGAAAGATATGCCTGGAGATATGCTTTCACATCAAAAAATATCTTCATTTAACTATTATTAATATTGTCGTATATCGGCGATTTCAAAACTGGAATTCTGAAAATCATTGCCTTCCTCAATTCCTGAAATACGAAAAGAAGCTTAGTTATCACTAATCATGTTTTGAAAACAACTTAACCTTAATCTTAGACTTTGTTTAAAGAAAACACGATTTCACATTTCGGAACTTCAGGGATCTCGTTGTCAGGAGATATGTCATAAGAAAACCCCAGATCGAGAAATTGCGATGGGATTAGTGAGGCGCTAATCATTCGTATTAAAGCTTTAATTAATCAAGATTAGTGAATAATTATTTTTTACTTTTGCTTTTCGGAAAATCAAGGATCGGGAGTTCGAAGGATGAGAGTTCGAAAACGATTTAGTAGAAAGAAACCTGAATTGTGAAAGATTAAGGGAAAGATGATTGTGTTTAGGAGTTTAATTAATTGTGGATTAAAGAGTGCTTTGTGGAAAGCGATGGAAAACGTAACATTTATTTCTTCCCCCCCTTTTTTTTATTTTTTTTATTTTTTAATATGTTAAACAGTTCCGAGATTTTGGCACCGGGAAATTGGGATGGTTAAAGATCATACCTTGAGAAAAACTAAATCTCTAAACCTGAAAAGGAACAGAAGACTCTACCTCCCTTTTTTGGACTAAGGGAGGCTCCATGACTTAGGAAAAGATGAAGCTTCAGTTTTAAAGGGTAGAAAAATTAAACTTTGTGTCAACATTAGGCTCCATCTACGAGATCACGTCTCCTTATGGGACGAGAAGAACATGTAGACCTAGTGCCTTCATTGGGTAATGGAGTCAATGATTTGGCTCTGTGAAATAGATTAGGAGAAAAACCGAACAAGATTAGGGTCTCAATGTTAATCTTGAAAAACTCTTCAAAAAAAAAAAATCTGACTATCTCGAGCTAGGTTTTCAATAGATTTCTTCTCCTGAAACTGACCTCAAATCTATGTAATATAATCAAAACCAAATTAACCATCCTATCAGTTTTCACGTGATTTCGTTTGCATCAAGGTAAGTATTTGCGTTGTGTCCAGTAAGGAGATCCTAGAAACCTATGATGAAAATCAAGCCGAAAAGAAGAGAAATTACCAGAGCATATTTTAACTCATGTACAATAGCTTTTATCAGATATGAGGATATTGCTTCGCTACCAATGAGCATGTTCAGTACCCCGATGAATTTATCCGACTTCCCACATTGAATTTCCTTTCACCACTTCATTGTTTCCAAGAATTTAAATGTTGAGATGAGGGAAATCAATATAATGAATTTCCTGTCTTCATCTCTTTGAACTAGATGGGGCCAATCAATATAATGAATTTCCTTTATTCATCTCTTTCAACTAGATGGGGGAAATCAATATAATGAATTTCCTTTCACCATCTGTCTGTATTAATTTTTTTTTTAAGTGGGGGAAATCAATGAGTATACCATACACTTGGGAAGATATATGTTTGAAAATACCCTCTCTCTTTTTTTTAACAACAAAGTTTGTCAACTCATTTAAATAGCTTTGGGTTAATCTTCTCACTTGCCTTCAAAAATCATGGGCTTCAGGGAAATTCTTAAGGGAAACCTTCTGACATCTAGTCTAGGGAACTTCCTTGAGCAAAACCAATCAGTTATTCATGTTAGGATAACTAATAAGGTTAGGATTAACCTAGACATGTTTCTAATCCAACTAAAGTCAAAGAATTAAAAACACAACCTACTCTCTTTTCTTGAAATTTTGTTCGAGAGTTTTCATGACCAAAGCGAGACCCCTCTGCTCTTAGGAAACTTTATGATTAGACATCCATGGTCAGGCGGGAAAAGGCTTTACTTTGGTCAAGGGGAGGGTAAAGTGGGTTTTAGAAAAAAAAATGTACATATGAATGTTATTAGAGAGTTTCTTAATTAGCTTTTATAACCTTTTCTTAAGTCCCCCTTTTTTATTACTTCAAGAACTTCTTTGATTGAGTTTTTTTTTTTTTTTTTTTTCAATTATTATTTTGACAAAAATGAATCAATGATTTATTACTTTGGACTTCTTAGAGCTTTTATCCCGATTTTTGAAATGGGATTTCATACCTTTATTAGCTCTTATATTGTCAGCCCAAAGATTACTTGTTCATTACCTTTTTCATTGTGAGATACTTGATAGGAATACCTGCACATGTCACCTTTCAGTATCTCAAGTCCGTTGTCTGATGAGAAATTTTCCATGTGAATAACATAACATTATAATCATTAGGAAACGTCATGAAATATATAGAAAACTTGGATGGAGACATTCTCAATGCCCCTATAAATGGGCGATATATATATATATATATATATATATATATATATATATATATATATATATATCGCCCATTTATAGGGGCATTGAGAATGTCTCCATCCAAGTTTTCTAATAACCAAGAATTTTTTCCTTCAAAGGCTGAAATCGTGTATGGGTCAGACCAGATCGAATCGAATTTTCCATGTTTTCCAATGTCTTCTTTCCTGGCTTCCCATTTTAGGACCAAGTCACTAGGGAGGAATTCTCTATCTTTAGCTTTATGATCGAATAAGGCCTTCATTTTATCCTGATATCTTTGCAACCTTTCATTTACTTCGGCCCTATTTTTCTGAACTTTGACCAATTGGTTTATCCTTCTGGTAACGTCATTGGGTTCTTCATTCGAATCCTACCAGAGTTTAATTACTGGCAGAGCAAGGTTTATTGGTAAAATGACATCAATTCCATATACCATCTAGAAAGGGGAAATCTCAATTGATCTTTTAGTACTTATTTTGTTGGCCCATAGAGAATATTTTAAATGGATATGCCATGCTTTCTTGTTTTCAGTCAAAACCTTTTTTATCACGGTAATCAGGATTTTGTTGGATGATTCAGCCAGACCATTACCTTGTGGATAGTAAGTTATGGATTGTCCTAGTACGATGTTATATTTTTGGAAAAAAATTATCATGGCCATTGACTTAAATGTTTGAGCGTTATTAGTGACTATTTTTCGGGGACAACTAAACCTGGATAAAATATTATCTTCCAAAAAATTGATTACTACCAAATCAGTTTCATTTCTTGTGGGGATAGTTTCCACCTATTTAGTGAAATAATCATTAGTAGTTAGGATCCATTTTTTATGCACACTAGAGTGTGGATGGATTTATCCAATGAAATCAAGTCCCCATTGTTGAAACGAGGCTTCGGTTTTAACTGGAATTAGGGGCAAAGATAGGACCTTTTGTTTGCCCATGAACAACTGACAAGGAACACAATTTTGAACTTTAGTGTTCACTTCTGAACAATTTGGGCTAGTAGTATCCATCTCTTAAGATTTTATAAGTTGTTTCTCGCCACGCATGATGTCCTCCACACACTCTGACATGGAATTCATCCATAACCCCTTCTATTTTAGTTTCAACTCAACACCTCAGTAGGAAACCCCAAGGGGTCTTTCCAATAGAATTTAGCATCTATGATACAGTATTTTATAGCATGTAACTTGAACGTCCTAGATTTAGATGGGGTTAATTCACTCAGACATTGAAGCGTGAGTAGGTAATGGACGATGTCATGATACTAGGCCAAATTAGAAAATTTGTATTGAATTTCGGTTATAGGTGCAGTGACATCAAGCTCGTCTATTTCCAGAAATCCCTCATTCCCTTGCAGTTGATTTATCCCAAGTGCTTTTAAATTCGATTCGGCAAGAAATTTGGCCAAATCCTGACCTTTGATAATTTTAGTTGGTTTGACTTCTAGGTTAAACTCCTGGATCTTAGCTAACCACATGCCTCTTCTTCCATCATTGTCTGGTTGCACCAGGATATCTTTAACAGAGCTAGAGGGTACATAAGCAATGATCTTTGAGTGCAACACGTAAGTTCTGAAAGCCTTGAGAGATTTCACCATTGCATAGGCCTATTTCTCCAATATATCATATTTCAACTCAACATCTCTAAGACTTTTGCTAAAAAACGCAATAGGTTACTCAAAACTTTCCTCGTTTTTTTGTGACAATACGGCTGCGATAGTATGTTCTGAAGCAAAAGAAAAAATCAAAAATTATTTTGTGTAATCTGGACTTGTCAGGACCGGTGCTTCACTTATTACTTTCTTGATGCGTTGAAATGACGCTTTGGCTTCCTTGGTCCATCTCACCTCACTGTCCTTTTTTAGCATATCTGTTATCAATTTTACAATTTCAGCAAAGTTAGGGATGAATCTCCTCAAGAAATTTATTTTTCCTAAAAAAGACTGAATTTGTTTTACATTTCTAGGAAAATTTATATTATCTATTGCCTCAACCCTTTTTGGATCGATTTTAATTCCATATTTAGACATGATATGGCCCAAGAGTTTACCTTCGTGCATTGTGAAACGAGATTTATTGGGATTGAGTGACAAATCGAATTTTCGACATTTCTCAAAGGTTTGTTTAAGGTGAATTAGATGTTTTGCATCAGATTTGGAGAACATAGTCAAGTCATCGAGATAGATAACAACGAACTTATCTATTTCACCCACAAAAGCGATATCCATGGCTCGCTGAAAATTTGCCTCTGCTTCATTAAACTAAAAGGCATTTTATCATACATGAAAGTACCCCAAGGGGTAGTGAAAGCAGTTTTTTCTTTATCGTCCTGATGCATTGCAATCTGATTGTAACCTGAAAAACCATCAATCATAGACATCATGTTATCTCCAAATAATTTTTCTAAAACATGATCCATCTTAGGTAATGGGTCATTTTCTTTGAGTGATGATCGATTCAGGTTTCGGAATTCGACACACAGTTTGATTTCACTGTTTTTCTTTCTCACTAGGACTAAATTATCTACCCACTCAGAGTATCTCAGCGGAACTATGATTTTAGCATCCAGGAGTGTTTTGACCTCTTTTTATATCACCGATAATAAGATAGGGTTAATCTTCCCTAGTTTCTACCTAAAAGGTTCAACGCCTGGTTGTAATGGAATTTTATGTTCCATGATAGTCGTATCATAAGTTTTCAACTCGTCAAAGGACCAGGCAAAAACATCTTTGTATTTTTTAATAACCTCAACATATTTTCTCTTTATTTCGGGAGACAGGTACCTGGATACTTTAACTAATCTAGGACTCTCTTCAGTACCTATATTTCAATCTTCGACCTCTTCTGGCTGAGGATGTAAGGTAGTCTTCAAAGGGATGTCATCGTGATTAAAGAGCCTTTCTAAGGGAATCAAGCCTTTGGGTATCTAATTATTTTTTAGAACAAGCACACGGTGACTAGCGATTTTATCCTGGAACTCTTGGGGGTCTTCCCCTTCCTTCATGATCCAAATAGGATCATTCTGGTTCTCTTGGTCAGCATGCATTTCGGTGAACTCGTCTACTATATCTAAAAAAATTCAAAGTTGTTCATCATCCTCAAAGACTTGCCAATGTTGTATGTTATTGGGTATGAAAGGCCTATGTCTCATTTGTATATGATATTTTAGTTTGAAAGTAGTGGGAGGTGCGAAAGTCGAAGCATCTTTGGATAAAGCATCCGCCTGTTGATTTTCTGCTCTTGAAATGAAGTGAATATTAACAAGGAGAAAAAAAAATTGATTAGGTCCCAAACACAATTTCGATATGACCTTAACCTAGGATGTTTGGCCTGGTACTGGTGATTAACCTATTTCACAATCAACTCTGCATCACCAAAAACTTCCAAGTTTTTAATTTTCATTCTCCTAGCAGCCTCTAACCCTAACACTAGAGCTTCGTACTCACATACATTATTAGTGTGGTCAATGTTCCACTATAGCCTATAAGAGAAAGGGATAACGAACCGTTTATCAGGTGCCACAAAAATTACTCCAACCCCAACTCCAAGATAATATGAGGCACCGTCAAAAAACATTTTCCAAACACCTGTGCTATATACATCCTGTTCTATTTGTTCTTTTTCTTTTTTATTTCCTGTACAAATTTCTTCTATACACGCATCAACATTATCATCTATAGATAATATAAAATTACCTAAATCATGATCAGTAATATATACAGGATAATTATTTGGGTTGAGGGGGTCACTAATCGTAAATGTTAACCTGGTTTCTCTGTACAATCGCGTGAATTGTCCTCCGAAAACTGGAATTATTGTGTACGTCATATCAATTTGAAGGGAACCTCCAAGTTTAGAACCCTAATATCGGGACAAGCGCATGCCATATTTTGGGGGTATATCTGCGACAACTACATCCATTAAAATGCTTTTTGCAGGTAACTATGCAAGGTTTACAACTAAGTCCTTTATCATTCCTATACACTTGAATTTGCTCGAATCAAATAAATATAAATCTCCATAAGGCCTGGTGATTTCAAGGTCAAGTCTATCCATGATTTCTTTAGGCATCACATTGTGAGAGGCCCCAGAATCTAACATGCAATTATGGACCAAATGGTCGAAAATAGTCAAAGTGATGTAGAAAGGGGCAACGGTGTCTCTAGCACCTTCAAAGTGTGGGCCAAAAATTATGTTAGGCTTATTATCTTCTAAGTTTATAACATCGGCATGACTTTCATTTTCCGAAAAACTAATCATTTTAGAAAAAAAAAATCGGTATATTGGGTTTTTGGCCAGTTCGACAAGGGGAATAGGGATTTTGATATTATTGATTTCATTGTCTAGATTAAAGCTTCCAATGGTTTTTTCAATTTCCATGGTTTGAGTCTCTAGCCCTTTCTTTTCAGCTTTCCATCGTTGAGGGGCCTTTGTTTCGGTAACAGGGGTGTCTAGTTTCTATGTGCTTAAGGGTGGCGTTTCCGCTGTCATTGTTTTAATACACTGTATGTTAGTCGTCTTAGTCCCTTCAGTCTGTTTTTCATTGATTTTTGAAACTGCTTCATCAGTTTCAACCCTCGGTAGTATCTTTTTAACTAGAGCGGTTGTGGAAACCCTGTTTCTAGGTCTTAGGTTGTACTTCTGGTGCAGCTCGGCCATTATACCATCCACTATTCCCTGATAGGTCAAATATGTTGAAACATTGTTGTTCTTGTTACTCTCAGTCCTATACTCTGTATTCAGAGAATTTTTGTAATCATGTCTCGTTATATAAGGTTGTAGGCAGTCATCGCCAAGATTGTTCATATCCTACTCTAACTCCTCGAAATCCTCCAAGTCTTGTCCTCCTATAAAGTTTTCTCTTTTAAAAGGGGTTTGGATTTTTTGATCTTCATTCTTAATTTTTTTTTGGTGGTTTTGAGGATTAGGGTTCTTCCTGAACTCCTTTCTAGGGTAATGTTTGTTCTCAGCTTGATCTAGTTCCATTCTCGATATTTTGTTTGACAGTTCTTTGATGATTCTAGCCATATCATACATTTTGTCTTCTGAAGATATTCCTGATCCAGAAGGTCCTCCTTGCTCCCTGTATCTCCTGATTTCTTTGTTTCTAGTCTCAAATTTGGCTTTCAGCTTCCCTGATGCCATCATGTTAGATTCGATTTCCAAGGCATCATCTTTCATCTTGGTAAGATCTATTGATCTTCTCTCCCTTAATAATAGGGCAAAGTCAGGATCAAACTCTCCAACGAAAGTCTCTTTCGCTGCAGGTTGTGAGGGTTTGACCTCGGTTGGGATCTTATTGTAAAATTTATTGAATCGTTGGGTAAACTTAAGAACTGATTCAGAGTTTTTCTTTCGAAGAGCCCAAAATTCGGTTAGATAATAAAGATGGTCTTTCCGCTCACCCCACTGTCTGATAAAATCATTTTCAAGTTCATCATATGACAGTACAGATCCAACTCCTAGGCCTCAAAACCAGTTTCTTACTTTCCATTCAAAGGTTTGAACCAAGAGTCTGGAGTAAACATCTTCATGTTCCAATCCAAGAATTTCAGTGAATTGATTAAAAAAAATTATGTGTTCAGCTACCGTTAAATCGTCGTCTCCTGTGAAATTGGGAAAAAATTTCATGTAATTTTCTCGTAAATCATGGAGAGGGACTGGTAGAACCAAAGGGGCATATCTTGCAGCAACCTTTGAAAATATCCGAAGAGGCGGTGCTTGGTCGCCTGCTCCTCCTCCTATACCACCTGCGGCAGCACCTCCTGCCCCACCTCCTCCAGTCGTGACCATTGTGGATTTAGCGGTTAAATTTTGGGGGTTATAAGGAAAGGTTTCAAGAAATCGGTTATCAATGGGGAGGAAACTTGAGAAAGAGGAGAATCGGGAATGTGGAATGGTTCCTTCAGAACCACAGGGTGAGAATATAGGAGAATCAACACAAGTTGAGTAGAGATATGTAGGATAATTGTTTGAGTTTTGAGAGGTGGGAAATCGAACCTCAAGAAGCAAGGGAGAATCGGTCACAACAAGAAGTGAGGAAGATCTTCATTTTCTATTAGTGTGGGAAACGGCTGAGAAAGCTTCGGTCTTAAAAATAGGCAGAACCAAATCTGATTCAGGGGATGTAACTTTATCAGCAGATTATTTCCCTTAAGGGAGTGGAATACTTGATTCACCGTGTTGATCTTCAGAGTCAGACTGTGTAAATTTGGGTTGATAATTTTTATTTGTCGATGAGACAGTCTGCCAGAAGTATCTTCTTGATTTTAGAATTTTTTCTAAGTTGGAAAAAGGTGAAATCTTCTTGTCATCTGGATTCTTCTTGGTGTTCTTCTGGTTAAGAGCCAGTTTAAACAATGTGGAGTCACCAAGTGAAATATAAAGGTAGCCTTAGAAGGTTTTCAAAAAAATTTCACTATCAAAGAAGGAAAGTGTCAATGTCATTCTTCCCAGGGAAAAAGCTTCGTTTCTTCGATCCCCGACAATGGCGCCAAAAAGATATTGTTCCTGAGTTTATACTTTAAGGCTCTAAATTATACTGTCAAGGCATCTGAAAAGATAGAGGAAATTGAGGACAAAAAAATCAATGATTAAAAGGTGTGGGCTATAATTGGTTTCTCAACTGTCTCTGTCGAAATTCCCAGTTTTCCTGAATGTTGATATCTCTTTCAATTGCTACCCATGAACGTTCTAAATCAACCCGGTTATTTGTTGTTTGTAAGATAGTGTTAAATAAATTTAGAGTGATTCTAGTTTGATCCGAAAGACCGGGTTCGATGTTAGGCTACCTTGAAAATGGTACTGTCATGAAGGATAAAGGTAAAGAAGATACAATTATGTGTTTTCTTTATAGGCTTCATTATCTCTATTTCACAATGTAAAGAGAATGATTTTAAAACACGAATTAATAGGATGACTAAATTGTAGGTTGTTTCTTGTATCTGAGTTAAATTTAAAGGAAAGGAAACATGCATGATATGAGGAAAAAAATAAAGCTATTAACAAGGTGAGGCATCAATTTAAGAGGAATCTCACATTGTAACAGAAGTCTATGAAACAAGAAAAATATTAATGAAGCATATGATATTGGAATCTAAAAATTTACAGATCTTGTATATGTTGATAACCAATACAAAGGAAAAATTGTAAATGATTTAAATAACAAGAATAATAATTTCCACAGTAGAGGTTGTACTAAATTGTAGCCAAGCATCCATCAATTAGAAATATGAAAGAAAGATGAAAAGACAAGATAACACATAACTCAGACGTGACAAAATCTAGAATCTTCAATCTGCATTTCTATTAATTCAGAGTCTCTTGAAAATTTCTTCGTCAAAATGCCTTTTTAGAGAAAGAAAAAATCCCTTGTTTCAGTCTTCGCTCCTTGTATTTATACAAGGTCATGAATACTTAATGGTTAGCAATCCCCTACTTTTTAGGAGAAAAATAGTTACAAAACTACAACCTTAACCATTGCACGATTAACTTTTGTTTATCTATCATTTCAATAGTATAAGCTTTCAAACGATACTTCATTGTTTAGTTGAAGTCTCTCCCTCCTTTAATGCTATACATTCAATACATTTCTCTAGGAAATGAACAAAATTTCTAGGAGGTGTCGGAAGATCCTTAGTCTCAAATAGATAAAACTTTCTTTGTACCTTTGGAAACTAGTCTTCAAAACCTTTATCAGCAAACCTGATCACTTGCAACTTTAAATTTGGATGTACCATCCATCTGTCTATTAGGTTGGAATCGATTTCCTTCAACTATGAAATTTCCGCCCGAATCTCCTTCAAGCCCTCTTTGCAGTTCAATTGTTGTTTCATGATGTTTATCTACCCCAATAGCTCAAATCAATCATTTATTTCAATACCTAACGCTTTCTTATCCAAAGAATCAAAGATTCCCTCACAGTCATCTTTGATTTCTTTGACTATCTTCTTTTTTTCAGATATGTTTGTTTCCCATACCTTGAGCATGATGTCTCCTCTTATATGTTCTGTGACAGAAAGCTTTAGATTTTTCACCATCTCTCTGTTTCCTGAACATGCAACTACTTTATGGAAGGTATTCCTTACTGCTTTAGCCTCCTTTTCCAGTAAAATAATATTATCAAGGGATTTGCTTACCTCTTGAAAGTAATTATGGATGATCTCTATTTTGGATATTAATTTATGTTGCTCGACTTCTATCTTTGTATGTGCTTCCAGTGAGAGGGTCTAGAAAGCCTTTAACTCTACAACCCAGCCTTCTGTCAAATTTAACTTAGCCTATAGTTGTTTTATGAGCTCCTTTTGTTGAGTAACCTGCACCTGACTTTCTTGTATCCTCTGGTTCATTTCATACAAGCCCGATTTGAGTGATTGAATTTCTTTCCTTTCAACAGCTCTGGCCTACTCCAATCTTTTATTCACATCTTCTCTAATGTTTTTCTCAGCATTCTTTAATTGTTCTTGCAATTGAGCTATTATGTGGTTACTCTTCTTTATCCTTGATCTCATGTTCTCCACAGTAAAAAGATTTGTTGTTTCCATGGATCCCATGGAGCCTTATACATCTATAGTGAAATCCTCCTCTTCCAAATTTTGGCCATCTACCAAGGCCCTATGCTTCTTCACCATACCCCCCTCTCTCATATACATCTCTTGTTTTAGGACAACCTTCCTCTTTTTTCTGAAAAAATAATCAGAAGGAGGGATCTCATCTCTGGAGATAGGGGTGAGATCACTAACATATATGGCTCCCATATATGGGAGTCCAAAGGTGGATTGTAAAGGGGTTAAGGAAGATATGGTGCTTCCTAGTTGTGTAGATCTTGTTTCTCCCATGGCCTTAGGTGTTGGTTGTGGATCCTGATTATCTTCCTGATTCAGAGGTCCTTGCTTTCAGCCGTGTTTATACCCCATGAAGTATTTACACCCCATAAGTATGTACACTCTTCCACGCGGGGGAGTGCAGAGGGGGGGTACCCCCTCT
>ML793584.1:305966-342155 GCA_009831015.1 Picea engelmannii
CAAAAATTGCCTTATAAAAGTATATTGTAATTTCATTGTAAATCTGGACCGTTCATTATAAGGTCGTAGATCTAACGGTAGAGATTATGTTAGGGTTTTTTTCCCTAGAAGGCAACCCTCTTTTATGAGGGAAATGTATTGCAACTATGGTTGATGGAGAATATTGTATTCTGAGAGAGGAGACTGTGAGAGAAAGAAGAGGAAGTTACAGCGGGTTTTAATGTAGGTTGTATCCCTTCATTTGTTGGATAATAATAAAGGAAGGACCTGGAAATTTCTCTGGTGGACGTAGCCCACACTGGGTGAACCACGTAAATCTGTGTCTCTCTTGTATTGTGTGTCTTCTGTGTTTTGTTTCTGCATTTGTTTTATTTTATTGCTCTGCGGTCCTGTTTTTCTAACATTAGGTATATAGACATCAACAGTGGGTGATGAAGAGGGAGTGGACTTACTAGACTCGGGAGGTGTCCCAGACCTCCTCTCTGCTTTCGTCTCTGGATTTTCTGTCTATAAGGCCTCTTCATTTTGTGAAGACCTTTCAGTCTCCTGTGGGAATTCTTCAGGATTGACTTTATCCTGTTCTTCTTGTCCGAAGCCTGGTGGAGTATATGCTTGTTCCTGAGGAAGGTTGATTTCTTCTCCTTGTAGTACTTTGGGCAGACCACTCTGTCTATGTTTCTAGAAGGTATGAAAACTAGCTTGCAAGTCGTACGGAAGTGTCTGTACCCTCTCTAACACCTCCTCATAGGTCCTAGTCCCTTTTAACATGTCATCACAAGGGGACTTCTCATGTTCATAAGCCTTCATATTACAGTGGGCCATGTGTTTTCCCACTAACTGGTAAGGGCCATGCTTCCTGGAAGAGGTCTACCAACTTTGGAATGACCCAAGTTGAGAAGTGAAAATTTCCCAATATGAACGAGAAAATATGGCCAAGACTTCTTTTGAGTTGTCTTTAGTTCTATCCCAATCCCACTTGTTACTATTTGATGAGCTACATCCCTGCACACCAGTCTATCAGGGAGGAATTTCGGGAGCGCATTTGGAGGGATTGAACATTCGAAAACTCTGATGTAGGAGAAATTCTCCTCTATAAACCAATCAACAATTTCCCTGAGGATTCCTATGACCAAATCTGAAATGCGGGGAGGTGCACATCCGTATAGCATCCGATGTAGTGGTATCACCACAAAATGACAGATTTCATAGAATGTGTCCTTGGCATTTTCTTCCCAAAGTTTAGAATGATATTCATGAATAGTTTCCGGGTAAGTCGGATTCCAACTCCATTTCATCAAAGGGAAAGAAGTTGTGAAGCATATAGCATCCATGATGTATGCAGACATATAAAAGGATATTGGTCGGCCTTTGGATCTTGCAGTCTGACATTCCATGACCTCCTTCGCTATGTTGTCGAATAAAATGTTATCCCAATTGAAGTCGTAACCTTCTGTTGCCTCATGCAAAAGAGGTACCCATTCTGTAGGGAAATGGGTAGGAATTTTCTTCCCGAAAAGTCTACATAACATCATCACCACATAGACCATATACTCATTTAAAGAGGCTGTTGCATAAACAACATGGGTGTCGGCCCTGAATTTTTCTTCGTGTCTCCACCAGTCTTTGATTATGCCAAGATACATTTGGTCTGACTCCATTCTTTCTTCTGAAACTCACTCACGAAATCTTTATTATAAATATACTTAGGACTGGGAGACAATTTATACATTACTTGTATATGCTCCAGTCTGAAAGATCCAATGATGACCCCTCAGTCGTCCAAAATGCTTCTCGTTTGCACGTCTGTTCGCTCTAAGGCCCAACTGATCATGTCGTTATAAGTCATGAGTCGTGGATGTGTAGCTACTTTGTGGAGCTCAGACTCCGCTATGTCTCGGAGTTTGTTGTCGGCATCATGGGGGAAATTCTTAATTTCATAATCCAGAGTTTCGAAAATGTGCCTCCAGGATTTTATGGAATCGATGGCATGCGGTATTGTATCAGATACAATGTCTTCGTATGGACTCGAGCTTTCTACAACTTCCTCACTTTTCTTAGGTGCTTTTTTAGGTGCCATGATGTATGCACTAGACCAGAAACCTGTTTACAGAGAAAATGTGTATAAAACTGGATAAATGTGATTTGCTACAGATGTAAAGAATAAGAATGAAGTTCAAAACACAAGACTTTTATTAACCCTTAATTCGTGTTATGACGAGTGTACTAATACATGCGATGAAAAATTAATGCTTTAATGGAAATATATGCCTGGAGATATGCTTTCGCGTCAAAAAATATCTTCATTTACCCATTATTAATACTGTCGTATATCGGAGATTTCAAAATTGGAATTCTGAAAATCATTGCCTTCCTCAATTCCCGAAATGCGAAAAGCAGCTTAGTTATCACTAATCATGTTTTGAAAACAACTTTACCTTAATATTAGACTTTGTTTAAAGAAAACCCAATTTCACATTTCGGAACTTCAGGGATCCCGTTGTCAAGAGATATGTCATAAGCAAACCCCGGATCGCGAAATTGTGATGGGATTAGTGAGGCACTAATCATTCGTATTAAATATTTAATTAATCAAGATTAGTGAATAATTTTTTTTTACTTTTGCTTTTCGGAAAATCGAGGATTGGGAGTTCAAAGGATGAGAGTTTGAAAATGCTTTAGTAGAAAGAAACCTGAATTGTGAAAGATTAGGGGAAAGATGATTGCGTTTAGGAGTTTAATTAATTATGGATTAAAGAGTTCTTTGTGGAAAGCGATGGAAAACGTAACATTTATTTCTTCCTCCCTTTTTTTATTTTTTATTTTTTAATATGTTAAACGGTTTTGAGATTTTGGCACCAGGAAATTGGGATGGTTGAAGATCATACCTCGAGAAAAACCAAATCTCAAAACCCGAAAAGGAACGGAAGACTATGACTCCCTTTTTTGGACTAAGGGCGGCTCCATGACTTAGGAAAAGATGAAGCTTCAGTTTTAAAGGGCAGAAAAATTAAACTTCGTGTCAACAGTATCCATTGCATTGAGTTCCCAGGGGAGAGGGAAAATAGTTTGTTGAATTTTCATCTTGATCAGCTGCTTGCCTTGTTGGAGAAGTTGTGTTGCTTAGATTTTTGAAGGTTTTCACAAACCTGTGGTTGGAAGGGTTGGACCTTTTTAACCAATCTAGATACATGAGATGTCTATGTGCAAAAGGAATATTTTTGCTTTGCTGCAGTCTTGTCAACCTTCTTCTATTGGATAGAAGGTGATCAGGCCAAGGCTGTAGTGGTTGCAGTATCCTTCTGTTCACCTTTTGAATAGATTGTGAAGAAGCTAAATTTTGTAGTATGAGATACTACCTTGCGACATTGTTTAGGTGGGACAGTAGTCGGAACCACCTATGATATCATGTAGAGATGACCCCCTAGATTAATAATGACACTACGGGATGAGACTCATAGATAGCATGGTGATTCCACATATATGTTTGGCCCAAGATAACATCACAGACATCCAGCAAGGAAACATCACATAATACCTCATCCTCGAAGGGTTGGATGCCATATGACAATCGACATTGTTGGCTGGCACGGAGATCTCGCCCCTGGTGAAGCCACCTGATCTTGTATGGTTGTGGGTGTGGTTTTGTCGACAATCCCAATTGTTTGACGACCTTTGTTGAGATGAGGTTCTTCTGTCTTCCGCTATCAACAATAAAATGCAGTGGGGTCCCCTTCACCCACATATGTGAATGAAAAATGTGCTTCACCTCTTCAAGATCTGTTGGTTCTTCTGGTTGAATTGTTGCAGTCGCGACAATAGAAGTGGGGTCTGTGTCGATGATCTATATTCTGTCAATATTTTCTAAGTCAGATTTTGAATTAGGGTTTGGCTCCTTGTCTTTGATTTCAGCCACCAATGATTTTTTTTAGCGACATAAATCAATGTTATGTCAGGGGATTTTGTTGAAATCGCACCATTTTCCGATGTCCTTCTTCGTCGTCCCGTGACCCTTCTTTTATTGTGGCTTGGACTAGTTTTCTTGAGACTATTTGTTAGGGTCATCTTTATCATACTTTGGTTGTTGCGTATTTGTAGACCTGAACTCCTGCTTGTTCTGGTGTTTAAATTTCTACTCAATTTTAACATCATATCAGTAAGCATCACCAAGTGATGAGATGTCCAGAAAATCCATTTCAGTTTGGATGTATCTATATAGAGCCCCACGGTATTTTAGAACCAAATGTCATTCGAAGTCTTTGATACCCATCTTGGTGCGCAATGTATGGATGGTATTGGTGAACTTTGGAACTGCTTGGCCCCTCTCTTGCCATAGTGTGGACCATCTCATATACTGGTCCTCATAGTTTCCAACAAGGTAATATTGTTCCTTTATTGCGTCCCCAAAAAAATCCTAAGTGGGATCGACCCCATATATTCCAGACTCTTCTGTGGAAATTTTCTCCCAGTAAGTTTCCCACCAATTTTTGACATGGGGGAGAGATTTAATAAGTGCAAAGGTGATCTTTTCCCTGTCGAAAAAATGGTGAACAGAGAAATAACCTTCTAGCATATTTAACCATTTGTCTAGGGCATCCGCATCTATCTGACCCTCAAATACAGGAATATCAAAATTAACTTGTACCTTGAAAGGAGAGGTGCTTCCAAAGTGGTTTTTTGATGAAGATGCGCTTTTTTCTATCGACAGGATTTGAAGGAAAAGGAAATATTCTCCATCATTTCATCCCTCTATTGCGCGAGAGCTTTCTCAGGCAACAGATTGATAGAATCGTCTGCTCCGTCGTTTTTATTTTCTTCCACCATGGAGGGTTTCTTGGGCATGCGAGAGTGATTGTCTTCAAGAGAGACAAGATTGAGACCCAACTTTCTATACTCATACCTGATCGGGGACATGCACTGAAAAAAATGATCAAGAGCAGTCTGCTCTGATACCACTGATTCGGATTATTTTCGGCACGAAATGAGAGAGAAGATATAATAAAGCAATGTACAGAGATATCTCGGATATCCAATAATATAATAGAAATTTATCAGAGATGCAACCATAAACCTAAATATACAGTAATACACATTTTTTCTATTAATGAGCGAAAATGTACAAAGACTGTAAAAATAAAGAGTGAAAGACTCGCTAGAATGGTGGAAGCTTATCTCTGAGAAGAGATTTGATGGCTACTAACATCCATGAAAATATGATTTTAAAATGAGGCTCCAAAGGCCTTTTATCATAAATAAAATCCAAAACCCTAGCCCCGGAAGATGAAAAGCCAACAGTTTTGTGGACCCCGTTTTGGGTAGTTTGGTGTATCGACTTCCCAGGGGCGTAACTTTGGCGCACGATAGTTCGTTGGAAATGTATCATCAAGGATATTCATTTTGGGGGTTCAATTAGATCTTTTTTTATCATTGAGAAGCTCGATCTCGAAAAACCTTCATTTAGGCCCTCAAAATGGCCCCAAAAGTAAAATACTGCTAAAAATAGTAAATTGCCAAAATTGCGAGAAAATTGTTTTGACCCAATTGGAAAAGGTGGGTAGCCACTAATATCCACCAGGATCATCGAAGGACATGATTCATCCTTGATTTCATTGTTTTGATTACTCCCAAAAATCAAAAAGGAATGGTCACAATTACTCCACAATCCTTTACGTGGATTTCCTTAATTTGCATAACTCTACTTTTTTTGTGTTACTTAAAATGTGCCATCTCTTCTAAGCTTCGATCGGTGCGCTCATTTATGCATTGTCTATACACGATCACAATACTTTATTTCTCATGATATTTTCCCTCGACCTTAAAATTGTGTGCTCTGATTCTGTGTGTGTATTATTTGTAGAATATCCCCTCTATCTCTCCTGATATTTAGGAACATAGGATCATTTTTTGATCCTGTCGTGATCAAAAGTGATCACGAATTGGTTCTACCCCAAGGTAATTTTCCTCTTCCCCAAGGTGATCTTCCTTTTTCTCTGATTATTTTACGTGTTTGACTCATATTTCCATCAATGACAACACAAAATCAATAATGCAAACAATCTCCCCCTCTGGCATTGAGGGAAACATATATGTAAAACAAATGAGTTTGTAACTTTGCTCCCCCTATTATTGATCTCATCTTTAAATTTGGGAATTGAATTTGTTTTAATTATTTTTCTCCCCCTTTGACATCAATGAAAAAAAGGGATGTTTCCTTGCTCCCTTTAGGGTGACACTCCCCTTGAGGTGATTCTCCCCCCATATATGAATATCTCCTCCTTTGGACAAGGGATATTACATTGAGGCAATGTTGGTGGCATGGCTTCTAATCATCTCTCTACCTAGAATCATGTTGTTGCAACCAATCATGGGAATAAGAATAACTCCCCCTATGGTTATGTCTCCCTCTATATTCTCTGCAAGATGAAAAATATGCTACCACTTCAATCTGCTTCCACTTCAATATACTACTGCTCTACTTAAACATATTTCAACTTCTCAAGAATGATCTTCTCTTCCTATAATGATCCTTGGATATATCCATGCATCTACCATCTTAACTCATGCCACGCCATGCATCAAGTGTATTCCAATCATACGTACTATCTCATGCATCAACCATGAAGCAAAATATATGTCAAGAATGTGTGCCAAAAGTGAACCAAGCATATATCAGGATCATCAACAACTACCTCTATCAATGTACCAACATGTGCTTAAACAACTTTTATATCATACATGATATGCCTCTATCATAATATCTATCAATGGAGATCATATATGTACCAGCCATGTACCATGACAGAACTGCCTTAGAAACCATTCACATAACTTCACTGAGAGAATACATAACCAACATTGTTCCTTGGCAAATGAAGACCTGCAACAAACCATGTCAGATCCTGCAAAATAGAGTTTATACCATCAAACCATGCTTCTTCCAATGATGCTAGCCATATATTCATTAATTTGTAATCCAAGAGCCTCTTCATTATTTTTTGTTGCAATACTCTTAGGGGTATCAACAAGAACAATCTTAAGTCTTCCCTAATTCCTCCTTTCTTTCTTTTTTTATATTTTTGTTGAGGAGGAGTTTTAGTAGATCATCAAAATAGTTTTTGAAAATTTCCAATATCATCATCGTTTAATTCTTATGGTTGATATCCTATTGAAATTTCGTCATCATCATCATTGTTGTGTGCAACATAAACTTTCTTATCCTTTTCTTGAGAATTTTATTTTCGCATTTTCCATTTGTTGGGTGATGAATAATTTATTTGCATGGCATTATCAAGTTCTGCAATTGTGTCACATTTTTCTTTAGGAGTATTCTTTTATTGCGATCGATCCACTTCATATGCATAACTCTGATTTTCATATACCTTATCAGACACTTCACCCATCATTCTCCTATTGTCAATTTTATCTATTTCAGGTGCAATATCTTCATCATTTTTCTTCCTTTGTACTTTATCTTTTCTTCTCCACATCTTCTTATAATTTTCCTTAATATTGGAGACACTTTCCTTCATGGAATACTTTTTCAATCTGCATTCACTATCCATATGACCATAATTGTTTCACTTTTGGAATTCAATATTGAAGTCTTGTAAGGGAGAGAATAAGTTATAATTTCTTCCTTCTGCATTATTCTTATTGTTTTCATATCTTTGACCATTTCTTTTATTGTACTTTCTATAAGCTTTACAATGTACTAATTTATGTCCCAAATTATTGCAGGAATAGCAATATCCAAGGAAAGTATATTGATTTATATTAGAGGGATTCCTTCTGATGATTCTATTATTTTTTTCATCTTTAGTAGGGAATGCAAATTTTTGTTTATTTGGGACAATCTTCAATGGTATTGTCCTTTCCTTTTTTTCTTCTATTCTTATGGAGTTCTTAAGGGCATATGCATAGTTGATTGGTTGTATGTCATTCTTTTGTTCTGTAGAGGGATCATATCCTAGTATTTTATTATCATTTGATGATCTATGACTGTTAAGAATTTTTTTTGGTATTTTTGAGTAACTTAGACTGAATGTCTTCTTTTTCTAGTTTCCCTTTTAGTTGAATTATTTTATCTTCCAATATCTTACATGTCTGTTGTTTTTCATTGAGTTCCTTATTCAATATTTCTTCTTTTCTTTTGGTTTCTTGGAGTTGGGTTTTTAACTCAATAATAAATTATTTTGAATCACTAATGGTTTTGGAAACCTCCTTTTCTCTTGATTTTATAACTTCTTCAAACTCTAGAAGTTTTTCCCTTAGTAACTTGTTTTGATTTTTAGATTTTCTTAGTTCTTCAATTGCACGGATAAATTATTCCTCAAGGTTCACTTCTTCTTCATATTCCAAATGATTATCATATTGAGTTTTCATTCCCATATATAGAGGTTGTGAATAAATCTCTCAAGACCATCTTGCAAAAAACTGTCAACCAGAGTAAATACGACTAGCATCTAATGCGTTATCCTGCGCTTTGGGAATATCAAACTTCGGTAAAGACTTCCACTGGTTTGTTTTCCTTTTCAGTTAGTACACGGTGTAGAGTTGATCTTTCCTATTGAATGTGAAATCCATTCCCTTAAACTGGAAATTGAGCTCCTAGCTGACACATCCAATCTTGAAGAACGCCTTGTGCACCTAGAGCATATAGATGAGCAGCGTAAAGATGCCTCTACGACTATCGAAGAAAATAAATGATGTGTTAAGGTTCAGTATGATAGGTTTTTATGTCCTCGATAGTACACTAAGGGTGACTTGGTTCTCCTATATGACCAAGCCAGAGAACCATTGGGGGCAGGCAAGTTCAACCCCATGTGGCACAGTCCTTATATCGTGCGACGTGTTTTAGAAAAATGAGTCTATGAATTGGAGGATTATGAAGGGAATATGTTGGACAAGCCCAGAAATGGGATCTACCTAAAAATATATTATGCTTAAGCCCTCAAGCTTGAGTGTGACTCTTTGTGTACTAGTGTATCTTATTGTATATATATTTTTCCTTTGTGTCATCGGTTTTCTTATTAGGTTTTCCCTTGGTTGGAAGATGTCAACAGAGTCTTCAATTGACTTATGATTCACAGACGGTGTCATTCGTCATACACCATATATGGTCGATATATATATGACCATGGCATCTACGCATTTGGTGTTGGATGCATATCATGATTTCACAATACAGAGTTTGTGAGACACCAAAAGAGTCACATCGACGGATGGGGCACACCCACCACCTTTCACTGCATAGATTTTGGTATATCCTCAACCTAAACCATAGGAATCATGCGCATCAAATGAGACAGGTTCCCCTTCAAATTTTGTATCACTTTCTTTGCATCTCCTCCCATCTCCTCGTCTCCATGGTTCCTCCACCGATGTCATGGGAAATCATCTTGTCATTGCAGAGACACATATGCATAACAAAGTAATTGTTAATACTTGATACCATACAAAAATATTTATGTTTTTTTATTCATTTTGAAAAAACACAAAAAAATAAAATATATAAAAAAAATCTTACCAATATCACTGTAGGTGCATCCTAGTGGAAAAGCCATATTTGTATCCCCTTTGTAGTCGATCCCATCATGAGGGTAGTCGTCTATGGCTATCACCTATCGATACCACCAAAAAAGGAACTCATCATTGTAGGGGGTTGGCACCCTACCACCTCCTAGCTGCCTCATCATGTCATTCCACTGTGACATGTTTGGATCGCACAACCCATGTGGAATGACCTCTACTCTAGGCATTAATCCTAGAACCCCATAAAAGAAAAAAATACATAAGATAGATGCAAACCCAAAGTTTATCTTTCTCCCTTATTTGCAATCCATCAGTTGGCTCTTCATATTAGCCAGAAGTGAGGTACATCGGTCATAAATTGTGGGTTGCAAACACTCCACTGCATAAAAAATGAGTGGCCTTGAAGCCTGGTGCAACTAGGTTGACCCACAGATCCATGTAAGAACAAGAACGACTATCTTCAAACTCAAGTTCTCGATCACCCTGATGGGGATTTGGCTCCCTACTTTATCTGTTCCTGCAACATAGTGGGTGGAAATGTAATCCTCTATGTTCATACCTCCACCAGCCCCCCTGGATTTGAGATTCACCACCTCACCCTGGAGAGACAATACTGTGATAAAATAGATGTCATCTACTTCAATCCTCAATGGTTTCCCATCGATATTGAAGGCCTCTGTCTCTGGATCCCAAAATTTTACTAGCATTTGGAGTAACTTCACTTGATCCCTCATTACTTTGAGAGCCCAAAATTTATAAAAGCCACATATTTTTAGAGCTAGTTGGGCCCCCGCATCTCTTTCCACTGCTGCATATACCTCTGCAGGCTCCCTCTATATCCATTCAAGCACCATCATGACAAAAGAAAGACATTTTTTGAGTTAAAGTTCATTAAAAACTTGTTTTCTGACTTGTGCGCGGGTTGCAGTGTTAGCATTCACGTGTAGGGCCACATACACGTGGGCATGATTTTTTTTCCTACGTATATGTCTCCATATACGTGACCCGATGAACTATAGCTCCCATACACCCTAATTTATATGTTGCACCATCCAAAAATCAAAAAATGAAAACTAAATTAGAATTTTAGACCAAGAGAAATGAAGAGTAGGGGAAGGGAACTTACTTGGTACAGACGGTTGTCAAATCCATTGATCACAGCACTTGCAATCGACACTTGAAGATCGTGGGGAAAATGGTCTAAAATGCACTATGTGGGTAAAAAACTCAAATGGTATAGTAAAATTGTTCATTTTTACTATTAGTATAAAAACATTATCCACTTTATGTAGTTTATGCTAATTTGTTACCTAGTAGACTAATAATGCGGTGGAAGGAGTTGGTTATGGTGGTTTTTTCCAGGGATTTTTGTGGTTTCTAGCATCATACCGCTCATTCATAACTTCAACGTGTATTTTCTTTCACCAGCATATAGGATAGGTTGTCACTCCATTTTTCATATTTGCATTATCTTATGGTTGTGATCCATATGCCTTAGGTATGAACCCATTTATTAGCGACACAAAACCTTCTTACTGCTACTAGAAGTGTCATTATTGAATGGTAGAGGCTTACCAAACATGGGTTCCCTAGTTAGAACCTTTGTACCATTTGGTTCCCATGCAGAATTTATTCCATAGGACCAGGAGTACATTATAGTTCCAATATGACCTTGCGTTTGAACCCCATATTCGTACTCACAAGCATTTTGACATATACCTATAGGAGTCCCCCCTGAGTCTTAGTTAAGCTATTTTCCGACTCTCTAAAAAAATGAAAATATTGCCAAGTGATCTTGTCTCTTTCACACTCGTTAAATGGATTTGAAAGGATGTCTATTTAGTGTAATTTTAACCCTTTTTCAGACCAACTAGACTATTTACGAAAAAGGAACACTATAGTCAACATTTTCTAGAAGAGTTCTCCTAGGTATTGTTTTATACTTTTTCGGGCCTAGGGGAGTAAATTTACAAAAAAGGACATTCTTTGGAGTTGAGTTGTAATTGAATTCCATTATATTACTTGTAGTATTGAGCCTATTGTCAGCTCCTGCTTTCTCGTTATAACCCTCTTACCTCAACAATTTGCATCAGTAGACAAGCAGATCCTTGTTTATATCCTTTGCATCTTAACATCCTTTGATTATATTCCCCTGAGTGTCCATGCCCCACATACACTTCCTTGCATTGAGCATAGGTATATTCCAATGTTTGGAGCTATTTGCTTATTCATGACACTTGTTTCCTCTCGTGTATCATATCATTCATTTGCCTATGAAAAAATAAAAAAAGAAGGGAGGGAAAACAATATTATGTCATATTGGCAACAGTCGTATCACCTTTGAACAGAGAATAAAATTTTGAGTCCACTATGATCCATAGTTTGGGTTTAGCATGACCTTAGAAAGATGAGATCATTACTTAGAGTTTACTCCTATGACTTGTTATTCTTCCAGTCCCTATGGAGAGTTTTTCGATGCCTCCTACATCATGAAGTTTCATCACCAACTCTACACTGCTTGAGTTGCCCATATGTCTCATGATCTTGTTCAAAGGAAGTCTATAATCTTATGCCATCCATTCCTCAGAACTCTTGACTTTGCATGTCAGCCATCAGAGTCTGATGCAGGAGCATCACTCCACGTCGGCAAAGCACCGGCTAGCCAGCACATCAAAGCGCACATTCAATGGAGGAGAGAGGCACAACCCTCTCGTTTTCAAAATTTGAATTTGAATTAAATGATTGTAAGGCTGGTAGAGCCAAAATCCATGCCTTTGTGCATGTAGTAGTTAGAGTCACCTTTAATGGCTGGCATTAGGTTGATTATCTAGACCCGATTCAGACTAGACAACCATTGAATATCCATTCAATGTAATAAATGAGAGTAGGTGAGATGGAGGGAAGAGCTCGAGGAGGCCCCTTTTGTAAAAAGATCTTTTGTATCCATATTGATTAGAACTAGCAGGGACAAAGAGAAGAGAGGAGAGGAGAGTCGAGACTCTGTTGCAGTCCGAGCTTTTGTAACCTCTATACAGGCATTCTTATTAATACAAAGAGTCGTTTTTCCTGCACTTGAGTCTTTGTGTGTTTTATGAAATTGAAATTCATTTGTGTGTGTTCATATAAGTTGTAGATGTATGTTAGATTTACATTTGTAGGGATAGACAGAAATTGTTGTCTGTGAGTTTTTGATTTTCAGTATGGGTTCTTTGTGGCTTCATCCAAGAGGTTGCATGACATAGTATTGAGGGCTCTGTAAGCTAGTTCAAGAGTGCACTTCTAAGTTGTGAAAAATTCGGACAGAGACGTGCCAGGAGGGCGCACAAGAGGAATCATAGAATCAAGGGAGAAGCCTCAAGGTTGTTGAACACCTTGGAGGTGAGACTGTGTAGAGGAGGGCACAGAAAGAGAGAAGACAGAATCACTGAAGATTCTGTAGAAGCTCTTCCAGGTGGGAATCGAGCGAGTGCAATGAGTGCACAGGAAGAACTATTTGTCAAGTTTAGGGAGAAGACAAAATTTATGAGGAATCTGTGAAGTTCTTCCAGGGGGGCATTGAGCAGAAGAATGCCAGGAGTGCGTGAAGCATTTATTTTCAAAGAAATACTTCGGATCTAAGTTATTCGAAATCTCAACAACACTAGGAGTGTACGAGAGTGGACTTGTTCTAAGTCCATAAGCTCAAAAGAGAAAGCGCGAGAAGAACGTGCACAGAGAAACCCTTTCGAGGTTTTCTGAGTTGACAAAGATTAGGAGGGGAAGCATTTCTATAATGCAAACAAGACCCAAATGAATTGGGCTCACACGAGAAGCATCGAAGGTCGAGACCTTCAAGCGTCAAAAATATTCCAAGGGAAAGGTATAAGCGCAAGCTCAGGAAGGAGCAACAACTGTCGTTGGATTGACAGAATTGAAGAATCTAGACCGTCCAAATCTACATCCAGACACACAGAAATAGTGTGAAGGAGAAGAGATATAAATGGATGGTGGAGAGCCTTTGGGAGGAAGTGTCAAATAGTCGATAGTCATCGAATCAAGCAGAGTCACACAGAGGATAACAGTGGGACCATGAAGTTCTCAAATCTCAGGAGGAGGAGCGTCAAAAATCGTTAGATCAGTTGCAGAGGAGGAGATCTAGACCATTGGAGCCTACGTCTAGACAACAGGAGAAGAGTGTGCAAGGGATAAGATCTGAACCATCAGATCGAGCACCGAGAACCGATAGCAATCAGATCTGGGAGAATATGTGTGAAGTTTAACCCTCATAACAATAGAAGAGAGAGGACTCGTCAAAGTCCCGAAAGCATCGAGACCATCCATCTCAGAGGATGCGTGTCAAGAGATCCACATTTTAGGGATTTTTTCACTAGGAGTTTGAGAGTGAAGACTCCCCCAATTTCCTGAAAGGGAAGTCCCGAAAGAATCAGGATCATCCATTGTGGAGGACGCGTGGCAGAGATCTAGAAGCCACTAGGATTTGGGAGGTCAAGACTCTGCAAGAATCCTGAAAGATAGAAAGCTGGGATTTAATCTAGATCATTGGTTGATGGGAGAATAGGAGTCATCAGATCACAAAGGAGGAAGACCCTTGACCGGGGTGGGATATTTTAGATTTTGGGTTTCAGGGATTGGAGGAACAAGAATTTCCTTGTAACTAGAAAAGCCAAAATCCAAAACCCGATAACACCTTTCGGTGTTAGTGCATGGTCACAGGAAAGGGTCACGTGGATGAAGGCAAAGAAGGAGCCAAAGATCGTTATCTCTTTTTAGGTTTTTGGGATTTAGAGGAACAAGGCACTTGGTATCGAGATGCCTGGTATCACGAAATGCGGCGTGCCCAAAGGATTGGACCTGGGTCACAGGACAGGGTCATATGGAGAAGGATAGGGGAGATGCTAGAAAGTGTTAGACCTCTTGTTAGGAATCGTACTTTAGGATACCGGGAGATAGAGAGTGAAGGGCGACTCATATATCAGAGCCCGATTAAGGCCTACGATCACGGCGACGATCACATGGAGGGGAAAGCTCGCGCGTAGTGCTTAATTTTGCACATGACAGTTTTTCAATAAAGAGGACCTGTGGATTCGTTCAAAGGGTTCAAGTAGGATCCCAAAGAGCTATTTCAGCTCAGGAAGGAGAACGATCTAGAGATTGGGAGGTCATGGACCATGCTGAGGTAGGGATTCTGCATGCAAGTGGTATCAGAGCCACTTTTTGTCTGTAGGTTGCAGGCAGAGGGAGGCAAAGTCAGAAAGAATATACTCCGATACACACCATCAAGTGGTATCAGAGAAAGAATTTATGTTTGTATATTTCAGGTGAAAGAGAAGAAGAAGACAGAGTACTGATGCTCTGTGAAGATTGTTGCAGGGTAAGCAGCAAACGGTAGATTTTCCAAGAAGGAAGTTTCAAGGTGAAGATGGCTACTCAAGTTCATGAACGTGGTCAAGACAAAGACCACCAGTAGAAAAGAAAGGTTGAGACATACAAAGAGCTCAAAGATATAAGGGCACAAATGGAGAATCTTTCATTGAAGATGCAACAGGAGGCGAAGACACGCTGGAGGTATGAATGGCCTCTTAAAAGGAAAGAAAAATGGCATGTTCATAAACTGTTGGCCAAAGGATAGTGATAGTTGTTGAGAATATGGTTGAGTTATGTTGAGGGCCTCAGAGACACAGAGGAAGTGGTTCACATATGTGAGCCAGAAGCTGGGATAAATCTCAGTGATGACGAGGAGAAGAGATCACTAGATGATCTCAGAAACTGCCAAGTGGGCAGTGAGGAACTTCCAATTTTCCAGGTCGGCAATGATATGAGATCATTGGCGGATCTCATAGACTGACAGGAGGGCATAGAAGAAATCCCAATTTTCCATGAGGGTAAGGGAGAGAAGATTATATTATGGGTGAGTTCATATCAGTAAGGAGATTTGATAAAGAAGGATCAAAGATGCATTCTAATCATTGGAGGAATTGAGGTATTCCTACCAAGCAACCCAGTGGAGGCCAGCGCATGTGTTGCAGATGCAACTAGTGAAAAAGGACAGCCAATAATGACTGTCATGGAGGAAGAGGAGAACATGGAGCAGCCAATGACGTTTTCCCCAGCAGAAGGAGATGAGAATTCAGAAGAATGGCTCAAAAATTTTAGCCAGGAAGCTGGAAAATAGATGACTACAACATTGGATCTTGTAGTAGTAGAGGAAGCAGAGGGCATAAATTTTGTTGGTCTGAGTGAAGAATTTGAAGCCCTAGAGAAAAGGGTGACAGTGCAGAGCATGCACATCCAACATATTAGGTTGGATACACGGGAAGGATACCAACCCAAGGAGCAGCTGGAGGAAGCTCAAAATACACCAGCAGGAGAAATGGTAGAAGAATAGTTGTCAAAGGGAGAAGCTGAGCAGCAGCTCAGTGAAGAGACTGCAGAATTGGAGTCTGCAGCAGAGTGGCAAGTCAAAGACACAATATATGAGGAAGACAACATGGGAGACCATATTGATATACCCATTTGCAAGGAGGAAGTGCATCAGAAGAGGTTGCATGAAGAGGAGATCCAACCTGTTGAGCAGTTGGATGAGGTAATTGAAGAAATTAAAAGGATGATGTTGAGTTCAATGCAAGAAACTGTCAGTGGGAGGAAGCTAAACAGACGGAATCTTGCCATAGCAATGGGGAAGATGCAGTAGCAGCAGCACCAATGAAGTAGTGGAGCAAATGGACAGCTCCAGAGAACTATTTTGGATCCAGGTAGATTTCAATAGCGATGCTAGGAAGATCATGAGCAGGAGCTCATGAATTTTTCACAGAAGTGGAGTATGATGCAGGAGCATTGCTCCACATCAGCAAAGAACCATCTAGATAACACATCAAAGCGCACATTCAATGGAGGAGAGAGGCACAACCCTCTCATTTTCAAAATTTGAATTTGAATTAAATGATTGTAAGGCTGGTAGAGCCAAAAGCCATGTCTGTGTGCATGTAGTAGTTAGAGTCGCCTTTAATGGTTGACAACGGGCTAAAGGTATAGACCCGATTTATACTAGACATCCATTGAATATCCATTCAATGTAATAAATTAGAGTAGGTGAGATGGAGGGAAGAGCTCGAGGAGCCCCCTTTTGTAAAAATATCTTTTGTATCTGTATTGATTAGAACTAGCAGGGAAAAAGAGAAGAGAGGAGAGGAGAGGAGAGGAGAGACTCTATTGCAGTCCGAGCTTTTGTAACATTTGTAGAGGCATTCTTATTAATACAAAGAGAAGTTTTTCCTGCACTCGAGTCTTTATTTGTTTTATGCAATTGAATTTCATCTGTGTGTGCTCATATATGTTGTATATGTATGTTAGATTTACATTTGCAGGGATAGACAGAAATTGTTGTCTATGAGTTCTTTGATTTTCAGTCTAGGTTCTTTGTGGCTTCATGTCAGAGGTTTCATGATAGAGTAATGAGGGCTCTATAAGACAGTGCAAGAGTGCACTTCTAAGTTCTACAAAATTCGGACAGAGACGTGCTAGGAGGGAACACCAGAGGAATCATAGGCTCAAGGGAGAAGCCTCAAGGTTGTTGAACACCTTGGAGGTGAGACTGTGCAGAGGAGGGCACAAAAAGAGAGAAGACAGAATCACTAAAGATTATGTAGAAGCTCTACCAGGTGGGCATCGAGCAAGTTCAATGAGTGCACGAGAATAACTCTTTGTCAAGTTCAAGGAGAAGACAAAAATTCTGAGGATTTTGTTAAGTTCTGTCAGGAGGGCATTGAGTAGAAGAACACCAGTAGTGCGTGAAGCATTTCTTTTCAAAGAAATACTTTGGATATGAGTTATCTGAAATCTAAACAGCACTAGGAGTGTGCGAGAGTGGACTTGTTCTAATTCCATAAGCTCAGAAGAGAAAGCACGAGAAGAATGTGCACAAAGAAACCCTTTCAAGGTTTTCTAAGTTGACAAAGCTCAGGAGGGGAAGCATTTCTATAACGTAGACGAGACCCAAAGGAACTGGGCTCGCAAGAGAAGCATCGAAGGTTGAGACCTTCAAGCGTAGGAAATATTGCAAGGGAAAGGAATAAGCGCAAGCTTAGGAAGGAGCAAAAACTGTCGTTGGATTGGAAGAATCGAAGAATCTAGACCGTCCAAATATACATCTAGACACACAGAAATAGTGCGAAGTAGAAGAGATCTAAATGGACGGTGGAGAGCCTTCGAGAGGAAGTGTCGAATAATCAATAGTCGTCGAATCATTCAGAGTCGCACAACAGATAACAGTGGGACCATGAATTTCTCAAAGCTCAGGAGGAGGAGCATCGACAACAATTGGATCACTTGCAGAGGAGTGGATCTGGACCGTTGGAGCCAACATCCAGACAGTAGGAGAAGAGCATGCAAGGGATCAGATATGAACCCTTAGATCAAGCACTGAGGACCGATAGTCATCGGATCTGGGAGAAGGTGTGTGAATTTTAACCCTCGTAACTGCAAAAGAGAGAGGGCTCGTTAAAGTCTCGAAAACATCAGGATTTTCCATCTCAAAGGACGCATGTCAAGCGATCCACATTTCGGGGATTTTTTTACCGGGAGTTCGAGAGTGAAGACTCCCCCAATTTCCCGAAAGGGAAGTCCTAAAAGAATTAGGACCATCCATTGTGGAGGACGTGTGGAAGAGATCCGAAAGCCACCAGGAGTTGGGAGGTGAAGACTTTGCAAGAATCTTGAAAGATAGAAAGCCAGGATTTAATCTAGACCATTGGTTGACGAGAGAATAGGAGTTGTCAGATCACAAAGGAGGAAGATTGTTGACCAGGGTGGGAGATTTTGGATTTTGGGTTTCAGGGATTGGAAGAACAAGGATTTCCTTGTAACTAGAAAAGTCAAAAGTTGAAACCCGGTAACACCTTTTGGTGTTAGCGCGTGGTCACAGGAAAGGTTCATGTGGACGAAGGCAAAGAAGGAGCCAAAGACCGTTAGGTATTTTTAGTTTTTTGGGATTTAGAGGAATGAGGCGCTTGGTATTGGGATGCTCAGTATCAAGAAATGTGGAGCACCCAAAGGATTGGCCCTGGGTCACAGGATAGGGTCATATGGAAAAGGATAGGGGAGATGCTAGCAAGTGTTAGTCCTCTTGTCGGGAATTGGACTTTAGGATATCGGGAGATAGAGAGTGAAGGGTGACTCATATATTAGACCCCGATTAAGGCATGTGATCACGGTGATGATCACATGGAGGGGAAATCTCATGCTTAGTGCTTAATTTTGCACACGATGGGTTTTCAATAAAGAGGACCTATGGATTCATACAAAGGGTTCGAGTAGGAGCCCAAAGAGCTATTTCGGCTCAGGAAGGAGAACGATCCAGAGACTGGGAGGTCATGGACCCTGCTGAGTTAGGGTGTTTGCATCAGAGTCACATGATTTGTAGTCCTACCATTCACCCTAGCCCTACTTTCATTATGGGTAGGTAACCTTGAACCCAACATTCAATATATCTGTATTGGTCGTTGACTGGGGAGTTTCCCTTGTGTTCGACGGCAAGAAATCTATTCACACATTTTGATTCATGCATTTTTTTGGATGCCATTATCCTTATTGGTGATCTCCTCACCTTTGTCGGTAGTTTTCATTATTGGATGCTATTCATATGGGTCTTTTTCATGCACTACTTGCATTTGGTGCATACGAAATATGCACAAGATCATTGGTTCATGAACATCCTCTTCGTCTGTATTCCTCCAAATCATCAAGCTATTACTTTGTACCTCATTCTAATTGATCACAGATGCATTAATGATCTCCTTTCAGTGGTTCTCCTTCCATCAACTTCATCTCATCTATTCTGGGAAAGAGTCCTAGAGTCCTATGAGTACCTAGAGTCTTGTCGTCATCAGTGGCAGGTTCTCCCACCATTGAAAGTTGGGAATACATCAATGTCTCTTGATCGATGGATTCTTCAAGTGTTCAAACTCAACACCTTTATTCACACTTGTAATAATGTACTCGGTGCCTTGATACCTACTTTCATTATCTGTAGGTTGTCTCATGTTTGTTAATTATATACCTTAATGATCTATAATCAAATGAACTCTCATTGTGGTCGACATCAACTCCTCTATTCACATAATGTAGAATTTCACCTTTGGCAGATAGTGTAGAAGACATCAGTTTACAGTAGCATCTTTCATGATTTGTTGTTATCATTCATTAGACCAATACCTATATGACTTTAGTGATTATTGGAGATCAGATTGTACTCCATTGTATACAGATATCTTCAAATTGATTTTTGAGACTAGTTTCCATTGGGCCTTGTTCGTGACTATGACATCCTATGGCATATGTCTACTTTGTATTGCTTATTCATGTCCATGAACAACTATTTAGTATATTTCCACATGGATCTGCAGTGTAATTCAAATTGGCATCCATGTGTACAAATTCATTATGGATTTTAATATTCTCATGAGAAACTAGCACTTCCAGTTGAGACTCCATCACTCCACTTTTGGGAATTATAATGTATTTAGGCCATCGCAGATTCTCCTATGACCTCACACATTAAGGGGCATCTATTATAGCTAATTTTTCCTCACCCCATGCAACTTTCTTAGATTCCTTTCCATTTCCCTATGCATACTTGAAGTCCCCCTTTTTTACTTTCTAGAGCCAAAAAAATCATATTTTTCTACATATATGCACCCTACCAGTTATACAACATGCATATACGTGGGTTGCACCACTACATCCCGTGTACATCGGGTTTCGTGCTCAAAAATTAAAAATTAAGTCGGGTTTCCATGTCATGTCATGAGATCCACGATCCTTGACCTTCCATATACTTGAAACGTTCCGACTTGGTCCTTCAGTTCCATTTGAAGGCTATAAATTGATTCATATCCAATTCGTGGAAGGAGAGAACTCATTTTTTTAAAGAAAAGATACTCTGGAGAAATTTCACTTCACATTGACTCTGCATCCCTTTATCCTTGAAAGTCTGAACACATTGTTCATCCCCCAAGCTCTTCCTTCTTTGATGGAGAACCTCATTGTCTCCCTTATATGATCTTGCCTTTGGTGGAGGATTGAAGTGGTGGAGGCCCAGCTGGAAGGGACTTAGTTTCTCGGTTTCGAGATGTGTTGACACAAAAGTTTGTCACTTGTATACTTTTGTTGATTATTTTAATAGAAATACTCTTTTCTCATCCAATTGATATCTTGCAAATATTTGAATTATTATTCTATGGGTGTATTTATCATATATGTTAATAGATTATACTATTTTATATGATAACATTATATATAATCACCATATGATTGCGTATATTGGTTGTTGAGGACAAGTTACAGGTATAAAGTTTTGAGTTGTGTGCTCAATGGTGGTCTTCATCGAACATCCAGATGAGGTAGGCTCTTGGTATTTTCCTATTAGCATTTTGTTTATATAGCATACTTGAGATTAGAGTTGATCTCTTAGTCATTATGTCTCCATGTCATAGAGAGATTTTTCCTCTTAACACTCACAGATACCAATAATTGTGTGCTATTATGGATGATATAGGATCGAGTATAACACAATTTTTGCATGTCCTAATGATCATATTATATATATTATGGACAACATGCATCAAAATTTGAATTCCCTGAATGTGGAATTAATATATATCAAATTGATCAAGTAACAAATAAGGTGCCCCACAAAGTTCTTTATCATATCCCCATAATTCCATGTCTCCGATGATTATTCAAGTGTAAAAACATAGCATAGTTTATGGATTATCATGCATGGAAGAGAAGTGAAGATAGTTTTATGATAATACCTAGAGATGGTTCTACATTTAGGTACATCGAATAAATATGGTTCATTTTTAAAGAAGAACAATGTTAAACTTTCAATGGTAGTTGATGGTGTCAATCCATTTGGAGAGAATAGATCCATTTACTCTATTTGGCTATTTTTTGTTATAAACAATAGCCTTCCTTGCTGAATTTCAATAAAGAGGGAGCACATAATGTTGGCATTAATTGTTCCGGGTATTTATTTTTAGGAATGTTAACGACATGCGAATTTATTTATTTTTATTTTTCTTACATTTTTTTCATGTACAAGGACTTAATTATTTCTATTTTCAAATAGCTAAGTACCAAATTAGAGATATGGATGTATATCTTGAACCTCTTATTGATGAAATTTTAAAGTTATGGATTGGCATCAATGTATGACATATCCAAACCAATAGGTCCAAAACAACTCCAATTCCATGGAATACTTACATGGACAATTCATGATGCATTGGGGCTTGCACATTTTTGTGGCATGTAAATTTTCAATGTAACTCTGTATATCCTTTATTTTTTATTTTTTTTTAACACAAACTAAATTGATATATATTAAAAGGGTTGTGCCAAAGTAACAATGTCAAAATATTTTACATCATATAGCTGAGTAGTTTTTGTAGTTAAAATTAAAACATTAATTACATAATTT
This sequence comes from Picea engelmannii, assembly GCA_009831015.1. Lineage (NCBI taxonomy): Eukaryota > Viridiplantae > Streptophyta > Pinopsida > Pinales > Pinaceae > Picea > Picea engelmannii. The sequence continues at coordinate 327,973 of ML793584.1, forward strand.
AGCATTCTTGCTAGGCTATTCCTATGATTTTCCAAACTAAAAATATCCCTACAAAATTACCCAAGGCAATACTGTATTTTAAAAAGGTATTCATTACATATTTGAAGAATATATTTGTATTCGTGAGGCCTGTGAGAGATGGAGAGGCCCTTCCTCGATGTCCATTGGTGCAATTCCTCTATCAAAATTCCTGGAGTCATTCTCATCAGCTACATAAGGGGGGAAAGGTCTTCCTGGATTCACTGAGTCGCAAATTGATCCCCAAATAGGCCCTAGAGCTTGAGAATGATGGAAGGGATCTTACACTTCATCCATTCTTCGAGCATAGAGGGCAGCCTAAAATTCCCCATACTTTTCCTCCATTCAACAGGAGAGTCTCATCTTCATTTCTTCAAACTCTATAATCTTAGCCATTAACTATTGAAGGGATTCATTATTTTCTTGGCCGACCTCTTTGTGGAACCTATGGATTTTTCTGAGGTCACTTGCTGAGGAATCCATAGGGAATCCCTAAGCACTAACCCTGAAAATACTCCAACCGAATGTGAAAACAAAACAGGGAGAGCAGGATATGAAGAGAAGTAAAAGAACAATACCATAAATATTTGATATTAAATAAAGAGAAAATATGGACCTGAGGTTTTGTTGAGGAATCCAAGGGGAGAAGCCAAAAGGATCCCCTGGAAGAAGCCCTAATTTTCGTTCCCATGGAATAGAGACTGGAAAGGAAGAATGTTGACAGAACTGAATCTTCTCCCCTGGAGAAATACTTTGAATCCCATGAAAAACTGACCTTGCTAAACCAGGTGCATTCAACATCCAATACACAAATATAATTTCCATTCCTCGAATATGTTGGTTTCTTAAAGAGTCTAAATCAATCAATCAAAGTGGAGACCTCACACAAACTTCATTAAACCTCATACAAACATCACCACCTTTCGCACGTATGAAGGTAGTCTAAAGTACAAGGAAGATATCATTGGTGGGAGGATGGGAGAGGTCACATCGCATCATGAGGAATGGTTTAGCATATGGGGAAACCCACCTTTCCATTATTTAATTGTACTTCACCTCGAGCCATCCTAGACCCCTCTTTTTCTCAAATCAGCATGGGAGTTTAGACCTCTCTTGATATGAAAGAGGTTGATTTCCTCCAATTCCTGAATTAGGATGGTAATTCGTTGAAGAATAACACTTAGAATATTGTTCTCCATGTAGTTTATGTAGATAATTTCCTCGACACTTAACATTGAGTCTCTGAAGACTGAGAGTTGAGGGATGTTGCATTCTCTTTCCAATTTTAAAGCTTCATAGAGATCATAAGCTTCTGCGAAATTATTTTTTGTTGTCCCTAAGCCCCAATCATAATGAAACATTGTATTTCCTATGGGATCAAAGAGAATCCCATCCACACCTACCACCCCAGAACTCTATATATCCTTTATTACTCAATTTTCTTTCAATATTTTGGCATTATATCAACATTATTCTATGTCTTGCACAGATTCAAACAAAGGGTAATATGCATGTCTAGTATGGTCCTAGAACAATATCTAGATATTCAAAAAGTTTAGGAAATGAGGTGTATAATGAGTTTCGTCATTTCCTCCCTAAGAACCATAGGTATTGTACTATTGAAAAAACCTCTTTAATGGGTAGGAAGAGGGTGGGAAAAAACCATGAAGAATAATGCCTCGACTAAAAGAGCATTTGAGAATAATCATGGTAAGCAATTGGTTTCAGTTACTTATGTATTTGTTACTTGTATTATTTTTTTATGTTTTTTATATTTACTCTTATAAAAAATATATTTCCATTTATGTTTCTCAAAGGTCATCGGGGTGGGATTCTATGAGTTTTGAAATGGTGATCCATCCAATTCAATTAGTTTCCCTATTATGAGCACCTACAAGTAGCTCATTTGTTTGACACAATGCATATTAGAAAGAATGCCACAAAATGATTATGTAAAATAATAGATAGGAGGAATAACATGGACAAAAATGCTAAAAATATTAGTGACATTGAGGAAGCCAATGTAATGAAACAATTGACTCATTACTATAGTGATGGACACGTGATCAATCTTCCATGTTAATTAACAGAGAATGAAAGAAATGTTGTAAAAGAATTTAAATATGAAAAATTAAATTTCCCACTAGTTTTGCTTCAAACATAAATAATATATTAACAAAAAAAAATGTGATTTTGGTGGTGAAAAAAATCATGATTGGAAATACCTTTATTAAGGTTTGAAATGTTCTAATATTTATCATCTTATGATATATGCATTATTTGTTAGCAATGTATGTTTGTTTCTAATCAAAATTATATGATAATGCTTCTTTATTTGTTACAATACATTGTTCTATCTCTTGCTCTCACAAACAACATTGATGATAACATAAAGCAAGTTATATATATGATCTTGGAAATTATATGAGGTAAGTAAAAAATTATTATTGCAATGTTACTTGTAGAACTTGTTGAAATTGTATTTACTTGACTTGCATAATTTGTTGTTGACACGTGATTTCTTTTCACTTTTAGATAGTTGTAATCTAAAGAAATACATATAGAAAATATCAAATATTGGAAGAGATATATTACTTGTTTAATGTGTGAAATGCAAAAGTATATGCCTCTGTGTTTTTTGAATGAACAAGAATAATACCTCATACACCTAATCAAGGAGATTGAAATATGTGGACTTGTACACAGAAGGTGGAAGATGAAAGCCAAATACAACAATAAATGTATTTAATAACATATAGTATTATTTTATTCAATGATATATTTGGTATACAAAATGAGTTATATATACATGTAATTGGGTAAACTCATGTCTCTTTATTCAGAAGAGTGTGACTTTACGTTTTAATTAGTATATATATTACAATTCATCCCTCCTTGAAAACCTTCATCCTCGAAGCATGGGTAGGGATGAATGTTTATATCTAAACACTTCATCTTCCCAAATAGATTCATCTTCAGGTAGGTTCTTCCATTTGATCAGATACTCATTAACTCTTATAGAAAATAGGAATTTAGTTCGTACTTTAAGGATGCCTTCAGGAATTAAAATTAACTTTCCTTCTTCATCTAAAAGAGAAAAATTTGTTTGTATATGGATGGTAGGACCTAGTTTTTTCTTCAAACAAGAAACATGAAAAACTTCATGCAATTTCCCTTTATTTGAAATATCAAAGGTGTAAGAAAATTGTCCAACTCTCTTTCAAATTTGATAGGGTCCATAAAACTTAGGAGCCAGTTTGTGTTTCTTGTAATTTTTAAGAGAAATTTTCTCGTAAGGCTGCAAACGAACAAATACCCAAATGCCTATCATAAATTCTCTATCGGTTCTTCTATTTTCAACTTGATGTTTCATTCGGTTCCTTGCTTTCTTGAGGTGAGCTTTAAGAGTGCATAGAACTCCATCTGATGCAGCTATATAGTATTTCACAACAAGAACCTTAGAATTGATAACATATTCCTTAATAAAAGGAGGCAGATAACCATACAATGCTTCAAAAGAGGACATTTTTGCTAACTTATGATATGTACTATTGTACCACCATTCTATGAGATGTAGCCAATTGATCCATTGTTTTTTATGATCATTCACAAAATTCCTTAGATAATCTTCAAGGCCTTTATTAAACACTTCAATCTGGACATCTGTTTGGGGATGGTATGAAGTACTCATGCTTAAGGATTGATCCAAAAATGAAAGGTTTTACTGACAAATTGCAAGTTAATTTTATGTACTTTATGCATCAGATAAATAAGAATGTGAAACACATAAACTCTATAACTTGTTGCGGAATTATAATTATCACTTTTACTTGATGCTCATTGGTTATTAAAGATTTCAGCCATCATAAACCATGCTGCAAAAATAAGAGAAGATAACAACAAATGAGAAAGAGAAGTAGACACGAGAACTTGTTAACGGAGTTCACCAATCTTTGGCTACGTCTCCAGGCCCACTTCCAAGTGGAGGACCTCTTTATTGCTCTTCAAATGCTCAAGTTCTATTTACATTGGCTCTTTGTTGTTACAAAATACTTTTGATATATTTTTCAATACCTCCTTGTTTAGATACATACAAGCCTCAACAATCTCCTCTCAAAACATGACTCAATGCCTCTCAAAACATGAGAAATGGACAAATTACACAAGTTGTTCCTTAAAATCCCTGCATTCAAAAAGTTACCTCTCAAGCTCAAAAAGCCTGGTTTATATAGTTTTTAGTCCCAACAAGAGAATCCCAACTTCGTTTGAATATCTAGCCTCTTTTTGGGATCAAATCCCCCTCCAAATAGCCAAGAAATCCTCAAAAATACCCATTCTGGGCAAAACTATAGGCAAATAACCCACTTTTTGTTAAAAATACACAGAGTAGCCCCCTAGAGCCAAGCGCGCGCCCCTTTTAAAGGTCATATGGGTACTAAGGTGGCCAATCTCCAACCATTGGGGTTGCGTGCTGGCCCCTAGCCCTTAAATAGTGGTCACATGTGATTAAATAATGGGATCGTGCCCCTCCTATTGCGCCTAGCCCCAGGTTCCAGCTCCATAGTAAAAGGTGGAGGGTCTTGGAATCGCACACTTGATTTGTTAAGGGATAAGCGTCGCACTATGTGGATGTGTATTCACAACATTTAACCAAACCGTGGGCTGGGGCTTAGCCCCATCCCCCTTCTACCCCATACCTTATTACAAATGCCAATAACTATAATAAAGTGGGTTTTAACCCCAATATACAACGTTGGCACGTTGGAAATGGACCTTTCCCTAAAGGCATTCACTTGATCATAGTTCATGGGTTCAAAACCCATGGACCCCCAACAATATTTTAAACTGCCATTCAACTAGTGATGGGGTGCCACGTGGCACCCTTTCATTGGTCCTCAATGAGGCCACTTGCCAACACTGTATTAGTCCACCATGTGCCCAGTCACCCTACAGTTGTGCTGCCACATGTCACTTTGTTTATGTCAGCATGATGATGTCATCAGGACGTCATGTTGACATCATCATTGACTTTTTTCAGTTGACCTATTGACCTTTTAGTTGTTTGGGAAAATGGTGAGAGTGCGATAACTCTCGCATACAGCGTATGTTTGAGAAAGTAAATATATGGATAGAATCAACACGATGAGACGGTCGCAATTGAATTAGTTTCATTCAATTCTAAGAACTTTAATATTTGAGCATTTTCTGGACCTGGGGAGCCTCCTGGATCATTCCTCCCCACTTGGAAGCTTTTGGACCACAAAAAGTTTGGTTTTACTCTGGTAAGAAGTGAGTGTACTATCTCCCCACTTGTCCTGTATCATCCATCATTTCTACTGGGACAATAATCACCTGACTAATCACAACAAACATAAAAACTGAGATAGCATTGTTTATCAAAGTAATCATCTCATTTATTGCACAATCATCTACATTCTTTGTCGCATTTAGCAGTCATACACCACTGAGTAGCAGAAAACTAAAAAACAATACTGAATATGCGAATGAGAATGAAAAAACATGCTTCCCCTTCTGAACAGGAATAGTAACCAAAGTATGCAGTTGAACCTCATGTTGTACTTCTTGTGACACTTCATGATTGTTAGAAACATATTGAACCATCTCATGTTTAGCATCACTAACTTTCTGATTTGTTACAGACATAAGTGTTAAACATTTACTTGCATTTACCATTCTTTTTAACTGCCCTGTAGTTGCAAAAGATCTGCCAATTTTTATGCGATGAGCACGAACAATGTACTCTTTCCCATCTTTCTTGAAGCAATATTTATTTTCCTCCCTATAGAATATGGATTTTCTATCATAAAGGTATGGTCTTCCCATGACAATTCCACATATGTCTGATGGCACTATATCAAGATCTAATTCATCAACATAATTATAAGTGATTGAAAACTTAATTTTACATTGCTTGGTTACTTGCAAATTATTATCACCACATATCCATCCCATTGGATATGGTCTAGGATGTGGTTTAGTTTCAAGTCCCAAATTATTTACAACCTCTTCACTGATTGAATTGGCTTGTGATCTATTGTCTACAAGAGTATCGATTTTAACATTATTTGTTATGACCCTTATGTGGAAAATCTCACTCCTTTTACACTCATAATTTACAACATCTGAATTAGAAGAGCTAGTACTTGCAACAAAATTTATACCTCAGATTCCCATAGCTACAATTGTTTTCTCATCACCAGAGTCTGATCCCAGATCCACTTGAACTATTACAGCTGTAGTATTCTTTCTCCCTTGATTGTCATACTTCTTTGGCTCCAAATCAGGATGTAAGATCCAACAATGATCTTCATCATGGCCCACTTTCTTGCAATTCTTGCAAGTAGGCTTCTCCTTTCTTGTTGTGGCTTTCTTCTTCTCTTTCTCTTTTCTTTTACTTGAATCCTTTCTTTTCCAAGTATCTGTAGAAACAATATCACCAACATTCCCTTTACTTGATTCAATGTGAATGGCTTGTACACATACTTCATCAAAGTTAGAAGGATTTAACATAAGAATAGTGTGCTTGAGATAAGAATGTAAACCACCAATCTATTTTAGGAGTGTCTCTTGTGTATATAAAGGAATACACAAATTTAATGCTTTCTTACGAAATGTTTGAGTATAATATTGTACACTTTGATTCTTATCTTGCCTTAAACTTTTCCAAATCATCATTTCCTATTGCAAGTATGCTAATGGATAAAATTGTTTATTCGATGCAATGATAAAATCATTCCAGGAAGAGATTGTTTTACCATTTTTATTGAAATCATCTTTCGTTTTTTTTCCCAACATATGAGAGTTGTGCCTCCCAATTTGAGACTTGCAAGTTGGATCTTTGTTTCATCATCAACAATCATTTGTATCATGTAATAGACCTCAAGTTGTCTAACCCAATTATCTATCATTTTTGCATCTAATTCACCATCATAAGTGGTTAAATTAAACTTTACATCAAGATTTAATAAAGTCATATCAAAAGAATGATGAGTTTTTTTAGGTTGTTTTTCCTTGGAGGAATGTACACTTGCTTCACTTGTATATGACGAGGATGAAGGGGAAGAAGGTTATAAAGTGGAGGACCTCTTTATTGCTCTTCAAATGTCCAAGTTATCTTTACATTGGCTCTTTGCTGTTACAAAAGACTTGTTCAAGACCTCCTTGTTCAGATACATACAAGCCTCAACAATCTCCTCTCAAAACATGACTCAATGCCTCTCAAAACATGAGAAATGGACAAATTACACAAGTTGTTCCTCAAAATCCCTGCATCCAAAAAGTTACCTCTCAATCTCAAAAATCCTGGTTTATATAGTTTTTAGGCCCAACAAGAGAATCCCAACTTCCCTTGAAGATCTGGCCTCTTTTTGGGATCAAATCCCCCTCCAAATGGCCAAGAAATCCTCAAAAATACCCATTTTGGGCAAAACTATAGGCAAATAACCCACTTTTTGGTAAAAATACAGAGATTATCCCCCTAGAGCCAAGCGCACACCCCTTTTAAAGGTCATATAGGTACTGAGGTGGCCAAGCGCCAGCCCTTTGGGCTATGCACTAGCCCCTAGCCCTTAAATAGTTGTCACATGTGATTAAATAATGGGACCGTGCCCCTCCTATTACGCCTAGCCCTAGGTTCTATCTTTGTAGTAAAAGGTGGAGGGTGATGGAATTGCGTGCTTGATTTATTAAGGGATAAGTGTCGCGCTTTGTGGTTCTATGGTCACAATGTTTAACCAAACCATGGGCTAGGACTTAGCCCTAGCCCCCTTCCACCCCATACCTTATTACAAATTCCAATAGCTATAATAAAATGGGTTTTAACCCCAAGCTTCAACATTGGCACATTGGCAATGGACCTTTCCCCAAAGGCATTCGCTCAATCATAGGTCATAGGTTCAAAACCCATGGACCCCCAACAATATTTTAAACTGCAATTCAACTAGTGATGGGGTGCCATGTGGCAGCCCATGTCTAGGCCACGTGGCACCTTTTCATTGGTCCTCAATGATGCCACTTGTCAACACTATATTGGTACACCATGTGCCCAGTCACCCTGTTTCTATGCTGCCACATGTCACTTTTTCTATGTCAGCATGATGACATCAGCAGGACGTCATGCTGACATCATCATTGACTTCTTGTCAATTGACTTTTTAGTTGTTTGGGAAAACGGACAGAGTGCAATAACTCTCGCATACAACGTCCATTTGAGAAAGTAAATATATGGTCGGAATCAATGTGATGAGTTGATCGCAATGGAATTGGTTTCATTCAATTCCGAGAACTTTCATTTTTGATCATTTTTTGGACCTAGGGAACCTCCTAGATCAAGGATGTCCCCACCTGACATAAAAGTTCCTTCCAAAAATTGTTAGTAAATTTGGGATCCCTATCACTTATGATAACTTTGGGAAATCCATGAAGTCTAAAAATATTTTTAACATATCTATCAGTGACTTGGCTAGCCTCATCCTTTGAAGACATCCCAACAAAGTGGGAATATTTGGTTAATCGGTTGACGATTAAAAATATAATGTCTTTTACTTTTGAGTTAGGAAGACCAATAAGAAATTCCATATATATTTCAGACCATTTTTGGGCTGGGTTATGAAGGGGTTGAAGAAGACCTAGAGGAGCAATAGTTTCAAACTTTTATCGTTGGCAGGTGTCGCATTCATCCACATATTTCTGAATTTCGGATCACATACCTTTCTAGAAGAAGCAATGGCATATATTGTAGTAAGTTTTGAAAAACCCCACATTGCATGCTGACGGAGAATAATGATTTTCTTTCAAAACTTGGAGTTTTGAACTTGGAAGAATTTTGAAGAAATATCGGTTGTTTGTAATACAGTATGTCATTCTCCCAAGTGAATTTAGGGTTTGCAGTTGGGTTGCTTTCGACTTATTCTATTATCCATTGTATTTCTAGATTTTTTATATACTCATTTTGGACTTCTGAGATCCATTGAAGAATGATGATGGGCATAGTGTACAGAGTAGCATCATTATCAAGTTTCCTTGATAATTCATCCATAACCAAATTCTTCTTCCCTTTTTTATAAAGAATATCGAAATCAAAGACCTAGATTTTGCTCACCCATTTTTGTTTCTCTGATAAAATATTTTTATGAGTTAAAAAGTACTTCAAGCTATTTTGGTTTGTTTTCACAAGAAATTCCATTCCCAACAAGTATTGTTTCCACTTAAACAAGGCATGCATAATTGCCAACATTTCTTTGCAATATGTTGATTTTGTTTTCTCCCTTGATTTGAATTTTTTATTTTCAAATGCGATGGGATGATTATCTTGCATAAGTACGGCACCTAATACATCTCTTGAAGAATCACATTCAAGGACAAATGATTTGGAGAAATCTGGTGCTGAAAAAATCGGAGTGGATTCCATTAAGATCTTCAACCTTCTCAAACATGCTTCAACTTTGTCGTTCCACTTAAATGCATCTTTCTTCAATAATATTGTTAATGGGGCCACAATTTGTGCATGGTTTCGAACAAACCTTTTGTAGTACCGGGTAAGACCCAAGAATCCTCATAAAAATGTTATTGATTTGGGGCTAGGCCACTCAGTAACTGACGCAATTTTATTCAGATCAACCTTGATTCCTTCGTCTGGCACGACGTGTTCCAAAAATATTATCTCTTTTTTTTCCAAAACTGCATATGGATTTATTATGTAGAACTTGTTCTCTTTAAGGATTTTTAATATTGTCTCAATGTGCTTGAGGTGTGAGTTCCAGTTCTTTCTATAAACAAGGATATCATCAAAGAAGACAAGTATAAACTTTCATATGTATGGACGAACTAAATCATTCATTACTGCTTCAAAGGTAGTGCGAGCACTGGATAGGCTGAAAGGCATGACTCAAAATTTGTCATGTCAGATGAAGGAATCAACCTTGATTCCTTCGTCTAACACGACGTGTTCCAAAAATACTATCTCTTTTTTTCCAAAACTACATTTGGATTTACTACGTAGAACTTGTTCTCTTGAAGGATTTTTAATATTGTCTCAATGTGCTTGAGGTGTGAGTTCCAGTTCTTTCTATAAACAAGGATATTATCAAAGAAGACAAGTGAAAACTTTCATATGTATGGACAAAATAAATCATCCATTACTGCTTCAAAGGTAGCAGGAGCATTGGATAGGCCGAAAGGCATGACTCGAAATTCGTACAACACTTCATGGGTACAGAAAGCATTTTTGGGAATGTCTTCCTCTCAAATTATTATTTGATAATAATCTGACTTTAGGGCTATCTTGGAGAAATATTTAGTGCCATGGAGATCATCTAATAACTCATCCACAATTAGAATTGGAAATTTTTCCTTTATCGTAAATTTGTTTAATGCCTGATAATCAATATAGAGTCTATATGATCCATCATTTTTCCTAACAAGTATCACTGTAGTTGAGAAAGGATTTTTGCTTCATGTAATAACACCACAGTCCAATAATTCTTGAATCAAGCAATACATTTTTGTCTTATGTTGGTGCGACTATCTAGAATGAGGTGGAGGAAGTTCCTGAAAAATGGTGTTAAATTTTCCAAGATTTTTTCCAATTTGGGATCATCATTTTTGTCCTCTTTGGTAGTACCCTATATTGCATAACAGTGTAAGAAATAAGCATGGGATCCCTTTTTAATCATTTTTTCCATTCTATTGGACGAGACTATTTGTGGGGGAGGAAAGTTAATTCCATGTAATTTGTACTTTTCCCCATTTTGATAAAACCTTATAAATTGCTCTTGTAAGTTTAATCCAACGATACCAAGTGTGGCTAGCCACTAGGCCCCCAAGGAAATATCTACCCCTCCAATTGGCATAGCATACATGGGGGGTTTTTGTAGTCACTCATGGATGTTTCTACCTTGAGGCATTGCCTATCACATGGCGTAGTCCTATTTCCTAGGATGGAGACTTGAAATTCAGAGGTAGGATGAATGAGTATGTTTAATTGCCTTGGTATCTTTGTATCTATAAAGTTATGTAAACTACCACTATCAATGAGAATTGTTACTTTAGTTTTCTTAACATAGCCATAAACTTTTAGAGTTTGGGGCTGAGAAATACTCGTCATTGTAGCAACAACGAGTTTTGGATTTTCATTTTAATTCCCTAACTCATGAAGATTTTGTGAGTCTTCATTATTTGTTTCTTCAACAGATGAAGATATGTCCCCATCTTCTTTTTCCTTTTCACTGTCACTATTTTCTATTTCACAATGAAAAAACTTTTTGTCTTTGCACTTATGCCTCAGTTTCCAATTAGGTGTGTTACATTTAAAACATCGGCCCTTAACCTTATCTTGTCTTGTGTTTGGTGGTGGTGTCCTTTTCTGAGGGGAAATTTATTTGGAGCTAGATTCTTTGAGTGAGCGCCATGTTGTCTTTTAATATACTTTAAGTTTCTTTTCAATGATTTTATCCTTCTGGAAAGCTTGCTCCATATCTTTAATGTCAATTAGTTCAATATCATTTCGAAAATTTTCCCTCAATCTTGATATGGCTATTTGCAGTAACCAATCTTTTGATATATCAGGTACACGAGTGGATAACACATGTAAATTCTGAAAAAAAATCTCCCACTGTATCGGACTGTTGTAATCGGGTGAGTTTAGAAAAAACCCCTTTTATTTTGTGTCAGGAAAACGTAGGAAGAAGTTATTTTTTAATATAACCCAGTCTCTTACTAGAGATTTGGATTTTTCTCTCCCCCATAGGAACCAGACATATGGGAAGTCCTTCAAATGCATAGATGCGAGATTACTTTTTCTTTATCATCGAGAATATGATAATACTTGAAGTGATACTTGATTTTATTTACCCATATTCTTGCCTCTCTTACATTTGATCCATCAAATTCTAGAACAATAATATTCGCCTTGGGAATTCCATTATTAGATGTCCCCATGTTATGCAAGCAATGTTATTGATGTGGCCCCCACTGCAAAGTTGAGCTACCTAGGCTTCTACTCACGTTTGTGATTTCAAGCTCCAGTCTTATGTCATGGTATTTTCTGTTGCATTCTGCTAGTTCTTCATTTAGTTTGCCAATTTTGGCATCGAGCGAAGTACTTACTTGATTTATAAGGCCTGCAAGAAACTCTTTAGATTTTTCACTTAGCTCCATCATGGGGGAAGTGTTTTCCTCTGTATTTTTCTGAGCTTCTCCCAGATTTCTCCTCGTGTTAGCCATCAGATTAGAATTTTATATTAAAAGGTCATTAATCGTACCCATTGCCAATAGGTATACGCCTTTCGGTGTAATTATATTTATCTTTGGTTTAGTAGTTTCATATTCACTATATTTATTACTAGTTTAGTAGTTTTGTATTCATTCTATTTATATGATGTGAATAATTTTAAAAATGCCATGAATTTGTATAGTTGTGTTACTGTACAATATTGATGTTGGTCTAATATTAATAACACAAATATATAGAATTATATACTTATAAACAGGTAAACTCGCATTAATTAACAATACTATAAATAAGATCAAGTACAAACATATATAATTTGATATATAAACATACATACATACATACATACATACATACATACATACATACAAATATATATATATATATATATATATATATATATATATATATATATATATAAGAAAAGTCAAGTACTATAATATATTTGAGTTTCCAACTAAATATTCACGAATACATGATGATCATTGATACATTTTTCCATGAAAAAAATGGCTCCGTACTCTTAACAACATCAAGCTTTGTGACAAGTACATGAAAACCATCTACATCGATGACTTTTCCAACTATTTCAATGGCCATTGAGTGAAAAATCCTTCCTTCACCTTCAAACGTTTACATCCATCTGTTTTATCTTCATTTGGAAGGGGCATGCCACTTGTCACCTTAATAATATTGGTGTTAGCATCTTAATAACTCAATGTCACTCCATAGATTGTATAAAGTGAGTGAAGTTCTCCAACCTAGAAATATCATTGTCATATGGATCTAATACTTTGTAACATACCCAAGCACTTTGTCCCTAATTGAGGATACATGGTACTAAATTTTTTCATTTGCCAATTCAACGATTAACTTTGATACCGCTTTGTCATGCACCCGTTAGTTAAATCATCAAATAATATTATATATATATATGTGTGTGTGTGTGTGTGTGTGTGAGTGAGTGTGTGTGTGTGTGTGAGTGTGTGTGTGTGTGTGTGTGTGTGTGTGTGTGTGTGTGTGTGTGTGTGTGTGTGTGTGTGTGTGTGTGTATAATTTCATTTTTCCCATAGGGGTGTAGACCAATTGGCAAGTGTCGTTTAAATGGAAGGAAATATGTAAAAAGGAGGTCTCAAGTTCAATTCTCACCCCAATTTACTCAGGCCCCATGCTTGCAGTTTGTGTGGATGCACCTGGAGGTTATAGAGGTAGAAGACGGGAATCGACCCCCTATCACGTGAGAATGAGAACTGCAAGTTTCTGATTCTGCCAACACAAAAAAAAACGTCAGTTTGGTTTGATTCTCAACATTTGTTGAATCATATTTCATGTTTATGAGACTTCCAATTTTCTCTTTCATGCATAGACAATTCAACTCAGGAATTACAAAAACAATGGTAGATTACCTTTAACATTACTATCCCATACAAGAAGAATAAACAAAATGTCAGTTTTGTTTGATTCTCAACATTTGTTGAATCATATTTCATGTTAATGAAAGTGAATTCCAATTTTCTCTACCATGCATAGACAATTCAACTCAGGAATTACAAAAAAAAAGTAGTTTACCTTTAACATTATTATCCCATACAAGAAGAATTCCATTCAGAAGTTACACAACAATAGTAGATATTTACCATTAACATTATTGTCTCATATAAAAAAAAATAGTGACCCATTTACCATTGTGTAGGGTGTACAATCAACTTAGTGTCACTCCATGGATTATATAAAGTGACTGAAGTTGTCCAACCTAGAAATAGCACTTTCATATGGATCTAATACTTTGTAACATACCCAACACCTTTGTCCCTAACTGAGGATACAAGGTACTATTTTTTTTCATTTTCCAATTCAACGATTAACTTTGATACCACTTTGTCACATACCCGTTAGTTAAATCATCAAATAATAT
>ML793584.1:376300-406617 GCA_009831015.1 Picea engelmannii
ATTAATGTTTGTGAGATTAAGGTATTAGGTGCTTAGGTTTAATAAGTTAGGCTTTAGCTATTTGGGGTTTATAAGTTAGAAATTATAGAGGTTAGTGATTAGGGTTAACATAGGTGATAGACTAGTACTAATAATGGATAGATTTAATAGTTAATGTACATGTTTGGGGTTATAATTGTTAAAGATTAGGGTTAAATTTTCAAGGGTTTAGGGGTTTGGGATTCTAAAAATTCCTTGTTATGACCTATTGTGGGTGGGCCTAGATGTTATTGATGGTGCTAAAGCACCAAATCGCCTCCTATCACAATCAATAATGGTGGAATTATGCCTTTGGGATAGTAATATGTGTTTTCTTTCAAGAACATACCCATGCTTCAACTAGATGTCAGTATCTAAGATGGAGGTCCTAAGGTGCTAAGTATGTAATGGTGGGGTCAGTTGTTAAGATGATGGGGAGGTAGAGTTTAAGGGAATGTGTTCCCTCTTCCCTAATCGTGACATCCATTTGTATTATCTATGTATGATTTTGAATTATTCTAAGCCTTACTAGTACCCAAATATAATATTATGGAAAATGGGTTTGTTAGCAACATCGAATGTTAATGCAATGAAGTGGGTTTTCTTTCTATCGTGGAGAAGTTCATTGATGGGGCACAAAATTAAGTGTGTGGGTTAAGTGCATCAATTAGCTACATTGGTCAATTGTGTGAGTTAAGTGCATCAATTAGATACATTGGTCAATTGTTATATGGGTTAAGTGCATTAGGATATTTGGGTGGCTTAGAATAGTGGTTTTGGGTTAGTGCCTTGGTGGCCATGTTTGGAATTAGGAGTAATTAGCACATTAGGGTGAAATTTCTTGGGTTGATGTGATAGCTACATCCACCATTAATACAACACTAACATTAATAGTGGTTAATTGTGTGCTCTAGTTTCATGCATTAGGTTCATGGGTTGAGTGTGTGGGTATGTGCATAAATTAGGTGTATGGCTTATAATTGTAACTTGTGTCTTGATCAGTATGTTGATGGATTTAGTGCATGGGTATAGAATAGTTAGAAGGACTAGGGTCACTAACTAAGTGAATTGTGTTGTGTTTCATCCATAAAATGACTAAGTGCCCCATGGTAATTTCTCTTTAGGAGACCAAAATGAGTGGAAATGAGTTTCCACCCATAGGTTCAACAACCAAAGCCAAGTTCACGAAATCCAACAACCCAATAAAAATTAGTTCAAATTAGGACAAATTAGAAGGGAGGTGGTACAACATTGGAAGGGATAGGACAAATTAGCATCAACATAGAGGAGGAAGGATTCTCTCATGAATGACACAAGTTTCGAAAGAATGTGATTTCATTTCAAGTACAATGTCCAACTATAACCCATCATGGAATGTAATTTCCCACTGAGACATCATGGGTGTGAATTAACTTGGCATGTAGTTGGGTTTCACGAGTGTAAATTAATTTTGAGTTTAGTTTCACTTTCTCCATAATCACAAGAATTTTCAACAACGAGGACATGTTATTGCCACACTATCCATTAAGGCATTCTAAACAATGCAACATCGCCCCAAGACCATCGATAATTGTCCAACAATTGGATTTGTCCTTAGTACCACAGGAATTAGACCTTACACCAAAATCATTGTTATTTGTTTGATGGGATATTTGTCTAGGGTTATGAGTGTATCGGCCTTGCCACTACTCTCGATGTTCCTAATGTGGACTCTACTCCAATGTCATGATATAAATCTTGTGATTTTGGGGTATTGACACTAGTTCTCGATGAAATAATATATTAACACTTGTCGGGGTATTGCCAATTATACTAGATTATTATTATTATTATTATTATTATTATTATTATTATTATTATTATTATTATATCAATTATATATATTATATTAAATAATATATAATTGATATATATTAATTTGTAACATCCCGCTCTAGCACACTGAGCGAATTTATTCTTTGAGGACACTTGCTTGCAAGTGATCTGGATTATCATGCTATTAAAACTTTTGATTTTGATTATGAGGCGTTATGGGTTGATGACATGTTGTTTTACGCGCTTTGACATAGACAAGTTCTATTGACTCGGTTTACTTAGTGTGCGGGATTTTGGACCTTGAGGATGCAGAGGCATCGATGGAACCCCTTGGACTCTGAATCGAGTCAGGGAGTGTACCATTGGGGTTTGATTGTTTTACTATGATACTAGCGCATCTGATTAGATGATATGATATGGATATATTCTAACATGATTTGTTGATGGTGCAGGCTGACGATAGCTTGCCGACGAGACTCACATGTGGAGTAAAGGGGTCAGGCACGACTACCAGAGATGTTGAGGGAGAGGTGTGGATAGCATCCCTGCCACATCCTACTAGCACTCTCATCATGGCTCGAACTGTAGGTTAATAATTACCTAGTTCGAGAGGACCCACGATGTCGTGAGGGTAGACTGCGATAGTCGCTCACGATGATTCTAAGGGGCACGCAATAATGCGGGGGCCTTATTCCTTAGAGGCCCTTAGTCTCCCACAAGTTCACCTAGCAGAGTATTGACTCCAGGGGTTATTGATGTCTACCAAGCCAGTCAAGTGGCGAGTGGCACCCTTGGAGCACATGGTGCGTCCTGAAGGGCACGTCGCGCAAGCGAACAAATGAGGCGAGTGGCACCCTTGGAGCACCTAGTGCATCCTGAAGGGCACGTCGTGTTGTTGATGATAGAGGAATGAACCTAGATGGTCTTAGGATGAATAACGTGTTAAGTATTTTTAAAATAATTTCCCTAATTAAATGTCGTACAATACGAAAATTTAAGGTTTAAATCTAAACTATGCTAGTGGTAAAATTTTATCTCTCAAAAAAAAAAAATAATAATAAAAATAAAAATAAAAACCACATGAATAATAATTTTGATCTTCATTAAGTCTTGTAACATGAAGGGGGTAAGAAATAAATTGTTTCAAAAAAAAATATGTTGGATTAAATTTTTAAAAAGGGGAATTAATTGTTTTATTACCTTGATAAATTAAAATATACTAATTAAATAAGAAAACGGAAAAAGGTTTAATTTCCACACCAGCCTTTTGAGTTCTAAGTAAAAAGGGGAAAGAGGGAAAATCTAAAATATTAGGAAACTAGGAAAAGAGGTAAACATAAAAAGGGAAAAGGGGGAACTTAAGGGGAAAAGCGGAAAGTCAACTTAGTAAAGAATCTTCCATTTAAGAGCTTTCTAATTTAAACTGATTTAGCAATTTAATAACAAGGAAAGCCTTTAAAACCGGTAAGGGAATTTGGGGACACCTAGGAGTGATTCTAGGAGTAACTCTAGGTGGGTGAGGGAAATAAGATAATTAATTAATTAAAGAAATTAAATAATGGAGGAATGTAGGGGATGGGGGACACTTGTATGAAGAAGAATTTTTAGGAAATTAATTTTAAAATTTTTAATTAAATGAGATTTTAGGAAAGAAATGAAGTTTCAAACTCTATATAATGGAGGGAGAAGGATGTAGGGGATCTTTTGTTTGTGTAACGTTACGCTGCAGAAATATCGACTTGAATGATTTACTTGTGGGAGTTGGGATACCCAGCTCGAAGAGGAGTGGTAGCTCGGCTTTGCTAGGCGAGTTGGGAGCTAGTCAAAATCTCTGGATATTGTGTGTGGCCCCTTTGCGGCTAGGGGGGCTAAGGGGGGAGAAGAGTACCCCTAGCATTGGCTGGGAGGTACCGGTGAAGTCTCAACGGTCGACGAGCGGGAGTTGCACAGAGCACGCGAGACATCATTCAGAGCAGGTGATCAGACAACGGTATGCTCTCTTCATTTTTGTATGGTAGAATGTATTAGGACTTATGATGGATCTACTTATTTAATGAAAAAGTAAAATGATGTTTTTTTTTTTTTAAATTGGTGACTGCAACTTTCCTTAGCCTAGCTCGATGGTTGTTGACTCCCATGGCCTTCATTTTCTCACATATCTTGACCACCTTGTTGTGTTGATTGTGACCTTCATGGTTGTTTAGCCTTCATCCCTAGCTCACCAGTCCTCGACTGAGCAGTCGGCCAAGAGCCTGATCTACGGGCGTCGCCTTAGCATTAAAATACCTATGGATCTCAACGCCCTACTTTTATGTGTGAGGATGATGAGCAAAGGACGTTCATGTCAGCCGTCTACATCCATTATTGTCCCTGGCTAATTGTTTGACTTGTGCCTTCTAGGAAAAAGTGCCTTGCATATGGATTTCTTTGCATCCTTGTTGGTTTAGTTATGTGCTTGATTGATCATCCCTACCTTTGTCTGTGATTGACCTCATACCTGCATTTTAACTTGAGACAATGATTTTATGCTCTGCTTTGGGATATCAAGGAGTTGATTACTTGACATTTCTTGGCTTGACCAATATAAATATATTAACAGTGATTTTTTTTATCTAGACATATGTTTATTACCATTCTAGTGGTAACGATTTTGAGTGACAGAAAATTTATATATAATGATGCGTGGTATTGGAATTCTGGCAATGCAAAAAAAAGAAATGAATTTGTGTCTGTATTTTTACATTTGGTATTCTGGCATTGGGCAACCAATGGATTCCTGTCTGCATTTTCATATTGGCCTCCTAAAGCTGGAGAAACGATTAAATTATAAGTCTACATTTTGTTTGTACACTGATTTGGATAAACACTTGGTGTCATTTCTCAGTCTGCGTTGAAATGGGATACTGGAATGGAAACGAAATAAAATCGGTGTCTGCTATTTTACTCTACTATGGTTTGAAATCAACCGGTCCTTTGGTTAAGTTTACCTTCCTTTTTGGGGGCTCTAGCGTTATCACTTCCCGAATTTTGGCCTCTACATGGTACCCACGAAACTGATGTCATGCCTTACTTCAGTGTTTTACCTGGAAGCTCATGAACTCAGCAGTTTAGTGAGTGAGTTAAACTCAGCCCTTTTACTGGTTCCATTAACTCAGCAGCAAAGAAAAAGGGGAAAAGAAAATTAGAGAAATTCTGAGTGTTTAATCTCAGCGAACTGTTGATGCCCTCAGCGATTAGCAAATCATTTTTTTTACCCATATTATTACAGATTTCGTGATAGTCGCACCATTCTGGACAGCTTGTTAAGTCATGGGAAGATATCGATCTAGTCAGTGTTGCACCTAGAGTTTCCAATCACCCTCCATGATCGCCTGTCGTTTTATCCTTTAGAAAGAAACCGCTTTTACTCCCTGGCTCCTCCCATGTGGATGACTGTTCGGATGCCTTAGTGGAACTCGACTTACCCTTTAAACTTTTGTTGGTGTTGTTGCTAAAGCGACTTTTTCCTGCCTTCTATTGGTGTAACGTAAGGGTACTACCTTCGTTAAACTATCATTGCCTATGGTCTCCTATTTGAAGCCCCTTTCTTTGACAGAAATTAGCTGGCTCATGCAGTGACTTGGAAACCTTTCTTTTATTTTAGTTTTTTTTTTTTAAAGAAAAAGAATAAATCAGTTGGACGTTTATTTCAATTATAACCCGAATGATATAAACTTTAAACTATAAATGTATTTACTTATCAAATAATTATGAATAGGTCATGTTGGGGAGGTAATCAAATCATGACAGATGTCTTGACAATGAAAATGGATAGATTAGTCGCTTTCAGTACCTAAACAATAACGATAATGACAACCGAAGAAATAATTGATTCAAGGGTAATTACGAGAATGTGTTGGACAACCATATTCATTGATCAGCTAATTCGTTGTTGCGATCTACCTTACCTGATAGCGTATGTGTTGGACTATTATTTATGCAGCATTCCTCCATTCCTTGTTTAGCAATGATGAATTGTGGTAGAATATGGTATTATTAATTTCAAAGTGCACTTTGTTCAGCTTGTGATACTTAACTCAGCATTATATCATGTATATACTGTCTGTGATTTCAATTTTTTTAAATGACAACAATATAATATGTTTAGTGTAGCAATATCATTGATGGAAGACTATCCTTTAATAGACTTAGTTTTACCATTAGATTGTGTTACCACTGTTGGGCATAGATCACTTATTGGGCATAATTGTGGACAAGAAATTAAATATTTCAATGTTTGTCCTAAGTGATGCAGGAGCATCGCCAGCAACAAGCGAGCGTGAAGGCGGAAGACAACTGGGATGAACGCCATCACATTTTGGCACATGTCAAAATCATTTTGAAATGTGTTTGAAAGTTTGAATGCACAGACATTAATGAAATAGTTAAGAAGGCGTACTTCCATATTGTAAATAGATCATGAGAGATTTGTTCTCATCTGTCGATGTAAAAGACATTTATTCCCAGTAAATGAAAGTAGGTAGATTTAAATTCTAGATTAGACAGTTTAGGAGCATAGGAGGGAAAACCAACTATAGACACCCTCACCCTTGTATCATTGTAACATTATCAATTGTATCAATTATTGAGCATAGAGCAGAAGAAGAGAGTTGTAGCAGGAAGTTGTAGAGAAGAACCCATGTACAGAAGTTTGAATTAATGAAAAGAGATTTGATTCAGATTCATGGTGTTATGATGCTTTTTGTGTATACATTTTGAATGGTATGCTTATGGTTGTTTATTCTCTCTGTTATGCATTTACTTAATATTGTTTGAATGTATGATTTCATGTTAAATGTTTGAATTCTGAGAGAGAGAGAGAGAATGATTTTCAATTGTTTCTCAACCTGAGTGAGAAGTTCCTACAAGGAGTGCAGTGAAATCGTCTGCAAGGAGTGCGTTGACGTAGGTTCAGATTTTATCTCTGAAAGCTCGGGAGAGATACAGTTGTTCTCATTTTCACAGAAGTGCAGGTGAGGCATAGGAGCCATGCAAGGTGTGCACAGGCGGTTGGAAGTTCAGAACTTATCAATTAAACGGGGATTTGAAGGATTGTTGTTGCAGGAGGGTGCACAGAGTCGAGATAACCAAATACTTGGAAGTATTTGTAGGTTTGTCGCAAGGAGTGCGTGCAGGAGTCTTCTTGAAGACTCTAGTTTGCAAGAAATCTCGAGAGGGTTAGTGCATTTGAAATACTTCAAAGGGAGGTGAAGTAAAGATTACTTTGTAGAAGTTAAGTTCCAGTGGAAGAACCTTGGTTTATTTCGCCGGAGTTATCAAGGAGGGAATGAGTGGGTCGGAATTCTCATTGGAGAATCCCCGAAACAGCAAGGACTGTAGGATCAAGAGAAGTTGCAGGGTGGTTAGAGGCAAGCAAACTTTCCATTCTAGGATCCAGAATCAACGTGCACCGTTGATCGTGATTTGCACCAACCATCAGATCATTTCGGCATTTCGGGGATCCTAATGCCAAGGAGTTGAGCACAGTGAAACGAAAATCCCAAAGTTGTGAGTTGCAATAGGAAGTGACATGGAGGTTCGGGATTTCATCATTTTGAGAGTTGGGAGACGAAGGAGACAATGCCTTGGGAGTGAAAGTATCGAAAGACTGACAAGTGGCAAGAGTATACGTCAGAGATAGGAAGTGGTTGAGTGGACAGGTGGCATGTCCTCGTCAAAAAAAAAAAGAATTCGAAGTCAATCCTTGTTGACCATTTCGGGATTCGGAGGTTAGAGAGTTGAGAGTTTTGAATTTGGATTTGTGAAGTCCGAAATTATGAAAAGGTGGAAAGTTCTGTTGTTGGACCAACATTTGATAGTGTGTCAAAATTCAACATTTCAGCATTTGCGAGGACAAGGGATCAGGATTCTTTGTTTCGAGAGTCGAGGAACTCGGAAGGAGAAGTCACGAAGTCGTGAAACCCAAAGTTCTAAAGTTGTGAAGGGCGTGATTCTATTTCGGAAGGAGATTTGGGTTGATGCTTCGTGTTTGATCGTGTGAGAACACCCATAAGGACTTGTGGATACACCATTGTGTGTGAAGGGTATTTCCCAAGGGAAAACCAACGAGTCAATTAGACTCAAGGGGAAAATTAGAACGATCCTGCGCGGACCTTGGACCTAAGGGTTTGGGGGTCTGCGTCAGTTGTGGTATCAGAGCACAGAAAAAGTTCTTTTTTTTTTCTGTAGCATAGGAAGGAAGAATATTTCTCATCCATGCTGCCAAGAAGGAGGGATAGACCAATACCTGATCCAGCAGTGGAAAGGGAAATGTGTGAACTACGTGCCAGTCTTGATGCCATGGAAACAGCATAGAGGCGCATAGTCGACACTGGAGATATCAATGAGGCTAACAGTGAAAATGAAGATGGACATGGAGAAGAAGTCGTAGTAAAAGATTTTGTAGATGAACGCCTATTCAGGGTTGTCTCAAGGATAGGTGCCAGGGAAAAGATGGATATTCCCATGTATGAGGGAAACCTGGATGTTGAAGAGCTGCTAGATTGGATTAGAGCTCTGGATAAATATTTTGACTATGAGGATGTCGAGGAGGACAGGAAGGTCAAACATGTTATCACGAGACTTAAATGGCATGTAGCATTATGGTGGGATGAACTGCAAGCTGACAGATGTTGCAAAGGCAAGAAAAAAATCAAGAGTTGGGATAGAATGGTTGCAAAGATGAAAGAAAAATTCATACCCAAGGATTATCAAATTACTCTATTTCGGAGAATGCAGAACTTGAGAAAGAAGTTGATGTCAGTGAAAGAATACACTGAATAATTCTACAAACTAAACATCAGGGCAGGTCATCGGGAAAGTGATGATGAAAAGGTTGCCAGGTACATGAATGGTCTGAGATATGACATCCAAGATGAGATGAGCATGATGATCATTCAGACTGTAGAAGATGTTTATCATATGGCTATGAAAGTTGAAGAGAAGTTGATCCAAAAGAAAGGTCAAAGAGGCCGAGGCAGAAGTCAATCCAGAGGTAAGACAATTTCCCAAGATAGAACTCAGAAACCTCAAGAAGAGGGAAAGAAACCTCAAACTCAGCATGAGAGAGGAGGAAGATCATAGAGAGGACAGTATGTTGATAAGAATGCTTTTCCTCGTACCATAGGAAGAGGAAGAGGCAGAGGTGCCGAAATAAAATGATTTACCTGTGGAAAGAATGGACATAAATCCTATGAATGTCTAGGAAAAAAGAAAGGAGGAGGTGAAACTCACATTGTCGATGCACAGAGACTGAATGTTGAGACAGAAGATGTTGAGGGCAAAAGATCACTGATGATGAGAAAAGTTCTCTTAATTCCAGAGAAAGAGGTAGAGAACCCAATCCAAAGGAACGGACTTTTTCGGACTGCTTGCAAGACCAAAGACAAGGTATGTAAATTCATCGTGGACATTGGTAGCACAGACAATCTCGTTTCTACAGAGATGGTAGAAAAGCTAGAGCTGGAGACTATTGAACATCCAAGACCATACCGATTTTCATGGATACAAAAAGGACATCATGTAAATGTCACTAAACAATGTTTAGGTGAATTTAAAATAGGAGGATATAAGGATGAAAAATTATGTGATGTCATTCCCATGGATGTTTGTCATCTATTGTTGGGTAGACCATGGCAATATGACAGAAATGTGATTCATGATGGGAGAAATAACACATACACCCTGGAGAAGAATGGGAGAACTCACATGTTGTTGTCGATTAAGGATAAAGAAGTGAAACTAGATAAAAGAAACATTGTACTTCTCATGAGTGGGAAGGAACTTCTTAAGGAGGTTAAGAAGAAGGAAGATACACAATTCATTGTGTTCAGGAAGCCTAGAATTGTTTTAACCAGTACAAGACTGGATGATTTACCAGAGGAAATCCAGGAGTTGTTGGAAGAGTTCGCTGATATAGTAGTGGATGAACTACCTCATTCGTTGCCACCTATCAGAAGTATAAGCCATCATATTGATCTTATACCTGGAGCTAGTTTACCAAACAAAGCAGCGTACAGATTGACGCCGTAGGAGAATGAAGTGGTCAAGAGACAGGTCCAGGATTTAATGGGCAAAGGGTTGATTAGAGAGAGCTTGAGTCTATGAGTTGTTCCAATAGTGCTCAGCCCAAATAAAGATGGAGGTTGGAGGATGTGTACAGACTCGATGGAAATCAACAAGATTACCATCAGATATAGATTTCCTTTGCCAAGTATTGATGATTTGATGGATTGCTTGAGTGGAGCGAAATTCTTTTCAAAGATTGATTTGAAGAGAGGATACCATCAAATTCGTATGAGAGAAGGTGATGAATGGAAGACAGCATTCAAGACAAATGAAGGGTTTTATGAATGGCTTGTTATTCCATTTGGCCTAACAAATATGCCTAGTACTTTCATGAGGTTGATGAATGAAGTCCTGAAGGATTTCATAGGGAAATTTGTCATCGTATATCTTGACGATATATTGATTTTCAGTGAGACTGAAGCAGAACACTTGAATCATTTGGCTACAGTGATGAGGAGACTACAGTAAGAGAAGTTGTTGATAAACGTGAAGAAATCGTCATTTATGAGGACAGAACTCATTTATTTGGGTTTTGTTGTCTCTGCAAATGAGCTGAAAATGGATCTGGATAAGGTAGAGGCGATTAAGAATTGGCCATCTTCGAAGAGTATATTTGAAGTTAAAAGCTTCCATGTATTAGCTAGTTTCTACAGGAAATTCATCCAAAATTTCAGTGGGATTAGTGCACCAATGATGGACATGGTGAAGAAAAGACACAAATATTTTCACTGGACAGAAGAAGCAGAGAAAATTTTCAACCTGCTGAAGAGGAGGATTACTAAACAACCAATTCTGGTGTTGCCAGATTTCAGTAAGACGTTTCAGGTCAAGTGTGATGCTAGTGGGTTTGCAATTGGAGCAGTCTTGAGCCAAGACGACAAGCCAGTCGCATACTTCAGTGAGAAACTGAATGAAGCGAAATTTAAGTACTCCACATATGAAAAAGAATTGTATGTTGTCATACAAGTGCTGAAGAAGTGGAGACACTACTTGGTTCCAAAAGAGTTTGTTTTATACAGCGATAACCATGCTTTACAATTTGTGACTCAATAGGACAAGTTGAACTAGAAGCATGCAAAATGGGTTGAATACATGCAGAATTTTACTTTTGTAATTAAACATATTTTTGGAACTGCTAACAAAGTTGTTGATGCTTTGAGCAGGAAATGTTTTCTTATGCAGGAGTTCAAAGTCAAAACATTGGGGTTTGATAACCTCAGGGACATGTACAGAGATGACTCAGATTTCAATGAGGTGTATGAGGCATCTGAGAATCCAATTCTCAAGGACAGAACCCAGTGGACTGAATATATGATCCAGGATGGATTATTATTTAGGGGCAATCAATTATGTATTCCAAAATTCTCCATGAGGGAGAATCTGCTGAAAGAAAAACACAGTGGAGGATTGGCCGGACATTTCGGTCATGATAAGACATTCTCAAAGTTGAATAGCTCGTATTTTTGGCCAGGAATGAGGATAAATGTTAAGAAATTTGTGGACAGATGTAGAATTTGTCAGCACACAAAAGGAAGAAAGAAGAACACAGGGTTGTATCAACTGTTACCCATACTTGAAAGGTCGTGGGATGCAGTGAGCATGGATTTTGTATTAGGGCTGCCAAGAATGCAAAGAGGATTTGATTCAATCTTTGTGGTGGTAGATAGATTTTCAAAAATGACACATTTTATACCATGTCAGAAAACTAGCGACGCAACTCATATTGCGAACATCTTTTTCAAAGAAGTCATCTGACTTCACGGCTTGCCAAGGAGTATTGTTTCTGATCGAGACACCAAGTTCGTGGGACATTTCTGGAGGAATTTATGGAAGAAGCTAGGGACAAATTTGTAATTTATCTCATCTTATCATCCTCAGACGGATGGGCAAACAGAAGTTGTGAACAAGAGCTTGGGAGATATGTTGAGGAGCCTAGTGACTGAACACCACAGTCAGTGGGATCACATTCTTCCACAGGCGGAATTTGCTTACAATGATTCATTTAATAGAAGCACAGGGTAGAGTCCATTCCAAATTGTGTATGGAATGTATCCAAGAGGAGTTTCGGAATTGAAAGATTCGGAACAGACTGAATTCAGGAGTTCTAGTGCAGAGGATTTTGTAGAAGCGATGAAGGAGCTTCATAACCAAGTCAAGGAGTGATTGTAGGATTCGAATCAAGAGTATAAGCGCAGAGTAGATCAACATAGGCGAGAAATTTAGTTTGAAGTTGGTGATCTGATTCTTGCACATCTGAGGAGAGAAAGGTTCCCAAGAGGAACATATAAAAAAATGAAAATGAAAAAGATTGGACCATGCAAGGTCTTGAAGAAATTTGGGCAAATGCATATGAGATCGAATTACCCGATGGGATCGGAATTTCACCGATATTCAATATTGCGGATTTGTACCCTTATAGAACTGGAGAAGTAGGTGCATACAATGAACAGACAGAGATTCAATGGACTAAACAAATTCATGTAGCTAAAAAGCCACAGATGGAAAGTATACTTGACAAGAAAGTCAGCAAGGGGACCAGGAGAAAAGAGTATTTTGAATACTTGGTCAAATGGAAGGGACATCTAGTTGAAGATGCCATCTAGGAAAATGAAGCAAAGATCCAGAACCATGGACAGACCATGCAAGATCTCATGAATAGGAGTTCATGAAAAATTTCAAGACAGGGAGTATGATGCAGGAGCATCGCCAGCAACAAGCGAGCGTGAAGGCAGAAGATAGTTGGGATGAAAGCCATCACATTTTGGCACATGTCAAAATCGTTTTGAAATGTGTTTGAAAGTTTGAATGCGCAGACATTAATGAAATAGTTAATAAGGCGTACTTCCATATTGTAAACAGATCGTGAGTGATTTGTTCTCATCTGTCGATGTAAAAGGCATTTATGCCCAGTAAATGAAAGTAGGTAGATTTAAATTCCATATTAGACAATTTAGGAGCATAGGAGGGAAAACTGACTATAGACACCCTCACCCTTGTATCATTGTAACATTATCAATTGTATCAATTATTGAGCATAGAGCAGAAGACGAGAGTTGTAGCAGGAAGTTGTAGAGAAGAACCCATGTACAGAAGTTTGAATTAATGAAAAGAGCTTTGATTTAGATTCATGGTGTTATGATGCTTTATGTGTATACATGTTGAATGGTATGCTTATGGTTGTTTATTCTCTCCGTTATGCATTTACTTAATATTGTGTGAATGTATGATTTCATGTTAAATGTTTGAAGTCTGAGAGAGAGAGAATGAGTTTCAATTGTTTCTCAACCTGAGTGAGAAGTTCCTGCAAGGAGTGCAGTGAAATCATCCGCAAGGAGTGCGTTGACGGAGGTTCAAAGTTTATCTCTGAAAGCTCAGGAGAGATACCATTGTTCTCATTCCCATAGAAGTGCAGGTGAGGCACAGAAGTCGTGCAAGGTGTGCACAGGTGGTTGGAAGTTCAAAACTTATCAATTACAGGGTGAGTTGAAGGACTGTTGTTGCAGGAGGGTACACAGAGTCGAGATAACCAAATACTTGGAAGTATTTGTAGGTTTTCCGCAAGGAGTGTGTGCAGGAGTCTTCTTGAAGAATTGAGTTTGCAAGAAATCTCGGGAGGGTTAGTGCATTTGAAATACTTCAAAGGGAGGAGAAGTAAAGATTGCTTTGCAGAAGTTAAGTTCCAGTGGAAGAACCTTGGTTTATTTCACTGGAGTTATTAAGGAGGGAATGAGCGGTCGAAATTCTCAGTGGAGAATCCCCAAAAAAGTGAGGACTATAGGATCAAAAGAAGTTGCAGGGTGGTTAGAGGCAAGCAAACTTTCCATTCTAGGATCCAGAATCAACGTGGACCATTGATCGTGATTTGCACCAACCATCAGATCATTTCGGCATTTCGGGGATCCTAATGCCAAGGAGTTGAGAACAGCGAAACGCAAATCCCAAAGTCATGAGTTGCAATAGGAAGTGACGTGGAGGTTTGGGATTTCGGCATTTTGGGAGTCGGGAGACGGAGGAGACAGCGCCTTGGGAGCGAAATTCTCGAAAAACCGAAAGAGTGACAAGTGGTAGGAGTCTACGTTAGAGATAGGAAGTGGTTGAGTGGAAAGCTGGCGTGTCCTCGTCAAAAAAAAAAAAAAAAAGAAGGCGGAGTCAATCCTTGTTGACCATTACGGGATTTGAAGGTTAGAGAGTTGAGAGTTTTGCATTTGGATTCGCGAAATCGAGAAGTCCGAAATTTTGAAAAGGTGGAAAGTTTTGTTGTGGGACCAACATTTGATAGCGTGTCAAAATTCGGCATTTCGGCATTTGCAACGACAAGGGATCGGGATTCTTTGTTTTGAGATTCCCGAAATCTCGAAACGCGATAAGAATTTCAGTGAATCGGCATTTCAGGTTTTGTCGGTTGGAGAGTCGAGGAACTCGAAAGGAGAAGTCACGAACTCATGAAACCCGAAGTTCTGAAGTTGTGAAGGGCGTGATTCTATTTCGGGTAAGGAGATTTGGGTTGATGCTTCATGTTTGATCGCGTGAGCACACCCATAAGGACCTGTGGATACACCATTGTGTGTGAAGGGTATTTCTCGAGGGGAAACCAACGAGTCAATTACACTCAAGGGGCAAATTAGAACGATCCTGCACGGACCTTGGACCTGAGGGTTTGGGGGTCTACGTCACTAAGTAAAATACTTGGGTTGTCTTTATATATTATTAAAAAGGATATAAGATTTTATTAGAAGTGATATTTTAAGGTTATAGTTTATCATTAGTTTCTAATATCAGATATGTCAATTTTTATGTTCAAATAAAATACCTTTTTAAATATTTTTGAAAACCTTTAAGATTGGGATTTTTATTGGAATTAAGTAGTCAAAGTTATACTTTCATTATATTCCCTTACTATAACAGTTAGAGTGTAAGTGTGTATAATATGCTACTTTATATAAAATAACATAGTTTTCAATATGGGCGTCATTAAAATATTTCAATGTCTAATTTATGTAAAAGACTTTATAAGGTCGACTTTAAATATTCTTGAAGGATTTATAAAATTTGATTTTTAGTGGGAGAAGGTGTCCTGGATGATCTTGATGTTGTCTTTAGCTTAGTTGGCTTGGACTTGTATGTTTTGGGAGAGGGATGTAGACACCTCCTTGTTCCTCAAAACAGTCGCCAGCCTTGAGACCTTAAATAGTCAAAACCGATGGGAACCTGGGCTTGAGCATTGTTTATGTGTCCTGGAGGTCCTAACCATTGCAGGGTAGGATGGGCAGGGTATTCATTCTCTTTCTTCGTTGGTTGAATGCCGTACATTGCTTCTAGGTGCTTGATGTGCTTTTATGTTAGATCGTTATGTGGTTGTTGCATGAGTTGCATGCCTTGTGTTCGTTGTCATGTTGCGATGTTGAGTATAATGTCATTATTACCTTCCTACACACACAAAAAAAAAATTGCACTTGTTATGTGAGGCTTGATGTCGTAACGAAATGGGAGGTTTGTTACATATGGTATCAAAGCGGGTTCAACTCACGACTTGTGATCGCTACGGATTCCATTGATATGATTTGATTATACTGTTGTTAATCGAGTTGACTTGTATTCGTGCAGGTAATCATGGTTAGGGGATGCCACGGAGGTAGACAACGGGGTTCTAGGGGAGGAGGGGCGACGCCTCCAGTAGCATCCATGCCTGAGGGGTCTAACCCCTAGGGATACGAGCAGGTTCTCGGACAGGAGCAGATAGCAGTTGGTGATGTAGTTGGAATGATGAGATATTTTCAGCGCATGTACGAGGCACTGATCATCCATTTGGATAGAGATGAGGCTAGGGTGTCGGCACCTGCTGAGGTTCCACTGCGCACTCCGGTCGGCACCTGCTGAGGTTCCACTGCGCACTCCGGTCGGCACCTGCTGAGGTTCCACTGCGCACTCCGGTCGGTACTGGTAGCATTCACCGTGAACTCGAGAAGGTCAAATTTCCCGAGTTCTTTGGTGTCCCGGATGGCGTAGCTGCCGAGGCATGGTTGGGAAACATGGTGATGTGCTTCGCACTTTCTGATTATACTTCCAACATGAAGGTCTACATGGTGGTCTTTCAACTGAAGGGGAGCGCTCTTCTATGGTGGAAGACGCTCCTACCGCAACTGAACATGGTCATCGAAGACGTGTCATGGGAACTATTCGAGGAACAGTTCCGAGAGAGGTACCTTTCTGAGGAATTAATTGAGTGTCAGCTCAATGAGTTCAATGCCTTACAACAGGGTGGTCGTATGGTGCCAGAGTAAAAGACCCATTTTATGGAGCTGCTCCGATATGCTCCGCACCTTAACACTGAGAAACAGGTTCGTGTTCTGCCTTAACGACAGCATACGTGAAAAGGTTGGAATTTTGATGCCTCAAACCTTGCATGATGTCGTCTAGAAGGCCCTCATAGCAGAGGAGGAGCTTATCAGTGGGGGTCAGACTAGGACTCCAGCAATACCAACAGGGTAGGTGTCATATGGAGCACAACAACATCCGACACCAGCCAGACATACACCGGGATATCGTGGCTTCCAGAGGGGATCCACTTCCACTACACCTCGACGACCGATGCCTCAGCAGCGGACACCTTATCAGGGACCACAGCATCATCAGCAGCATTAACCATAGCAGCAGCAGTTTAGGAATGTTCAGCAGAACAGACCAGGATTCCAGGCTGGTGGGTTGTCATGTTCTACTTTGAGTACCAGGACTATTAGGCCAAAGAAGGGGTGTTGGACGTGTGGGGAGCCACACTACCAGCGCGATTTCTCGGTGGAGAGGACTAGAGTGTCCAAATTAGTCGAACCCACTACCATGGGATATATGGGAAAGGCCCATCAGATTCATGCAGTGGTGAATAAACTACAGGCAGAGCATCAGTCGACTGTTCTCGAGACGACAAGTACCGTCGCTGACCAGACCCTTAGTATTTTTATAGATCTCGGTGCTACCAAGAGTTTCATTTTTGGTGTAGCACTAAAAAGCATTAAGGTTAAGGTAGTCAAACAGGACGAGTTTAGCTTCATCTTCAGGAGCCAAGAAGAAGGTTGGAGGAAAGGTTACGGGCTATATCCTTAACCTGGGAGAATTTGTCACAAGGGACAACCTATACGTCACGATCTTAGGATCTTATAATGTCGTGATTGGTATGGACTGGTTGGAATTGCATGAGGCGATACTCAACTATAAGATGAAACGATTGATCTTGGTCGATGACGAGGGACAGAGACGTGTGATTGTAGGATGGAACCAGGGAGTTTCCCTTAGGTTCATCTCTTCCTTACAGCTATGAAAGAGAATGTTCAAGGGGTGGAAGCTTTATGTTATCCTTGCATTAAACGAGAAGGGATTAGCAGAAGGTTTAGAACACCTTCCGGTGGTGAGAGAGTTTGTGGACATATTTTCGGAGGAGTTACCTAGGATGTCGTCAGAGAGGGAATTGGATTTTACCATAGACCTAAAACCGGGGACTGAACCGATAGAAAGAACGACTTATCGGATGTTGACCCTAGAGTTACAAGAGTTTAAAATGCAACTAAAGGAGTTGCTAGACTTTGGATTGATACGTCCTAGTGTGTCACCGTGGGGTGCACCTGTTATTTTCATACGAAAGAAGGATAGATTGTGGAGGCTCTGCATTGACTACCGTCAATTGAACAAGGCCACGATCAAGAATCAGTATCTGTTGCCAAGAATTGATGATCTGTTCGATCAAATGAAGTTCACAACGGTGTTCTCGAAGATCGACTTGCGATCAGGATACCACCAGTTACAGATTAAGGAAGATGACATCCCTAAAACCGCCTTTAAGATGAGGTTTGGACATTACGAGTTTACTGTTTTACCGTTTGGACTAACAAACGCCCCAGGGGTATTTATGAGTTTGATGAAAGGGGTGTTCCATGATTGCTTGGACAAGTTCATCCAAGTATTCATTGACGATATTTTGATCTACTCTCGGACGATGGAGGAGCATGGCGAGCACTTGCGCTTGGTACTATAGTGTCTCCGAGAGCACAAATCGTATGGGAAGTTGTCAAAATGCTCTTTTTATAAATCGAAGATTCACTACTTGGGGCATGTCATCTTCGGCGAAGGCTTCGTCATGGATCCAGCCAAGGTCAAGGCTATTATGGAATGGCCTATGCCAACAAATGTCCCGGATGTGCGTAGCTTCATGGGTTTAGTAGGATACTATCGATGGTTCGTCGAGGGATTTTTGAAGATATCAAATCTGATCACAGAATTGCAGAAGAAAAACAAGAAGTTTGTTTGGACCGAGAAATGTGCGAAAGCATTTTGGAGGCTCACGGAGTTGTTGAAAACAACACCAATACTAAAGGTCCCTAACATGGATGTGGACTTCTTGGTATGCACTGACGCATCCAAGGAAGGCTTAGGCAGAGTCTTAATGCAATATGAATGACTGATCGCTTACATCTCGAGGAAACTGAGAAGGCATGAGGAGAACTATGCGATGCATGATTTGGAGTCATTAGCCATCATATATGTCCTAAAGGTTTGGAGACACTACCTTGTTGGATGAAAAATTGAACTAAAGAGTGACCATTGTGGACTACAACACATATTTCTGCAAAGCAACTTGAACACGCGACAACGACGTTGGTCGGAATTGCTTAGCGAGTACGACTTCGAGATTACTTACATAAAATGAACAGTGAACTGAGAGGCGGATGCATTGAGTCGGAGACCACACATCTTTTCAATGTTGCCTCTGCAGATGAATCTACAGGAAACGATTCTAACTTTACAGCGTGACGATGACTGGTACAAATAGGTTGAGGGTTTCATCGGACAAAAAACAATGATGGTACCACGATTTGAAGGGTTTCCATTTGATAGCGATGGATTATTGAGGTTTAAAAATCGGATCTATGTACTGTCGAACGACGAGTTGAGAATGTTGATCCTGAGCGAGGCTCATAGAGAAGTTTACACGACTCACCTGGGAGTCATGAAGATGAGGGAAGACCTTAAACCCTTATTCTTATAGAAGAGAATGAAGGCCGACATAGTCAACTATGTGGCCAGATGTCTAGAATGTCAACAGGTAAAGGCTGAACATAGACACCCAGCAGGATTACTACAACCACATGCTATTCCGGAATCAAAATGGGAGGTTATTTCGATGGATTTTATTGTTGAATTGCCACTGACGGAAAGGAGGCATGACTTGATTTTCGTAGTAGTAGACACTCTGACGAAGAGTTCTCACTTTATTCCTGTGCATACGACGTATCAGGCACCTAACATAGCAAGATTTTTCATCAGTGATATTGTGAGGTTGCATGGCGTGCCTAAGAGGATTATATCTGATCAAGGATCGATGTTTACTAGATGATTTTGGATGAGTTTCCAAGAAGCCTTGGGAACCCAACTTAACTTTAGTACTGTGTATCACCCGGAGACTGACGGGCAGACCAAACGAACGAACCAAACCTTGGAGGACATGTTGCGCATGTACGTGATGGACCAACAAAAGCGTTGGGAATAATTCTTGCCACTAGTGGAGTTTGCTTACAACAACAGTTACCATAGCACCATTAAGATGGCGCCTTTCGAGTTTCTTTACGGGCGACCGTGTCGGACACCATTGAGTTGGGATCGGCCTAAGTATAGGGTCCTAGTGGGACTAGAAGCGATCCAAGAAATGGAAGAGAAAATGCAAACAATAAGACAAAGGATTAAAGAAGCGCAGGATCGACAGAAGAGTTATGCCGATGCGCACCGTGTCGACCGTAGTTACAAGGTCGGCGATCGAGTCTTCTTGCGGGTTAAACCGTATAAAATTTCGATCAATTTTGGGAAGGGAGATAAACTCTCTCCTAGGTTTGTGGGACCTTTCGAGATTGTGGAGAGAAAGGGGCCCGTGGCCTATAGACTAGCCTTGCCTGATTCTTTGAGGTGCATGCACAATGTTTTTCATGTATCTATTTTGAGACATTATATTAGTGATCCTACACATGTTATTGACATGAGTTCCTTGCAGGTGACGGACGAGGGGGCCCTCACGGTATATCCGATCCGCATCTTGGATAATCGCATTCGACAGCTACGACGTTGAATGGTAGTTCAAGTCAAGGTCCAGTGGGACAATTATAGTCCGCACTCGACGACCTAGGAGGACGCATATGATATGCACCAACAGTTTCCATTTTTTATTGATAGTTAGACATATGATATTGTGATACGCTTTATTTTGGCATATATACTGAGAAACTTTGGGACAAAGTTTAAACCAAGAGGGGGTGTATGTAACATCCCGCTCTGGCGCACTGAGCGAACTTATTCTTTGAGGACACTTGCTCGCAAGTGATCTAGATTATCATGCTATTAAAACTTTTGATTTTGATTATGAGGCATTATGGGTTGATGACATGTTGTTTTACCGCTTTTACATAGACATGTGATATTGACTCGGTTTACTTAGTGTGCAGGATTTTGGGCTTCGAGGATGCAGAGGCATCGATGGAACCCCTTGGACTCTGGATCGAGTCAGGGAGTGTACCATTAGGGTTTGATTGTTTTACTATGATATTAGCGCATCTGATTAGATGATATGATATGGATATATTCTGACATGATTTGTTGATGATGTAGGTTGACAATAGCTTGCCGACCAGACTCACATGTGGAGTAAAGGGGTCATGCACAACTACCAAATATGTTGAGGGAGAGGTGTGGAAAACAGCCCTCCCACAACCTACTAGCACTCCCGCAGTGTCTTGAACTGTAGGTTAACGATTACCTAGTTCGAGAGGACCCACGATGCCATGAGGGTAGACTGCGACAATCGCTCATGATGATTCTAAGGAGTGCGCAAAAAGGTGGGGGCCTTATTCCTTAGAATCCCTTAGTCTCCCACAAGTTCACTTGGTGGATTATTGACTCCAGGGGTTATTGATGTCTACCAAGTCAGTCAAGAAGCGAGTGGCACCCTTGGAGCACGTGGTGCATCCTGAAGGGCATGTCGCGCAAGGGAACATATGAGGCGAGTGTCACCCTTGCAGCACCTAGTGTGTCCTGAAGGGCACGTCGTGTTGTTGATGATAGAGGAATGAACCTAGATGGCCTTAGGATGAATAATGTGTTAAGTATTTTTAAAACAATTTCCCTAATTAAATGTCGTCCAATACGAAAATTTAAGGTTTAAATCTAAACTATGCTAGTGGTAAAATTTTATCTCTCAAAAATAATAATAATAATAATAATAATAATAATAATAATAATAATAATAATAACCACATGAATAATAATTTTGATCTTCTTTAAATCTTGTAACATGAAGGGAGTAAGAAATAAATTGTTTCAAAAAAAAAAACTGTTGGATTAAAATTTAAAAAGGGGAATTAATTGTTTTATTACCTTGATAAATTAGAATATACTAATTAAATAAGAAAAGGGAAAAAGGGTTAATTTCCACACCTGCCTTTTCAGTTCTAATTAAAAAGGGGAAAGAGGGAAAATCTAAAATATTAGGAAACTAGGAAAAGAGGTAAACATAAGAAGGGAAAAAGGGGAACTTAAGGGAAAAAGTGGAAAGTCAACTGAGTAAAGAATCTTCCATTTAAGATCTTTCTAATTTAAACTGATTTAGCAATTTAATAATAGGGAAAGCCTTTAAAACCGGTAAGGGAATTTGAGGACACCTAGGAGTGATTCTAGGAGTAACTCTAGGTGGGTGAGGGAAATAAGATAATTAATTAATTAAAGAAATTAAATAATGGAGGAATGTAGGGGATGGGGGACACTTGTACGGAGAAGAATTTTTAGGAAATTGTTTTTAAAATTTTTAATTAAATGAGATTTTAGGAAAGAAAGGAAGTTCGAAACTCTATATAATGAAGGAGGGAGAACGATGTAGGGGATATTCTGTTTTCGTAACGTTACACTACAAAAATATCAACTTGATTGATTTACTTGTGGGAGTTGGGATACCCATCTCGGAGAGGAGTGGTAGCTCATCCTTGCGAGGCGAGTTGGGAGCTAGTTGAAATATCTGGATAGTGTGTGTGGCCCCTTTGTGGCTCGGGGGGCTAAGGGGGAAGAAGAGTACCCCTAGAATTGGTTGGGAGGTATCGGTGAAGTCTCAATGGTCGACGAGCAAGAGTTGCACGGAGCGCGCGGGACGTCATTCGGAGCGGGCGATCAGGCAACGGTACGCTCTCTTCATTTTTGTATGGTAGAATGTATTAGGACTTATGCTGGATCTGCTTATTTAATGGAAAAGTAAAATGATGTTTTTTTTTTAAATTGGTGACTGAAACTTTCCTTATCCTAGCTCGATGGTTGTTGACTCCCATGGCCTTCGTTTTCCCACATATCTTGACCACCTTACTGTGTTGATTGTGACCTTCATGGTTGTTTAGCCTTTATCCCTAGCTCACCAGTCCTCGCCTGAGAAGTCGGCCAGGAGCATGATCTACGGTCGTTGCCTTAGCATTAAAATACCTATGGATCTCAATGCCCTACTTTTTTGTGCGAGGATGATGAGCGAAGGATGTTCCTGTCAGCCGTCTACCTCCGTTATTGTCCTTGGATGATTGTTTGACTTGTGCCTTCTAGGAAAAAGTGCCTTGCATATGGATTTCCTTGTGTCCCTGTTGGTTTAGTTATGCGCTTGATTGATCATCCCTACCTTTGTCTGTGATTGACCTCATACCTGCATTTTAACTTGAGACAATGATTTTATGCTCTGTTTTGGGATATCAAGGAGTCGATTACTCAACATTTCTTGGCCCAACCAATATAAATATATTAACAGTGATTTTTTTTATCTATACATATGTTTATTACCATTCTAGTGGTAACAATTTTGAGTGACAGAAAATTTATATATAATGATGCGTGGTATGGGAATTATGGCAATGCAAAAAAAAGAAATGACTTCATGTCGGCATTTTTACATTTGGTATTCTGGCATTGGGAAACTAATGGATTCTTGTCTGCATTTTCATATTGGCCTCCTGACGCTAGAGAAACAATTAAATTCTAAGTCTGCGTTTTGTTTGTACATTGATTTGGATAAATGCTTGGTGTCATTTCTCAGTTTGTGTTGAAATGGGATACTAGAATGGAAACGAAATAAATCTATGTCTGTTGTTTTACTCTACTATGGTTCGAAATCAACCGGTCCTTTGGTTAAGTTTACCATCCTTTTTGGGGGCTCCAGCGTTATCACTTCCTGAATTTTGTCCTCTACGTGGTACCCACGAAACTAATGTCATGCCTTACTTCAACATTTTACCTGGAAGCTCACGAACTCAGCAGTTTAGTGAGTGAGTTAAACTCATCCCTTTTACTGGTTCCATTAACTCAGCAACAAAGAAAAAGGGGAAAAGAAAATCAGAGAAATTCCAAGTGTTTAATCTCAGCAAATTGTTGATTCCCTCAGCGATTAGCAAATCGTTTTTTTTACCCATATTCTTACAGCTTCCATGACAGACACACCATTCTGGACAGCTTGTTAAGTCCTGGGAAGATACCATTCTATTCAGCGTTGTACCTAGAGTTTCCAATCGCCCTCCGTGATCGCCTGTCATTTTAGCCTTTAGAAAGAAACTACTTTTACTCCCTGGCTCCTCCCATGTGGATGATTGTTCAGATGCCTTAGTGAAACTCGACTTACCCTTTAAACTTTTGCTGGTGTTGTTGCTAGAACGACCACTTCCTCCCTTCTATTGGTGTAACATAAGGGTACTGCCTTCATTAAACTATCTGTGCCTGTGGTCTCCTATTTGAAGCCCCTTTCTTTGATAGAAATTATCTGTCTCAGGCAACGACTTGGAAACCTTTCTTTTATTTTAGTTTTTTTTTTTTAAAGAAAAAGAATTAATCAGTTGGACGTTTATTTCAGTTATAACCCGAATGATATAAACTTTAAACTGTAAAATGTCTTTACTTATCAACTAACTATGAATAGGTCACGTTGGGGAGGTAATCAAATCATGACAGATGTCTTGACAATGAAAATGGATGGATTAGTGTCTTTCAGTACCTAAACAATAACGATAATGACAACCGAAGAAATAATTGATTCAAGGGTAATTACTAGAATGTGTTGGACAACCATATTCATTGATCAGCTAAGTCGTTGTTGCGATCTACCTTACCTGACAGCGTATGTACTGGACTATTATTTATACAACATTCCTCCATTCCTTGTTTAGCAATGATGAATTGTGGTAGAATATAGTATTATTAATTTCAAAGTGCACTTTGTTTAGCTTGTTATACTTAATTCAGCATTATATTATGTATATATTGTCTGTGATTTCAATTTATTTAAATGACAGCGATATAATATGTTTAGTGTAGCAATATCATTGTTGGACGGCTATCCTCTAATAGACTTAGTTTTACCGTTAGATTGTGTTGCCACTGTTGGGCGTAGATCACTTATTGGGTGTAATTGTGGACAAGAAATTAAATATTTCAATGTTCGTCCTAAGTAAAATACTTGGGTTGTCTTTATATATTATTAAAAAGGATATAAGATTTTATTGGAAGCAAGATTTCAAGGTTATAGTTTATCATTAGATTCTAATATCAGATATCTCAATTTTTATGTTCCAATAAAATACCTTTTTAAATATTTTTGAAAACCTTTAAGATTGGGATTTTTATTGGAAGTAAGTAGTCAAAGTTATACTTTCATTAGATAATTCTTTCATTAGATTCCCTTACTGTAACAGTTAGAGTGTAAGTGTGTATAATATGCTACTTTATATAAAATAACATAGTTTTCAATATGGGCGTAATTAAAATATTTCAATGTCTAATTTATATAAAAGACTTTATAAGGTCGACTTTAAATATTCTTGAAGGATTTATAAAATTTGATTTTTAGTGGGAGAAGGTGTCCTGGATGATCTTGATGTTGTCTTTAGCTTAGTCAACTTGGACTTGTTTGTTTTGGGAGGGGGATGTGGACACCTCCTTGTTCCTTAGAACAGTCGCCATCCTTGAGAGCTTAAATGGTCAAAATTGATGGGAACCTAGGCTTGAGCGTTGCTTATGTGTCCTGGAGGTCCTAACCATTATAGGGTAGGATGGGCGGGGTAGTCATTCTCTTTCTTCATTGGTTGAATGTCGTACATTTCTTCCACGTGCTTGATGTGCTTTTATGTTAGGTCGTTATGTGGTTGTTGCGTGAGTTGCATGCCTTGTGTTCGCCGTCATGTTGCGATGTTGAGTATAATGTGATTATTACCTTCCTACACACACAAAAAAAATAAAAATTGCACTTGTTATGTGATGCTTGATGTCGTAACGAAATGGGAGGTTCATTACATAATTATATTAAAAACAATAATAAAACATAAAAAAACATAGAAAATAACAAATTTCAAAAAAAAAAATTGAATTGTATAATGAGCACGCGCCCATATTTCACACACAACAATGAGCCCACAAAAACACTAGAGAAAAAACCCTAGCTAGTTGAAACCCTGCCATTCTAGCATAGTGATACGGAGGA
Organism: Picea engelmannii; assembly: GCA_009831015.1. Lineage (NCBI taxonomy): Eukaryota > Viridiplantae > Streptophyta > Pinopsida > Pinales > Pinaceae > Picea > Picea engelmannii. The sequence goes on from ML793584.1 coordinate 401,760, forward strand.
TATAAGGCGTGAGAGGGAGCAGAGGAGAGAACCGCGACTGCCATTCAATCGAACCCAGTCGAACCCATCCATTCAATCGAACCCGTCTGCCATTAAATAGAACCTAGATAGAGGGAGGAGAGAACCCCACGCAGTGGAGATAAGGAGGCCCTACACCTACACAACGAATTGTGACAGTCGAGTCCAGCACACTTGATCATGTCGAGGGCAAGGATGGTGAGTACCTCTGCACACTTGAATTTACATTGCTAATTTGATATTAGTATTTTTGTTTTTACAAGTTTGGTTAGTTCCATTTTTGTGTTGGAAGGATATGGACATATCGCCTTCTTCTTACCTTCCCATATGCCCTACGAATTGCAAGATTTCCTACACCTTCTTCTCCCTTTCCCATACACCCTAAGAATATGCCCTAAGAATTGTTTTTATGCAATATTTAGATCCCTAAGAATTGGATTGCCTACACCTTCTTATCCCCTGCCCACAGATGTCCAGTAGGGTCATTGGATGACCTTAAATGGATTACTTCAACCTCTTGTAGCTCTATTTGCCACTTGTAGTTGACTGGTAGAGAAGAAACTAGTTCAAACAAGCAAAAAAAATTAGAGAAAACCCACAAAAAATTGCTTCCATAGGCCAACTGGCACAATCTGCCCTTGACTTGTGATCCATGCCAAAATCACAAGTTTGACTTGTGTTGACTGATTCAAACTTGGTTAATGTGAGTTTGAATCGGTGACCTTTGGATCGGCTTGTTTGGAGGCTGATCCAATTCAAACTCGAAAAATTGCAATTTAAAGCGTGATTCTTGTTTCACTGAAAATAACTCTTTAACCAAAAATATCATAGATCTCCCATATTTTTGTAAATTGTATCTGTTGAAGGCAGTATCTTTTGATGTTTGTTTGAACAAAATGACACTTGTTATGGGAGAGCCTCGAGAAAGTCTCGAAGTATGTGTATACATTGTGAACTTGTTTTCACAAAATTAGGATAATATGGAGAAGATTGGCCATACTCATCCAGTTGTCATGTCCAGAGAATTGCAAAATCAAAATTTTTGTCAAGTCCTATATTGTATACTAGGAAAACCGTTAACAGTAGTGATGCATTACAATCCATTTTCTGATTTTAAACATGTTCAAGTTTTCTTCTTTTATTGGTTAGTTTGGTTGTGGATGTTAGTTTGGAAAAAATAAGAATTTTGCTCAAAGAGTAGTTCAAAATTTGAAAAGGGTAGTTATCTCCTTGAGATAGTGAGAATTTGTTTTATGTCAACTGATAAATATCAATGTTTCAATAGTCCCTTAATATTATTCTAGGTGCTAAAATCATTAATATTGCACCTCCATGATTCCAAAACATCATCATGATCCAATAGTGTCATTGTCATTGTCATTTGTATCCTCAGAAGCTGTAGTATTCCCCTTGGTAGACCAGATTTTTCCTTTGATCCCACAGGTAGAACAGATTATGCCTTAGTAAATCCCCTTGGTAAACCAGAAGTTCTAGTTTTCTTCTAAGAGGTCATATGTTAAAATCCATAGGGGGGTAGGGTATGTATACCACCATAGACTTTACCAGTAAAATCGCTAGGTGGAGGGGGTCTCATACACCAATTTCGTGTATGGATTGGATGTGACCTTAAAAATAGATTATTATTAGTAGTAGTAGTAGTAGTACTAAAAGGAGACATAAAAGAGAACCCCTCAATCAACACAAACATTCCCCATATACCTTATTTTGACAAGATCTTTGACAATTCCTTGATCTTCAGAGATGTTATGTCCAGCCCCATAATTTCTTTTGATCTTGCCAAGAATCTTTACTCCATCATGTTAGGAGGTCCTTATTCTCATCTACCAGTCGTCATTAGCTTTTTTTCCAACATTTAATGAGTGCTCCTTGATTGGTCATATTTATCTTGCTTAGAACTATAAATACTAATCTCCCAATCACCCTCACTTCAATGTCGAAGTTAGCTACATTATTATGAATCACTACACCAAGCCTTACTGATCCATGTTGATCATAAGTAATGCCAAAGTCATCAGACCATCGTCTCGTTCTAGATCACAAATAACCCTATCACTGCCTAGCATTACAAGTTCATAATTTGTTGTAACAAATCATTGCCACCCAGGTTCTACTCTCATCAAGTTCAACTCCTCATCATCCACAACTGCCCATCATACTAAGCAGTTAATCCATTGTCATCTCTTCTTTCATACATTTTTCTTGTAGGTTTCCCTGTTGGGTCTCTTGAACCAACTATTTGTACAATATTCTTTGACGCATTTCTATTAGGTCCTTCATGGTGACGTTAACTTCTTTTTCATTATTTGAAGCCATCATCTATCTTAGAAAAGAATGCCCATGTTGGTGTCTGCGTATCTTTTGATCCCAATAGCTTGAAGCAAGCTGCCAAACATTTTTTGAGGATAGAAAATAAAATCTCAAAAAGAACTAAATAACCTTCTACAGTGTCTCCCATAGTGGATTATCTTTTTGTATTATTTTCTATCCGATTTCAGAAAAGCATTCTTTCCATCCATGCAAATTTTCAAAATTAATGTTTACAAACATGTATATTACCTTGCCCATCAAGTTGGTGAAGAATGACAATATACTTTGGAAAACCACTGAACATATGCTTCTATCAACTGACTTCTTTGAAGTCATTGAGATAGTGGCACATGGGACTTTTGGCAGGCATTTGTTGTCTCAAAACATGTGACATCACCATATTCCCCTTGCAGTGCTATAGAGGAACTCCAAATACAATACATTATGTGGTTCTTTCTGATGGACATGGTTGTTAATTTCTGTACAAATATAACGTCACTAAATCCTTATTTTTTTATAATTAGATCACCAGACAAGATGTAAGAAACCAACAATGTTTTTCTTTGCCAAGCTATTAGAAATATGTACAATAGATCCATGAGTTCAAGAAGATGCTTCTTATCAGACAGCCTGAGGAAAATATAATATTTTCTATCCAGTTTAAAATTTCGAGGCACATCCACACCAATTTTTTTCCATGAAAAAAACATTATATTCAATATTTCAAAACTGAAATCAAAATATACATCATGTCCTAACTATATTTCCAGAGCCATACCTCTCATCTTTCTTCCAACCAAAAAGAGGCAAAACTCAGAGAAAAGTTTCATCATAGCAGATCTTGTCTAAAATATTATAGTCATCTGGAGACTCTAGGGCCCTCCAATCTGTGCTTAAAATAAATTGCATATTTTATTCACCTTTGAGGAGACTCAACCCTCTACTTATTATTTACCTCAATATGAATCAAACATTTTGTGAAATAATACTACAATTTATAATTATTTTAATGGTGGGCCCCACTGCCACGTGACATTTAATCATTAGTCCACATCATATCCAACTATCATAGACTCGTACCTTTGTGGACTTGATGCATCCTACCATGGAGAAACATGAGAGTGGATGTGGTTGTATTAATGTGGTCACTTGATGTTCTCTCAATCTTATTTTCTTTAATCCCCTTGTACGTACATGATTATTCCATGTGTCATTATATTGGGATTTTTAGATCTTGGACTCTCTCTAATAACAACTCATTGTATCCTTAAATTCTCTTGGTTTCCCCATTCCTCATGCACACAAAACTCTGATGCAATATGCTTCTAGCAAGTGTCAAGTGTCTAACAAACTTAAGCCATGGAACCCTAGGCCCACCAAGGCATCCAAACCTAAAATATTATGCATTAGGCTTAAGTCTAGGTACCATGTTTCTAAGAAATTTATTGCATTGGAGATATTTTAAATGACAAATCTGCTCAATTCCTATGGATCTGAAGTATTATTAGAGCCAAGTGAAATCTTGTTTGAGTCCAATTCTCCAAAATACTTGGAATTCAATGGTAGGTCTGTAGCTGGAACTCTAGGCTTCACGAATACCAATAGGCCTTAGTAATATAAAAGGGCCTTAGATTTGTAGCTCGCATGCAGTCGACTTCCTGCCAACCAATAGGTACATACTTTAGAAAAGTAGCTATCTCGTACATGACCAACTGACATCTAGCCAATGGGCACAAACCTCAGACAATTAGCTAGCTCATACACTTGCTAGGCTTATTGATAACGATAGGTTAGGTCATCCATATTCAATATCATCCTCGTAGATGTTAGATGGGTTTGACATGAACATGAATACTTTAAGAGTGCATACCCATACTGTCATTTCACTCTCAAAAAAAATATTATGGGATGATGCCTTTATAGTCCAACAAATATCCATTTAATTTAGAAGGAACAATAGAGAGCTTAAACTTTTAATGAACATAAACCTTAACAAAATCAAGGTTTAATGGACCCCATCATTCTCATGCAATGTTATAGAAGAACAACCTTTGGATCTACAACTTTTTCAATAGTTAGTGCCTAAAAAACAAAGGTGTGTATCTAGATGCTAATAGGGCCTTTACTTTCATGGCTTAAATGATGTAACCCAACATTTAAATGAGAATATAGGTCCCAACTATTATGGTCAAACCAATCAAGTTAGTTTGTTATATTGGATCTAATAATGTAGATAAACATAATTCTCTCATAGGATCCATGGTCTGAAGTAATGATAGATATGTTCTAAATAACACAAAAATGCATAAGCACGCCATAATCATGATAAAGGAAATGGAAGAGATACGAGCTAAGGGATTTTACTTTCAGTGTAATAAAAAATGGTATTGGTGGAAAAAATGTTCCAAAAAAAATACTATTCACCTCAAGAATAATGACAAGGATGAAGAGGAACCTCAATAGGATTTGTGAGAATAGTTTGAGTGCTCATTAAATAATGAAGCAAAATTTG
>ML793584.1:421728-445979 GCA_009831015.1 Picea engelmannii
CATTCATATTATAATCAGAATAAGATTTATTAAAAATGAAACCTTCTTTTAGAGAAAAATGCACAATGACTTCAAGATGACCAAATAAAGAGGATGGCAACACTTTAACAAGATAATGCTTGTCAAGAAAAATATTGTTTGAAATAATAAGAAACTTGACAATTATAGAATTGATTTCAGTTTTTGTTGATTACACCATGTAAACCAATTGCCCTTAGTATATATCTAGAAGGAAAATTCATGGGGTAAGTAAGAGTTATTGTCCAAATACTCAAAATAACACGCTCAATCAATATACACAGTGTACGCAAAATGTGAGTGTGGAGCACAACTTCCTTATAGTTAGGAACAAATTCCTCCAAATAACCCAAGTACATCCATATATCCAAATCATATGTTCAAATGTTTCCCATATGCATTCAATCCAATTACATATACATTCAACCCCATATATACCCCCCATTGGGTCATAACATAAGTACCCCCATTCGAAAAACTATCCTAAAAGCTTTGTGGATAAATCTTTTGCATGTGATGAAACCAAGTAATTGAGTTACTTATATTTATTGTCTCATACAATATGATTATTCATCCATCCATATTTAGTTCTTTTCAGTGTCATTCTTTGATAGCTTCCTTTCCTTTGATTCCTTAAATATTTGATAATATCTTGTCGCATAATTGTTCCTTGATTCCCTATTCCATTAATATCCTTGACTTTGCCATCTTACTCCTTGGTAACATTGATGTGGCACCAAATATCATGGAGTAAAAGAGTAAAATCTCTCTTTAATTCTTCTATCAAAAATAATTTTCATCTTATTTTGATATTCTTGGAATCTCTCATTCACTTGTTCTTTGGTCTATTGCACTTTAATTATCTGATAAACTCTTCTAATAAGATCATTAAACTCTTAATTTGCATCCTGTATTAATATTAATATTAAAATGGTAATATTAAATCAAATAATTTTTTAATTTTTAATTTTTTTTTTAAATAAATATTGTTCGTCGCACTTGCGACGACAACTTAGATAGTTGCGACAGTTTTGCAATATAAACAACAAAAGTTGTCATCACAAGTGCAACGAAAACTTAAATACCTACGACAGTTTTTCTATGTAAACAACGAAAAGTTGTCGTCGCACTTGCGACGACAACTTAAATAGTTGCGACAGTTTTTCTATGTAAACAACGAAAAGTTGTCGTCGCACTTGCGACGACAACTTAAATAGCCGCGACAATTTTGATATATAAACAATGAAAAGTTCTTGTCGCACTTGCGACGACAACTTAAATAGTTGCGACAGTTTTTCTATGTAAACAATGAAAGTTGTCGTCGCACAGGTCGTCGCAATTGAGACGAAATGTTGGTTTCACATTTTTTGCCTAAATTGTCGTATTGGCGACGATATTTCTTTTTTGTCGCAATTGTGATAAGTTCCCTAGGGGCATCGCTCTTGCGACGTTTATTCAATTTCATCACAATTTCCATGTGACACAAAACGACGTTTCAGAGAGTCCAGATTCGTCGCAAATTCCATGACATAACGCCGCAAGAGCGTCGAAATAGCCGTCACAAAATGACCCAAATTTGCTAGTGAGCAAACTAGGTAGGGAGTACTGGTATTGAATACCATAATCCCTTAAAGACACAGAAACTTACAAAAACTCGAAAAGGAAGTTAAACCAATTAAAGCACCCAAAAAGAATATCCCCAAAAACCCTAGAGGTCTCCCTAGTATGGTCTCCAATTCTGCTATAGCAGGAAAAACCCCTACGAAATACACCAGGATTCAAAAGTGTAGGCAGAGCTAACTGTCTAAAGTCTCCTAATTTTAACAACTATCTCGACATAACCCCACAATCATACATAAAAAAACAAAGTCTAGGGATCCGGTAAGCCTACCTTAAAATCCGCGTCCAGTGTCGATCCCTTTGTGCTCAGTTTTTTCTCGACTACAGATCTCCTCCCAAGGCCAACCTGCATTCACCAAAAGACAAACAAGAAACTACAAGTATGCATTCTATATATGGATTAGTAGGTTAGATATCTTAACAAAAACACAAATAAATCATGAAGATAAAAGACATCATTTGGCAAAACGGAAAAAAGTATTTCTTTATATTAATCTCACAAAGTCGCTTACAATATGAAACTGGCAACTGCTCCTCGAACTCGGCCCTGAGCTCCTCTTCACCATGCACCAACTACTTCCACGTATTCTTTTCCTCTTCATTTCTCTCTATGGAAATGGCAAGGGTTTGCAATGGAGGAAAAAGGGTCTAAAAAAGGAATTTTGGCTCAAACTCTCAATGTGGTTGCAAAATATTGGGGCAAAGAGGGAATACTGAAATGGGAAGAGTTTCTTTTCTCTCTTGCTTCTCCTTGGAATGGGACCCCAACACCTTCTTTTATAGGCCAACAATCTAGGTATTCGGTTGGGTGATCGACCATAAGCGGTCAAATGATTAGTAACGGCCCAACAACCCGTATCCCTGTGCAATTTTTTATTTTTCACGCTTTTTGTGAGTGTACACGGGTTGTAATGGTGCAGCACAAGTGTGTACGTAGGCAGTGGTGGTGTTGGGAGCGTACATCTTCAAAAGAATGGTTTTTTAGAAGAGTTTTTTAATGATGTCTTGGCAAAGATTGCAAGTAAGATGGCATGATGTCAGGTATGCATGTCTGGTGCAATTTAGGGTTATATTAACAAAAAACTACCATATACATTGTTTTCCCATATATACAAAATTTAACTCAAGAATACATAAGGACAATTTGTCAATTGCAAATTACTCCTCTTTATCAAAATTGGACTCATAAAATTTTCCCAACAATAATAGCAATTTTCCATTGGCAAATGTTATTCTTTATAAAAGAACTTAACTTAGAAAAATTTCCCTTAAATTAACATGTGAAATTCTCGTTAATAGCATCTTCCTTATCATTAGATATGTTGATGCTTGAATCTGTCAGGACCTAAATGACAACCTCATGAGGACATTAGTCCCCCTTCATTTTTAGAGAGGTGGTTCTCCTCTTTGGCTAAAAGATATATCTTTGAATATCTTGGAGTAGGTAGAGTGCTAAAAATCAAACCCCAAATCTTTATTGCTTGGGTTTAAATGAAAATGGTTCTTCAATAACCTAATATGATCCTTATTTGCAGCAAAAAGTTCTTTACAAATAAAAGATTGAAGAGGAGCTTCAATATCATAAAGTAAAAATACTCAACAACACATATGAAATACTCTATAGATACATTCATATCTCCTCACAAGGAAAAAGAGAGAATATTTCTGATCATCTCAAAGAATTTTAAAAGAGTATTGCAATTAAAATGAAAGGGAAATTGATAGGTCAACCTCAAATATCTCATACTTAAAACTCAAAGTTACAAGATACAGATAAGATCAACCTCAAAGGTAATTCTTTATGGAGTATTTCTCATCAAAGATATCTAACAATATACAAAATCCATTTGACATTTACATATATGGCTGCAAATGCTCCATGATCATATATGAAAATTCTTGGAAGATTACAAGAAAAACACTTGACAACTCATCCCCGTGATTGTTTCAAGAATACAAACACAAAGCTTTGAGAAAACAGTGTAGAAGAAGAAAAGAATGGAGAAGAATGAAAATATTTTCTTGATGATCAAAATCTTGATTACATAATGATGGTTGGTATGTTTCTCTCTTTCTCCTTTGAATTCCCACTCAACAATGAATTATGGAACTCATGAAAACTCTCTTTTCCCTTTTTAAAGAAATGCTCTTCTAACTACTTGAGTAGTTAGGGTTTTTCTTTTTTCTCTTTAAATTTCTTTTTCTTTTTGAGAAAATCACTTTAATTAATACAACAATGGAATCTCATTAATGACTTGAATTCATTGATATTTCTGCTTTAAAGTGGGCCCCAAAAACCATTTAAATAAAAGTTTTTTATATAAATTTTATTTCGAATAATTTTTATCTGTTGCCTCCTTTAAGAGATGATTGTGTTTTAATTTTCTAGTAATGATGTGGATATTGTAATCCCTTGATACCACTTCTTATGTGATATTCATCGTCTTAGATTTCCAATGATATAAAATTTTCCCAAATATATCCCATGGATCTCAAGATATGAGCTTGTGAAGTTGAGTTGTCACGCGGGCCCATTAAAAATGCACTTGACTGATATTTTAATTTATGAGAAAAATGTATCAACTTTCGGCACTTGAAATCTATGCCACCATATTCTACGTTGTAATACATTTCCAACAGTATAAATTTTGCAAGATACAGACACTTGGAGATCAAGTTATGGCCTCTACAAAATTAACGCTCAGCCACCATTGATTGAATATCTTGGGTAAATCACAGCCCTTGGATTAATTTCGTGCCCCTTCATAAAATTCTCTCTTTTGGTTCAAAAGTCTATCCCGCATGCATTGGGATATTATATTTTTCATGGTATATAATACTAAGTGTTTCATACACTTAGCAAGAAACGAAGAAGAGAAGAAATTATGGAGATTGGAGGATTCGACCCTTGGAAAATTGTTGAATAAAATAATAATTTTTTGGAACCCCGTCATCGTCCACCTCATGCCCAATCAGCACTGAGTCATCACTAATTCATTTCTGATTCATATCCCACATGTTAGAATCTAATTATATGCCAAGTATAACCAATAATATGTAGCCATGTGTCACAAATTGTGTGTTGCCATATGGTAGAATATTATTGATTCGGAATGTAATGTAATAAAACTTGAGAAAATAAGTTAAGTATGGGATCATGTAAGAGAGATTAAATTAAGGGAAAATTATGGGTAGTGGAAGTCGTGGGGGTATTTTGTAGGTTGTGGGGATGGGTTGGCGGGTTGGGGAGTGAGGTGAGTAAGGGAGTGAGGGATCACTGGTGTTCGCTCACCTACAAGCTATATTGCTTTTAAAAAAAGTTTAAGTACGGAGAGGGTAAGGAGATGATAGGGGGTGGGGGTAATTTGTAGGTGGTGGAGGGATAAGGGTGACGTAGGGTTATGTAAGGGGGAATGTAAAGTGTAGGCATTGGATTTAGGAGCATGGTGGTTTTGTGGGGATGGGAAGGTGAGGGAAGTAAGGAGATGAGTTTGCCAACTAGCAAACCCGATGAGGAGATGAGAGAAGAGTCTCAAAAAATGTCTAAGTGTGGAGGCTAGTGGAGCGTATGGGAGAAGAGTGAGGTAAAGTATGGAGAGAAATATGTTGAGTGAAAATTTTAAGTGTTGAGTATGGAAGAAGAGAGGAGAGGAGAGGAGAAGAGTTTGAAAATAAGTATGAAAGAGGTGTGCCATTTTTTGATTAAACTTTAAACTTGGATATCTTGATCATATAAACTCGAATTTATGATCCGAAAAAAGCATGGTGAAGCTGAGACTAAGGGATACATCATGGAATTATAATCTTTCAAAGAAATTTTTCTTTTGATACCATTTTTTAATGAATTTAAAGAGTGGGAAAATATAGATGACCAAATTTTGGTCAACAACTAGCTCCAACTGCAGGACAGTGACCCCCTGTGGGTTGTTGAGAACACCATAATCTCAAGACCAACTTCCTTCTCCATTGGGATATGGATTCATCTTCAAAACGAACTCTTGTAATTCTTCTTCTTTCATGGAGTTATCTTCAAACTTCAATATAAATACTGGCTTATTGTATAAAACTTGAACTGAGAAATAAATTGTGTACAAGAAGATCTACCTACCCTATCCTACTTGGAGAAAAGAGGAAATTTTAGGTGTAGGTATATTTCTAATGGAGATATTTGAGCATCCAATTGACCTATGAAATGGGATCCAACAGTAAGAAAAAGATTTGGGTTGCTACCAATAAATCAAGAGCATGAAAATTAGGAGCATGCCCAAAATGTACCACAATGGGATTGAGCAATGTGTGCAGAAGACGTGTTTTCATTGGTAGGATGACAATTATTTTGAACCAATATTCAATATAATCTACTCATGGATGCCCAAGAGTACTTCTATCTTCATTCAAATGAGAAATTTCTTTCTTCAAAGCATTTTCGTTTTCTTCTTTCTCCACATTCAAGATTCGTGTTTAACTGGCGATGTCTTGGTAGTGTTTTTATTCTATGCAATGGATACCTTCTTTGTTCTCAAAATTGTTTTCTTCCACCAATTCTTCATTATTTTCGTTGAATTATTCTTACATATTTGGTGGAGATTCTTGAATTTCTTCCTCATATGGAGTACATGAGAGGCTGATATATTTTTCTTGGTCTTTGGAATTCTTGCCTTCATTCTCAGCAATAAGATTTGATTCAGAAATGTCTTGCAGTGTTTCATGATATTCTTCTTCAGAATCATTCATTTCATCTTGTTGTGTCCATGTGGGAGAGAGTGGGTGGGAAAACCTTTCAACAAATAAATCTTCTAATATTTTCCAACTGGTAATGGTACCTAGTAGCAATGAACTATACCATTCAAGAGCACTCCCACGTAGAGTTTGCAAGAATAATCTACATGTAACATTATCTTTAGTGAGATTGAAAATTTCACATGCACATTGGAATCTAAACAAATGTTGCTTTGCATCCTCCAAAGTATTCCCAAAGAATGTAGAAAAAGTTTCCATAGAAATATTGGGCACTTCTGCTCTTTCTTGCATCTTATAAAGCCATTGATGCAATTTTTGGAGAAGATAAAGAAGTATAGTGATATGAAAAATATTCTTTGGTGAAGTCACCATGATGATTTTCTTAAAAATTTGAAATATTTTCAACAGATTCGCAAGGGAAATGACCCTCCTTGATTTATTATAGTTCTTGGTTCTTTGCAAATTTTGATTTTTTATTTGTCCCCAAAAGATATTGAAGCATTGTTTTGATGCATCTAGAACAAGTAACTATTTTCTTGAATCTTTCTTTTGAAATATTGAACCATTAATACTTTAGTTCCTCAATCAGATCTGAAACAAGGCCTTAGAGATATTGAAACTAAATCGATCCCCAGTATGGTCGCCAAAATGTTGACTCTTGAATCTGTCAAGACCGAAAGAACAACCTCATGAGGAAATTAGTCCCCCTTTATCTTTAGAGAGGTGGTTCTCATCTTTGGCTAAAAGATATATATTTAAATATCTTGGAGTAGGGAGAGTGCTAGACAACAAACCCCAAATATTTATTGCTTGGATTTAAATGAAAATGGTTCTTCAATAACCCAATATGATTTTTATGTGCGGCAAGAAGTTATTTACAAATAAAATATTGAAGAGGAGCTTCAATATCATGAAAGACAAATACTCAATACCACATATGAAATCCTCTATAGATACATTCATATCTCCTCACAAGGAAAAAGAGATAATATTTCTAATCATCTCAAAGAATTTTAAAATATTATTGAAGTTAAAATGAAAGGGAAATTGATAGGTCAACCTCAAATATATCATACTTAAAACTCAAAGTTACAAGAAACAGTCAAGATCAACCCCGAAGGTAATTCTTTGTGGAGTCTTTCTCATAAAAGGTATCTAACAATATTCAAAATCCATTTCATAGTCACACATATGGCCGCAAATGCTCCATGGTCATATATGAAAAGTCTTGAAACATTACAAGAAAAACACTTTAGAACTCAACCCCATGATTGTTTCAAGAATACAAACACAAAGCTTTGAGAAAATATTGTAGAAGAAGAAAAGAATGGAGAAGAATGAAAATATTTGCTTGTTGATCAAAAATCTTGATTACATAATTATGGTTGGTATGTTTCTCTCTTGCTCCTTTGAATGCCCTCTCAACAATGAATTCTGGAACTCATGAAGTCTCTATTTTCCCTTTTTAAAGAAATGTTCTTCTAACTACTTGAGTAGTTAGGGTTTTTCTTTTTTGTCTTTAAATTCCTTCTTATTTTTTATCAAATAACTTTAATTAATACAATATTGGAATCTAATTAATGACTTGAATTCATTGATATTCATTCTTTAAAGTGGCCCCCAAAAAATCTTTAAATAAAAGTTTCTTAAATAAACTTTTATTTCGAATAATTTTTAATTTGTTGTCTCCTTTAAGAGATGACTGTGTTTTAATTTTCTAGTAAGGATGTGGATCTTTTCATCCCTTGAAACCACTTCTGAGGTGATATTCATCGTCCTTTCTTTCCAACGATATATTTTTTTTCCCAAATCCCTCACCCGGATCTCAAGATATGAGCTTGTGAAGTTGAGTTGTCACGCAGACCCATTAAAAATGCAAGTGACTAATATTTTAATTTCTGAGAAAAATATTCTACGTCGAAATACCTTTCCAATGGTATAAATTTTGCATGATTCAAACACCCAGAGCTCAATTTATTGTCTCTATAATATTAACACTCAACCACCATTGATCGATTGACTTGGGTAAATCACAGCCCTTGGATGAATTTTGTTCCCCTTCATAAAATTTGCCCTTTTAGTTCAAAATTTTATCCCACATGCATTGGGATATTATATTTTTCATGGTATATAATACTAAGTGTTTCATACACTTAGCAAGAAATAAAAAAGAGAATAAATTATGGAGCTTGGAGGGTTCAACCCTTGGAAAATTGTTGAATAAAATAATATTTTTTTGAAACCCCGTCATCGTCCACCTCATGCCCAGTCAGCATTGAGTCATCGTTGAGTCATTTTCGATTCATATCCCATGTGTCAGAATCTCATTAGATTCCAAGTATAACCAATAATATGTCATCATGCGTCACAAATTTTATGTTTCCATATGGAAGGATCTTATTGGTTCGGAATGTAATGTAATGAAACTTGAGAAAATAAGTTAAGTATGGGAGGATGTACAAGAAGGTAAGTGAAGGGAAAATTGTGGGTATCAGAAGTCATGGGGGTAGTTTGTAGGTTGCAGGGATGGGTTGGTGGGTTGGGGAGTGAGGTGAGTAAGGGAGTGAGGGATGACTGGTATCCACCCGCCCGCGAGCTATATTACTTTTAATAAAAAGTTTAAGTAGGGAGAGGGTAGGGAGATGAGAGGGGGCGGGGATAATTTGTAGGTGGTGGAGGGATAAGGGTGACGTAGGGTGATGTAAGGGGGAAGATAAAGTGTAGGCATCGGAGTTGAGAACATGGAGGGTTTGCGGGGATGGGAAGGTGAGGGAAGTCAGGAGATGAGTTTTCCAACCCACGAACCCGATGAGGAGATGAGAGAAGAGTCCCAAAAAATGTCTAATTATGGAGGCTAGTAGAGCGTATGGGAGAAGAGTGAGGTAAAGTATGGAGAGAAAGATGTTGAGAAAAAATTCTAAGTGTTGAGTATGAAAGAAGAGAGGAGAGGAGAGGAGAAGAGTTTGAAAATGAGACTAAGTATGAAAGAGGTGTGCCCTTTTTTGCTTAGACTTTGAACTTGGATATCTTGATCATATGAACTTGGATTTATGATCCGAAAAAAAGTAGGGTGAAGCTGAGACTAAGGGATACATCATAGACTTATAATATTTCAAATAAAATTTTCTTTTGATACCATTTTTTATGAATTTCAAGAGTGGGAAAATATAGATGACCAAATTTTGGTCAACAAGATCATACCAAATAAATTTTGTGCTTTTGGCTTGAATGCATACTCACTTCCCTTTACAACATCATTCTCTATACTCTCTTCTACTTGAACCATGCATCAACATGTCATCATCCTTAGGTAGTAAAAGTTGCACCGATTTTACATCTTAGCTTATGTTAAATTCCAACAATCTATTGATATTCTAAAAACTTGATTACTTCAAGAAATCATCAATTTCATGTCAATTGTTATGTTTCCCAAAGAGTTGTTGAATTAGAGAAGCATGAAAACCACTTTTTGTTATGTTAATCAATTCATGAAGTTCTTGATGATTAAAACACCAAGTTTATCATTCAAACTTTGAAGTAGTTTCTCTACTCCTTGCTATGAATACTTAAAACAATATGTCCAACAATAGCTTTATGCTATAGCAATTAGTTCCATAGAAGACTAATTGTAATTAAAAAAAAATCCCTTAAGGAGATGAGCATTGTTAAAATAATAAGAACATTGTCATACAATGAACAGTGTGGAAAATACTATAATGGAGTCTATGGGGTTATGTTTTAGCAGTGTAGAAAATGGTATGCCAAGCCAAACCCAAGGTTAAATTTTCTAAAAGGTATGAAAAAGCAATTGGGATAAGGTGCAAATCCTAGGTGATTTTGATAAAAGAATACCCTGAAGACACCACAACTTAAACCAAGGAAAGAACAAGTACTCTCAAACAAAAAGATAATATGTTATGGTTTAGTTGAATGATGGGATATTAATGAGCAATAAAGAGATACATCGACAAGATGGAAAAAAAAATCAAAGACCAAATAAAAAAATTGAGTCAAGCCCTTGTGGTCTTAGACTATAACCAAATAAAACCTTAAACCTAGTTCTGATGAAAAGAAAAAGAAATAAAAAGTAGATCTCCAAAAGAAATTCATATTTCTAAATATTCTTATCCATCACTAACCATACCCAAATTTAACTGTCTATAATGTTGCCATTAAATCTCAAATTTAACTGTCTATAATGTTGCCATTAAATCTTTCATGCATGAAAATCTTAGTCACCTATATATTTGAGGCAATGGCTCCTGCGATCCAGTTAACATGGGTGGGAATAACATCTCCCTATATACATCATTTTAAGAAAATTAAAACCATATTTTTCCCATAATTTTTTCTTCAATTTTTCTTCTAAGCCTCCTTAAAAAGCCCAGATATGACTAATCCATACAATTAATTCTTTATAACCTGGTAAATAAATATGAGATATTATGTTTTTTATAAAATTATTGGGTCCTAGGAAGGAGTGGATACGAGTACATCTATTAGTTGCTAAAGTAGAATACATATACATAGCAAACTCCACGACCCCAATATAACTAACACATTGATGATTTATAAATTTCCCTCTAGAGTGGATTACAGAGTAGGATGGAGAGAATGGCCTAAAGTTTTTTGCAAAATCCCAATGCCTCGTCTTCCATTTATTATGTTCATCTCAAACCCAATAGTTTCTAAGGAACATAATAATTTCTATTATTTAAAATGTATAAATAATTATTATCTCAATTTCCACAATTCCATATATATATATATATATATATATATATATATATATATATATATATATATATATATAACATTACTCTACAATTTAATATTAAAACAAATATATAATTGAATATATATATCTTATTTTATTCATTCTATTAAACCATGAATCACAACTAATATATGTGATCTATAACTTTAACCAAATTAAATAATTATTCTAATGGTTAAATTAAATAAATAATTCTTTTAATGGTTAAATTAAAGTAAAAACTAAATTTGAAGATAGAAATGTTAAACCATAATGTTGGGATGTTACAACTTTGTGTGGGGTTTAAGTGAATTCAAATCACCATCAATGATTATTTACAAATTGAAACGTGGTGTTTATCAGAGAATACATAGTTATAATGTGCCTAAGATTATTAAAAAAATTGGAAGCTTAACTCAAAAATAATGAGAGTTTTGGCTCCGAATACTTGGAAGCTTGACTCTCAATACTATATATATTCTTCGAAATATTTGTTATATATCATAGTAGGTTCTAGGGTGTGCTATCAAGTATGGGGTTAATTTTTTAAAAAAGTTAATTAATTGGTATTAGGTACAACAATGTTGGTAGCATGCAAATTCAATTTTAATTATTGAATGAGCATTTGAATCGAGGATTGGAATGGACATTCAAATCCATGATTGAAGTGGGTATTTGAATTAAAGGGAGGATTGATAGAAGAAACAAACATGTTTAGTATGGTTTTTTCAAATAGGAGCCTTTCCAATGGATATGTTATGTTTCAGTATGATCGACACCTTTCGGATTTAGGATATGAATAGTTTTGTAGGTAAGTCATCATATCACACCCATAGATATGTTATTTTTCAAATTAATCGACACCTTTTATTATGTCTTGGATACGAATATTTTTGTAGGTAAGTCCTCGCATCACACTAATTCACCATTTTTAGTGTGATTCCATCTTGGATGTTGGATTTTTGGATTTATTAAAGGTATGGTACCAAAAAAATTTAAGGATTGTGATTCTACATTGTTGTTAAGTTGTTCAAATTTAAAACTTCCATAGTGTTGTTATTCAATATGTGTATAAGATGGTATACCCTCTTTAGAATTCATGAGCTTCATTTTTTTTTTTAGATTTATATTTTTTTTTGTATAATCGAGTCTTCTATTATAGATTTACATAAAAAAAATTGCTAACCACCTCATATTGTCTTCAAAGTTCTCAAATTCTCCTTGAACTGGAACTTTGGAGATACTAGCAAAATTGTGAGGATTACCAAGATTTTACAAAGCCTAAGTGTTGAAAAGTTGGGCAATTAGGTAGATCAGAGAGCTAATGATTCCAAGAAGATGTAACCAATTCGCTTGAAGTGAGGAAGATTTGGTCCACATACAACTCTAGGGTGCTTAACAAATTCCTTGAAATCTAGCCCATTTTGTCTGCTAGTAGACTATTCAAATCAACTCGACTAACCAATCGAATACTTAGTCAACCACTCAATCGAATCTTCTGGTCAATTGTCAACCATTGATTGATTGTCTCTAGAATATCCAGAGGTGGATGAACTTGCATAGCCTATTGTTCCAACACCCCCCCCATCAGTACAACACTTTAGAGATTCAAGAGGTGAAATTACTACATCACACCTCCATAATTGTGGCTTCCCAAAATCAAGGCAAAGCCCGAAGTTTCACAAACTTAGCTTCTGATAAAGGCTTCATTAGGGGAATTTTGAGGTAAAAATTGGGCCTCAAAACAAAAAACAAAATCTATCAAAGTCAACTTTAAAAGAACCAATAGGATTCAAGATGACGATGTCAACCATAATGGAAAATGTTTTTGGAGGGAAAGGAAGAAAACTATTTTTTTAATTGTATTTTCAACTTATCTCCTTATAGGTTTATTCATATTTCAAGAGTAGGCACAAGTAACACATGTTTTCATGTATTTCCATTTTATCTCGTTGTGGGTCTATCAAAAGTATGCATAGTGGGTAATCATTGGATGTGGAATTTAATTCTGCAACCAACGAGTGCCTACACTTGAAATTTGAGTAAACTTATAAGGAGATAAGTAAAAATAATTGATTAAAAAAAGTAGTTTCCTTCCTTTCCCTTTTAAAATTCAGAACTCTTATTGTACTATGTTAACCATTATTTTATTATTTTCCTTAGGAGTCCCATTTTGGACCTCAAATTTTCCTTAATGTGTAAATATATCAACAACTTGAACATTTGTCCTACAATAAACAAAATTCACAACATTATCATGTACTATTTGCCTAAAATAATGAACACGAAGCTTCACATGCTTCATCTTACTGCATGCAACATGATTCTCTACAACCTATATCATGCTCTAATTATCACAAAATATTATAGTCGATGTCTCGAATGGAAAACCAAGTTCTCCAAAGAGATGTTGAATCCATATTGCCTCTATGCCAACATTCACTGCACCACAATATTCGACTTCTATGGTTGAAAGAAAGACAAACGTTTTCTTCTTGCATGACCAAACAATGGGTCCAAGAATTAAATGAAACACATAGCTTGAGGTAGAATTCCTATGATCAACATCTCCAATCCAATTCGAGCTAATGTAATTAACCATAGTGTCTTTACTATCACTACAATATTTTATACCAAGTTGATAAATGTCCTTGATATAATAAAGAATCTTCTTTGTGGCCTTCCAATGGCTTTCTAATGGACCCCACATAAATCAAGAAACCAAAAAGNTAATGTAATTAACCATAGTGTCTTTACTATCACTACAATATTTTATACCAAGTTGATAAATGTCCTTGATATAATAAAGAATCTTCTTTGTGGCCTTCCAATGGCTTTCTAATGGACCCCACATAAATCAAGAAACCAAAAAGAATATTAAAACTATTTTTAAACCCTATAAAACCCTCAAGCATTTATTTAGAGTTGCTAAGGATAAATTTGATCATATGCTAGGAAAAAGAGTTTACCATATTCCCTGCTCATGTGGAAAATTCTACATTGGTCAAACTAGTAGAACCTTCAAAGCTTGTCTCAAAGAACATATAGCTAAAAAATTCCAAAACCACACATCTAATTCAGCCATTGTTGAACATTCCCACAACTCTAAACACCTTATTTTGTTTTATCAAACCAAAATTCTTGCTTTGACACCCTTTTACTCCACTCATATAATTTGAGAAGCCTTAGAAATTGAAAATCATCTTAATAATTTCAATTGGGAAGATGGCTACAAACTCAACCAGTATTAGAAGCCTACCATCCATCGACTAAGTCATTAACCTTTCTCTCCCTCTCATATCATCACCTGATTCCTAGGATCCATTTTTTACTTTCCATTTTTATTTCTAATCTATACTCGCTTGACTTGCCTCCCTCTTCAGTCCTTTCTTCAACCTGATCCTCTTGTTTTATTCTTCCTCCTCCTTTTTTTATCCCTCTTATTTCGTTCTCTCTCTCTTTTCCCCCCTTTCCTTTAATCCTATCTTTAATACTATTTTAAAATTTCTTGTTGCAAATATAATAGTTTCTTTCTTTGACCTAAACATTTAACATTTCAATTTATACTTTTTGGAATTAATTTATCTTTTCTCCCCCATATTTATTTTAACAATATCCTAATTTTACTTTGTCTTTATTATTGTTTTATTATTCATTTACAACGAATACATGTTTGTTTTAGTAATATTTCCCAATGACTATTTCATGTTGTGTTTCCTATTTAATCTTACCCTGGAACTATTTTCTAGAATTATCAAAGCTTTATTTGTTCCTAATGATGGGTTGAATGACCACTCAAAATTTTGGATGTTTCAAAAAACATACATAGTTCAATCTCTAGAAAACTCAAGCTCTAGGAGATATCAAATCAATTGTCGGTCAAATAAATGAGGCTACAACCAACTGTCAATAGAGGGTTGCATCAACTTTTGGAGAATCACACAATGTGGTCAACTTCACACTCGATTGAAAAGGTGTAGCACAAGGTTTATAATCACCCATATTGGATATTTACAAAATATCCATCACATATTTAGGTTGGGAAACAAAGATATCATCATCCATTTGTAAAACTCGAATGCCCCAAAATAAAGGCAATAGACCTAGGTCAGTCATTTTAGATGTACCTGCAAATTATTTCTTCAAACCTAAAATTAAATCAATTTTTCTTCCAGTGATGACTAAATCATCCACATACGATGCAACAATTAAGGTTTCATCATTTTCATACAAAACATAAACATTGTAATATGATTCATATCATTTGAAACCAATATTGATAAAGAAATAACCAATCTTCTCATACCAAGTCCTAGGGGCCTATTTCAAACCATACAAGGACTTCTTCGGTCAACATAGTAGATCGGAATCCTCTTCAAAACCTGTGGGTTGCTCCGTCTGAATTTATTTAGCAATATATCCATGAAGAAACAAACTTTTAACATCCATTTGATGTACCTCCTGGCATCTAAAATGAGGCAAGTGAAAGAATTAGTTAAACATAATTCAACTTTGCAAGAGGTGCAAAGGTTTCAATGTAGCCAATGTCTTCCTAGTGAGAAAAACCCTTTGCTACCAAGCAAGTTGCCTTATGTTTTTCAATGGCTCCATGAGATCTGAACTTGGTCTTATATACTCATCGACACACCACCACATTAATTCCTTGTGGTTGAGGAACTAAATCCCATGTTTCATTCTTCGTCAAGGAACAATATTCTTCTCCCATCTAGGTTGACCATGTGCATCTTCATATGTACCAAGATCACATGATGTTTCTAGCACATGTGTCATTGGAGCAAAGCTACCATGCTATTTTTGAATTCTAGTTTTTCTTGAGTCATTAATATCTCTTGCATCAACTCTAATAGCTTAAATTGTCTTAGCAATCCATCGGGGTAAAAATGTAGTCTTGTTTGAAGGAGTTATTATACATACATCAGGAAATCAATTAGGTGTTCCAAAACTTGTATTTGAATCTGCATATGACTATTGAATACAAGTCATTTTTTTTATAGGATTCAAATTTTTAGTCAATCTTCCAATATAATATTCAATCGATCCAATATCTATCGCAATTTTTAGAAGTATCATTGCTCAATAAGATAGAAGAGGGATTCAACAATTTAATACTTGAGGTATTTTCATCAAAGATAACTTATATTTGAAGGATGATCTACGGTTTGACTAGGTCAAATGATATATATTCCTTCGACTCTTCAAAGTAGGTGATCGTCATGCAAGCTGACTCTTTGCATCTAGTTTCGCCTTAAATGTGTTCCCACACAATACATTCAAATTTTCTAAGGTGCCTAATTGAGGGTTTTCTCGCACTCCATTTCTTGATAGGGATTATATCATAGATACATTTAATCAAAATAAGGTTTTTAATAGTAAATAACTTATGCACAAAACTTAGTCGACAAACCTTTAGTTTGAAGCAAACAACATGCCATTTTGACCAATGTCCAGTTTTTCTTTTCTACAGTTCCATTCTACTAAGGAGAGTGAGGTACATATATTTGCTAAGATATACCATGTTGGGATAGGTAATCTTCAAATACTCTGCTCACATATCCTCCACATTTTTTTGATCTCAAACATTTCATAGTTTGACACAGTGAGTTTTAGGAAATGCCCTAAATTCCTTAAATTTTTCAAAGACACAACTCTCACACTTGAATAAAATATACCCATGTGTACCTAGAAAATCATCTATGAATCCCAAAACATACCTCACACCTTCTAGTGATGGTTTATTCAAGGAACACAAATCACTGTGGAAAAAATCCAGTTGAACTTTGGCTCTCTAGGATTCCCCTATTTCAAAAAAATATTAGTGATGCTTGTCAAGCACACACCCTTCACAGACTCCATCAATGGGAACAAATTTAGGTATTCCAATAACCATGTTTTGTCTCACCATCAGTTTCAGCTTCAAAATTTTAGATGTCCAAGTCATTCATGTCAAACTCTGCTCTGGTCATCGGTTTAATTTATGAGTGTAATAAGTTTAGAATATCTTTGGGGAAGTTCATGGATTTTATACAATCCATCCTTAGGATAAAGAATCCCTTTATAAATAACTTCCCAATTGGTGTTCAAATCCTCTACAACAAACTAATCTAGCCTGAATTTAACCTTTTTACCAATATGGGTAAGTTGTGGTACCAATAGTAAATTATCACTTAAGCTAGGTACATGATACACATTAGTGATCATACCATTCTAACATTCAATATTGCCACAACCAGTAGTAAGTGCATAATCATCTAGTGTAAAAAATTATTTTAAGTAGCTTCACTTGAGGAAGAAAATAGGGAAGCACCTTTAGCCATATGATGTGTACAAACAAATTTTACTATCCACTCACTTTGTGAATTTTGAGCATGCAAGGCCTAAGAAGTACTAATAGAAAATGTGTGGTTTTTTCCCTTACCCTCTGGAATTCAATGTTGATCATTAGTCAATCATCCAATCAATACATCTCCTTCAAGGTTCCTAACCTTCTCCTCCATATCCTTAGTCTTCTTACAACAAGTTGCCTCGATATGTCTCAATTTTCCACAATAGCAACATATCTTCTTATTCCTACCTTTCTTAGTCAAAATCTATTCATGATGCTTATTCTTTTCATCATGGTCGATGCAATCCTAAATTTTCTACTAGTTGCATTATCAACCTCTTTATTTTAGTTCTATCAACCTTCACCCTTCAGTAGATGGGCATATTTATTGACCTCTAATTTCCCTACATCAAGCAATTTCTCTTGTGCCCTAATTAGCAAACCATGGAAATAATCAAAGGTATATAATCCTTATCCTATTATTTTCTATAAACCTAATTGGCATGGAATTTTGAACAAAATATATCATACTATGTCTTCAAGTGCATGAGGATCAATTCAATGATTTGATTGTCTTTCTTTGGAAAATTCTTGCCACATTCACCGAACTTCAATTGCAACTCCTTGACACGAGCTAAATAGAATTTAATTCTTTCAAAAAGAGAGAAGATAGAGAGAGATCAACTCTTTATCAATCTGCATAACCTTAATTTCATTTGCCTTATCAAACAACTTCTTCAAAATTCTCTAGACCTAATGAGGATAGTATATCCTACTTGTATAAGAGAGAATATCCCTTGAAATGTAGGTGGTAATAACTCCTACAACTGTTGATCCTTCTTTCAATCAATGACAACATTTTTCTAGTCATCCTTCATATCTATGATCACAGTCTTTGTAAATTTCCAAAGTCCCTTACTCTTTAATAAAGTTTCCATATCTTGTTCCCATATTTCATAATTATGTCCATTTAAGATCATAGGATCTACCTTGTAACACATGATATTGATCTACAGATCTAACCCTAATATACAATCTACAAGTTGAAACCCTAATTCAATCACCAAATATATCCAACTCAATAATAACACATCTAACTAACAACCTTTGAAATGAATTATAGACAACAAGCTAGGTATTTAAACCAATAGATCGGATATTGTGTTGGAGAACCAAGGAATTACATAGATTATAGAGATAATGATTCCAGGAAGGGGTGGTGTCAGGAGACACCCTTAAAACATTTAAGCATAAGATAACATATCTCAACTTATGAAGAACACATCAAAATGCATTAGAACACACACAATAGAGCCTAGAACACCAATTAGATCAACCGATAGGGCCATCCTTTTATAGCACTAATATGTAACCAATTCCCTTGAAATGAGGAAGATCTGGTCCAAATACAATGACTAGGGTGCCTTATAGATTCCCTGAAATCCACACAATCAAGTGTTCTTGTTAATTTCACTGACCAATCAAATACTTAGTCGAGCACTCTATCGACTACGCAATTGACTCTCCTAGTCAATTGTTAACTATTGATTGATTGTCTCCAAAATATCCAGAGTTGTGATGAACTTTCATGGCATATTGTTCCAACACTAAGTTCCTCTAAACAACTACAATGTTTTTGTTTCATAATGGCTCAAAGTTAAAACATTCTTATGACATGACCATTCCAATTGTTGGTCCTAAGTTATGCACCTGATTGCTAAAGGGAAAAGCTAGGCCACCTCAAGTTTAGAATAGTCGATTTTTTAATTTTTGTTGGTCAGATAGAGGGTTGGTTCTACCAAGACAAGGGCAAGGTTGGGTTTGGAAAATGATATGGATGAGGGTCCTCCTTGGCTGGTAATACACAACTGACAAACAAGTGAAATAATAAAAACAAAGGGGAACAAAAAAACACTCAATGAATAGTTTGTTGCAAGAAGTTTAATACTTTAAAATATCATTTCAAGACATTAAACATGTATCAAAAACACAATTTCTCCCTCGGATTGAGATAAAAACAAATCTTCTCCTAGCATTAGTTGTTTTCACAAGTTTCATATCAATAAAGACAAGTTATACAATAGCCAAAGGAAAGGAAATGTACTTTGCACAAATCAAAAATTGCATTCAAGATAAGATAAAACACATGAAGATTTGAACAAAACATTGTCATCAAGAGTATATTCACCAGGTAGAGAGATGTAATCCATGCATAGAACGGGTCCAACTAGTCTGATGTATTGCTATCCGTTCCAAAAAACTTCGACCCTCAAAACATATAGAAACTGCATATTTATCAAATTTGCAAAGGCTCTCGTCCCCCTGGGACTGAGACTTAACTCTACATTAACAATTGTAGAACAAATTATTAACTTGAATAAAACACTATTGGAGTACAGAAATGTATACTTCACACTTGACTTAATCAAAAGAGTGGTTCTTAACACGCACAGAAGACCACTTGTTAATTTAATCTAAAAGAATTATGCAGTTGAACAAGTGAAAATTGCTACTGGAAATGAAATTGGACTGATGCATGCAGTGGAATGAACTAGTATTGGAAGAAAAAAAACTCAAAGTGACAGAACAGAGTTTTGTATTGAGCATTGGCATGCATGCGAGTTGCTTGAGACCTTTGGAGGATAACTGGTTGTATGTGCAAATTTTCACATTATCTGCTTGAGGAAGACGTGGGTCTTCTACAATGTTCTGGAACCAATTTGCATCGATCTATGACTAAGACTTAACTCTTTGTCTATAACAAAGCTTTCAGCAGCTAAGCGCACTCTGCTTTGACCCGCCAGATGCCATTTGTTCCTTTGGATTAGTTCAAAGTGGGTGATGGCACTGGTATATGATTGTTTAACTCGGAGCGGTTTTGTTTACTCAAACAATTTTCGACCAAATGGTCATGGTGAAGGACATAACTGGTTATGAATACAAGGACATGGAGGACAATTTTCCAATAGGGAGACGATATGAGTGGATGTGGATGACGTGGATGCGGGGAGTTTCAGAGGTAAGTAAGTGGACGACAAG
Organism: Picea engelmannii; assembly: GCA_009831015.1. Taxonomy (NCBI): domain Eukaryota; kingdom Viridiplantae; phylum Streptophyta; class Pinopsida; order Pinales; family Pinaceae; genus Picea; species Picea engelmannii. The sequence continues at coordinate 442,245 of ML793584.1, forward strand.
TGGCAAGTCGGGAGAGTGGCGGTATCAGGTGGTACTTTGGAAGTATTCTGGAGGGGGGGTGGTAGGAGGTAAGTGGATTTGAGAGGAGGGGGGGTCCTAAATCACAAGGAGGAGCCAGGTTAGGTGGGCCCGAGCACAGGGAAACCACTTTTCCAGAACCCCCCCCCTACCGTTAAAGGTAGAAAGTTCAAGGGGGTCTGAAATGTTGTGAGGACCATCGATATGGCGATGATGGATGTCGGCAATGTAGATTAGTGTAGGAGTTAGGCGCTACATGACAAAGTGTCTTGTCTCTTAATGATTTGTAACCACAAACACACGGGAACCGTTGATCTATTATGATTGTCAGATATTCACCATCGATCAATTCAATCATGTTGTTTGCTAGTATTTCGAGCCCAAAATGGAGTGTTTTGATTTGTTGTTAGTTTCTACGGAAGCTTACTAAGATGACAAGAGACTTGTTGGAGCTGGATATATCCTACGCACACAAAAACTCGGTGGACCTATTGCATGCTCCATCGGTGGAAAATATGATGACAAGTAATTCAAACTCAAACCAGAACATGAACTCATCTTTCAAGAAAACGAAAAATATGGTGCAAAATAAGTTAAGTCGAGCAGGGGCCATGAAGTTGGAGAATAGGCTAAGCAAGCAAACACAAAAGTTTAGAATTGATGGATGTATAGGGTAAAGGAGGGAAAAGGAGGGAAAAGGGAAGGGGTGCAGACCTAGGTTACAACACCAATGAAAACTTGATGATGAGTTTTTTCTAGCACACGAAAAACCTTGTATTAAATATTATTATCTATAATTACTATTCCTATATATTTGAACATGTGATTCTTATTTCAATTGTATCACCCAGTACATTGTTCTATAAAGTTATGTATAGAGGTGTATTGTGTAAGCATGGGTGATACATACATTTTGTACATCAATATATGGCTTTGGGGAAGAGTTTCTCACCCCTCCAAAATGAGAATCACATCATCATTCCCATCCATAAGTTATGTAAAAAATAAAGATAGGACATATACATTGCTATGAAAAAAATAATAGTCATGCATCTATATTATTTGTTGCTTGCCCATATAGAGTCTCAATGTGCAGAAGAGTCCTCTTATCATAAGAGTCTTGTTATCGTAACCTTGAGCATTGAGAAATCTTGGATGTAGAACAAAATGACAAGTAAAAATATGAAATTTTAGATCTCAGTTGCCAACATCACAATTTCCCTTCTCAACATCATTATTGTTGACAAACCCTTGAAAATCTCCAAAATGATATATTTGTTGAAAATCTCATTTTGAATCCTAAAAAAATTGGTTTTCAATTGTCATTTTCTTTTCCAAGAGGGAAAAGGTCAAGGGCATAGCTTCTTGAATGTTCTAAACATCTATACATAAAATGTTAAAAATTCATAAGTATCACCAAAATGATGTCACTTTTTCCAACATAATTAACAGAGTAACTTACATCCATACAACTATTATGACTAATATTTGGACACAAAAGTACTTTGTAAATATGCATGTTGTTAACAAAAGCACCTAAAATATCTCTCTTATATTGGAGTGAAAATTAACATTTTGGCAATGTATAAGAAATATACTTAATTAAGAAGACACACACATCATTAATAAGCCTTTCATTTTCGTTAACCAATCACAATTTCTCCTTCTATTCCTTTCAGGTTCACAACTCTTCTCAACAAACATAAATGAAAAAATACAATGACTTTCTTTTCAAAATTGGAAAATATCCAATACAACCCAACATCCCCCGAAAAAAATGTCAATCACTCCTTTGTTGTGATATGTAACAACCCATATTCCCTTTAACATTCTTTTCCCTAATTTTTGGGTTATGCTAGTAGTAGGGTGTTTTCCCCAATCCCTATGTAGGAACAACAACTAACAACTAGGGATGGAAAAGGACTCTAGTTTTTGCAAACTCTATAAACAAGTAGCAAGGAGATAGGGAACTAGTTGATAAAACATTTATTATTCACACATTATACAACATCGAGGAGTAGTTACTAACTAAAAATAGTGGATCTTCGTGGAGATGCATCATCCGGAAAAGGTGAGGAACGAGCCGGGACCCCATTCAATAGAGGGGATCGGATCTCACCAATGATCAGTGGGGGCATTGCTAAATTTTTACATTAAATTTGAATGTTTTTACCTATTTTAAGAGTAGTTGTAAAGAATAAACCATCAACATTTACTTATATTAAAATTGTCATCCCATAAATCATTTACTTGTATTAAAATTGTTATCCCATAAATTTTACAGGCTAGAAAATTACCTACGAATCAATTTCAATTTCTCCTAATAGGATACCTTAGGGACCAAATATTATATGTGTGTTTAATACTTTCTCTTTCTTTTATGGTTGTCTCCTCATAACTTTGACATTTATTTAATATATATTTATTAAATAACCAATGAAGAAAAAAGTGTATATATATAGGGAAGAAGAAGTTGAAATTTTATTCTAGGTATACGCAAAAGGATTCAAATATTGATATTTTATTGCTCCATTGAAATGTTCAAAATGTCATATACAAGAAAAAAAAATAGATTCTGCAAAGTGTGTTAAATGTGAGATAAAAGAAAAATAATTTTCAAATAATTTTCTATGAATTTATTTCCTTGAATGATTTTGAGAAATCAAAATTTATTTTAAATACTTTTATACATCGTAATATAACTAATATGTACTAAGAATTTGATTTAGTCAAAATATATTTTTAGTTTATCTTTATTATTAAGTTAATTTTATTTATTATTAATTAAACATTGTTTTCTTTAATATTTAAAAATGATTAAAACATAAACTATTCCAATTTAATAGCATTTTGTGTTTATGAATAATTTTCAATTTAATTAACCTTTTATATTCATGAATAAAATAATAAAAATATTAAAAAAAAAATTATGAAAATAAAATAAAATATCAAATTTCAACTCTAGAGCTTCCTAAATAGTAGTGAAATAGAGATATGAAACTAGTTAATAAAACATTTGTTTTTCATCTCCATTGTTCAGTACCTCTCAAAAAAAGAAGGGCACATCCTTTAAGTAGTTACTAAAAAGCTTTATTTAAGAGCATTCACCATTTAAAGTCCTTAATCTCATGAAAGTTGGAGCTATGCTATTTAGATTTAGATTCATTGTCGGTTTAATACTTTTATTGTTGGAGATTTTTTTATTAGTAGTTTTTAGATATTAATTTTTTTTAAAGAATGTGTAGATGGAAAAAAATGATAGATTGATAGAATATTTTGTAAAATTTACAATTAATTAAATTAATTATATATGATGGATATTAATTTTTTAAACAATTATGTAAATGAAAAAATTATAATATTATAAAAATTAATAAAATAGAATATATAAATAAAAAACTATAATATTATAAAACGTTCATAAAAAATTATATGATAAAATTATGAAATATTATATAAAATTTATAATTAATTAAACCAAATATTTATAATAAAAAGTATATTCAACTTCTTAAACAATTAAAAATCTAATAATAAATTTAATTACAATATACTTTTACTCAATTAATTACCATCAATGTTCAAAGATTAAAATTTATCTCCAAATATTAAATCAAATATTTAGAACCAACTACACAACAAATCACTTTATTATAATAAACATTAATATTATATGAAAACGACCCTTTCACTTTATTTCCAATTACTTTTTAACGA
>ML793584.1:449055-460579 GCA_009831015.1 Picea engelmannii
CTTTGAAGAAGGATTCACAACAACCAACTATAAGTTTGAAGGTGGTCTATCGAGATTCATAGAGGGAACTAATTATTTATCTAAATTAGACGAATCAGTTTCATGAAGTCTCCTTGTTCCACCTAAAGAGGCTTTAAAAACAACTAACTCCTTTGAAGAGGAAATCTTGGTATACATGTCTTCTACGTTAGCCCTTGAAGGAGGAGTGGATTCTCCTATCAACACTTGCAATTTCTAATCCTCGTGTTGATCATCAGCATTTTCCAAAAAATTCAAACTTTTTTATTTTATTTGTGTCCCTTTTCACCTGAGAGGATGAGCATGAGCAAGGGAAATAAAAACTTGTAGATATCCTGGCAGATGACATGTTTAACAACGAATTATTGTGTCCTCACAATCTAAGACATGAGTGTGTTGAATTTTTTTACACTTGAGAAGCACTTTGTCTAGAAGACCCTTACTGAGGTTTATCTCAACACAAATGTGAGTGTAGTATGTGCATAATCCCCTTAAATATCTCTCGAGATCTGATTTGATGTAAGTGCCCAAAGAGTTCCCAATATCCTCAAAAATTGGTAAATCCCATAAATGTAATCGAAAATTAGGGAGACAAACCCAAACTGGCATTCTAATAATTGGCATAGAATTATGATCAAAATCAAGGAACCAAGGAGTTATGAAAAGCCCCACTTTTCCCCAAAACTAGGGCCCCTCCTAAAAAACTATCTGATAATCAACATGATCAAAGAACTAAACAATAAAAAAAAAAATTGGAACAAAACGAGATCTCACAATTCTTTGTCCTATACATTTATATCCAATGATATAAAGTCGAATTAGGAGGTCAATACCCATTAAATTGACAAATGACCACATCTTTTTCATAAGGAATGTAGATGGTTGATCATCGATGTTGTAATATCCACCATTGGCACCTCCTTATCATACTACATGATATAGGCACTAGAAATTGGTGAAGGCTTCAAAACATTAGGAGCAATAGAATTTATTTTTACCGCATCCCTAAAAGACACCCCGGTGTCCACCACTCCTCCAAGCAATCACAGTGCCAAGATAAGAGTTGAATCTTTAATAATATTATAATCAAACAACTGAGATAGATCTCTAGTTTTTATCCATCATAAAGAAGGCATTGCTTTTCAATAGGAATCCCTAGACTATGCTCTGATTTATCGTTTAAGTGCACAACATAATTATTATAATTCACCCACATGCATAAGAAATTCTTAGAGAACTATGGTCGGATGAGGAAGCGCAAGCATGCTCGACCAACGAGTAAGGGAGAGGAATTTACTTTATTTTTTCCCCTCAAGGAAGGTAAGTACGTGATAACCCTTTGCGTAGCTTAATCAGGTAGGTGATAACTTGACCTTCGACAATGTTGTTATTATATACGTAATTACGCTTTCGAAGAATTGAGAAAAGAATTTATTGAATTGACTTCATTTTGACCAACTCCAATAGGAGGGAAAGCGTCGTCAATTCAAATTCAATGCATATATTATATATGTAATTACGCTTTTATGCACAGTTCAGGAAAGAGTATTTCTACCTATTTATATTGCTTGGCATAGACTTTATCGTAATTTGGAACCATGTCTTTGCATTAGGATCTGCATCAATTAATTTTCGATTAGGTATTCCTTCAAACACTTGAGATTGAAAACATTCTATTAAACACTTTCCATATCTCAAATACTTGGCACATAGAGATTTCACCAAATACTTGCCGTGCAAGCCTTTCATCAAACACTTGGCAAACATCTCTATCATAATATGTAACCTATATGCCCAAAGACTTGTACATATCAAAAACCACCTTCATACTGAAGTCTTGGACAACCATCTTCCTTGAAGGATGCCTTCTAATTGTGAAGGATTTGGAGAAACCTGTCACTGCATCCACATAGGTGTCACTAATTATTTGCAGCAAATTGAATAATTTTGAGCTTGAGTCTAGGCACCACCTTACCTCCAAAGAAGTGAAATTATCTTACCCTTATGTCCATCCATCTTGGTCATTTGCATGTGCTTCAATATTTTTTGGAGGCGTGTGCCAACAACAATGAGAATTATGATTATGTTCATTGGTTTTTTTTACCATCAAATCCTCACAATTTCTCAGTTCTCCAAACTGATTATTCCCCTTTTCTCAATTCTATGCATATTTATCTATCACACTCTTCCACTTTCCTTGATGTTTCTAGCAACACTAACATCTGCAAAACAATACTTCTCCACGTCAAATATTTTAAGAATGCCCCTAGAAATCTATTTTCTTAATCCTCATCCTAAAACTAAGATTCAAGAGACGTATCATTTGCGTTCAACACTTGGAGCAACATTTTTTATGCTTGGTTGGGACTATTGAGTAAGTTATAGATAATAAAATAAAATATATTTTATTATCGTATCTTTTTTGTTTCCAATGAAAACCTCACAAGGAAATGCTAGGTACTTCCCCACATTTCATGGATGGTACCTACTTTAAACTTACCATCACTATTTATGATGTATGACATGGTAGGAACATTGAGTGTAGCATGCAATAGAGGCAGATAATATCATGGATCGACCCAAGACCTCCTACTTGAAGCTCAAAGCACTCAACCAATCCAACTAACTGACCAAGTTTGTTATCATCATATCTATGTGTAAGGGATTATGATCTAACATCCACTCTAATGGATATTTTTTCATGGTTTGAGAGATCAAGTGAAAAATCAGTATCATTAATAAGAATAATAGACTTGATGGTCTTGGTCAACAATTTTCTTTAGCTCTTGTTTGTGTGGGTCTCATGAAGCTCAAAATCATAGACATTTTAACCTAAATAACTAGACATGGATGCAATCATGTTAAATTTGCAAATTCCTAGAGGGCTAGAAAACAATTAGGCTCTCTTCCAAAGATCTTGTATTGTTTTGATAGGTTCTCACCATTTAGATTTTTAATTATAAAGTGTATACTTTGCTTATTATTGTGAATTGAAGTACAACTATTTTTACAACTTTTCATCATGGAAGAGTTAGTAAGTTAAATAGTTTCCTCTACAATAAATTTATGGGGAAATCATAATTAAGATATGTTGTGTTCTTTTTTTTACCAATGTAGTGCCATAATAGAGAAGTGGATATTAATGTTGCTATGAGTAAACAATATGTTGTAGAATGATCAAGGCAACCTTGTTACAATTTATTCCAAATTGAGTTTTCATAACAACATGAACAAGTCATGAAAATATTTGAAGGTAAGTCCTCGAAGAAAACCTATAGCTCTAGAAGGACCAAGTTCCAAACATCACTTTTGTGTATTTGAGTGGTTTCACCACAAAATCTACTTCAGATACCGTGTTCATTCTAATGGTGCAATCCAAGTCTGTAAACGATGGCTTAAAATGGGCATCCATTGAATTAATCAGTAAAATGTACAAGTACCTCATAGATCCTATATCCTAGGTGTGTTGGACTCCACCTAGTTTCATTACTATATTCCCCTACACTACTATAATGCATTTCAACTATCAACTTTCCCTTTGACCTCATATATTAGAGGGCATCTATTATAGCCTTATTTGGTTACCCTTGACCAAAGATGCCTAGTTGGCCATTCACTAATGCATATTTTGTTATTCCTACTAATCCTGCAAATATTGAGTTCTAAATGTCTATCCACAAGTTTCCTTCAAGCAAATTTTGGGTTGCTCACTAGCTTCCTTCATACAACATGTGGGCATCTTTAGGAAATCCTAAAAAATAATTAGTCCACATCAAATGTGTGGCCCCCATAAAATAACATGGGATATATACACATGTACAACATGTAACTCCGTCCCCAACTAGCTTAACTACCTTCTCATGATATAAATATGAGTTATCTATTGGGAGAAGAGGAAAGAGATCATTGAGAGCAAGGATATGCTTAAGTAATTCTTGAAGGATCAACCTTGGATTTTTATTGATTTCCCCTCATCAAGCCCCCTGGTTCTAAATTTGTTTCTATCTTTGAGTTGCGTCAAAACATCTCTTAATTTTCTCAACCATAGTAAACTTTGAGATAGTAAGTGAAGTAAAAGTGGATGAGTGATCTAGGTAGGAGGAACTGGACTTAGGTGACAATGGAACCGACAACATCAACCAAGTATAAGTTTTATTCCCTGTTCACATTTAATTAATTTATGAAGATATCTCTCTCCCCCCCCTCCCCTCCCACCCCAAATCATTTTGCAATATGTTTGATTATTTGCTTTGGATTTATGATTTAAGGATGAACTAATTTTCCCAATGTTAGGATCAAGGCTTGTGAATTCATGTTGTTATTTACATGCTTATCATAATTCATCTTTTTGTGCCTATTTAGATTTGAGGAAGGATTGTTCTTTGATTTTTGTTATATCTAAAGAAAGGTTGGAATTGCGAGAAAGTAGTCGGGTTGCACACAGAAGACATAAAGAGATCAACCATCTAATCATAGGTATTTTCCATCCTCTCATATTAGGTAGTTACGTGTTGTAACCCACTGATTCTGGAAAGTATTCAACATTCTTTAATTCGCTTTGTTAGTGATTCAATCTTAGTCATTGGAGATTTCCCTAAAATAAACACACAAAAAATAACATAAACAATCTATACTAAATTACCATTTTTCAGATTATTAAAATTTGAAATTATTTGTTTTGCAAAAACATTATGTAAATCATGTCAGTGTGCTGCTAAAAATAGAAATGCACCATCAACCATGTGTAATAATAATCAACACATCATAATCAATGCTTTTGATTAAAACTTAATACACCAAAAAAAATGATAAAGTTTTTAGTATTATTATCAATAAGAAGCACACCACTTGTACAAGGGAACCAACAACACTCTGATGCACCTTGTATGCTCCAACACAATGCTAACAACATGTCCATACATTTCAAAATGCACCAAAAATTTAGGAAAAAAATATTTCATACCTAATATTAATAGTGCGCTTATGATGTGAGAGAGCACTAGTAATGGTGCTTCCTTAAATCCATGAGAGCATCAACAAAAGCAAGAAATTTAAAAATGTGCTTACAATATATTGGTGCACCACTAAGAGTGCCTCATACTTTAATACCGTGCATTGATAAAGTGCTATTTATATTTGGCGTCAATGGTGTGCTTGTGATGTACAAGAGTAGTAGTAATGGTGCCATTGTACATTTACAAATGCATGAGAAAATGTATTGTTTAAAGTTGGTTGGATGGTGCGCTTGGTATGAATGGGGGCATCACTAATGCTGCCTTTGTACATTTCCTAGAGCACTCACGAACCCAATAAATTCTTATATATAAAAAGCTCTCAACAATGTGTTTATAATATGATGAAGCACCACATATGGTGTCTCCTAATATTATAAAGAGCATAAAAAACGTGGGATTTTTATTTTTGTGTTTAACTAATGCACTCCGCATCCAGCAATGCATTACACAGTTTGGTGCGAGTTGAACAAACTTGAATGAATCATGTGGAATTTTGAAAAAAAAAACAAAAAATGTAAATTTAAATCAAATCTTAAATTTTAATTTGTTAAAAATTTAATGAGGAGAAAACAAACAATTTATCTAGATTTTTTCTTATTGAGGAGAAATTGTTGCCACACAGATAAAAAATGAAAATATAGTATTATTTTGCAAAGTTTGGAAACAAACAAAATCTATTAGTGAAGCAAAGGATTTGAGGAATCCGACAACATGGTAGCACTAACAACAAGGCAATCATATATGGATGGTCAGCATTGGTGCTTGTATGGTTGGAAGCATTGAAGGAAATGTAAAAAAAAAAATTATAATTTGATATTTTCTTTTTCGTTTTACCTCACTGCACTTGATAGTAAGATGCACCGATATGCTCCAATGTTCTTGGTGCACCATTAAGTTTTTTTTAATGTATAGATTGGTGCGTCGTTTCTTGGGGCACATCGATGCATGTCAACACTTTTAAGTGCAACAATTAGTTTTTTTAATTTGTTGAAATAAAAACCTATATTTATAACAAAATGTCTAAACCTACTTCAATGCTTCTAACATATAAATGCACTTATGCACTTATGGTCTAACGACTCACCATAATGAGTGTTATCATAGAATAATGAAATGTTCTCTAGTGTGCCTATATAGGGAATGCATCGCTATTCCTTCTATGGGAGCACACTAATACATTTTTGTAATTAAAAAAAATAATCAATGTTATATAGAAAAATGTCTAAAACTCATTCGATGTAGTGTAAATATTAATGCACCGGTGTGCTTGTAAGTTTCAGATGCACCGATTAGAGTATGTTTAAAATTAAAGTAAATTGATATTTTATCAGGGACTAGTTATAATGACCTTCGATGCACCTGGTTATTTAACGCATTGGTGCACCATATATATGAGTACACTGGTGCACTTGATATGATTTAAGTGCACCAACGAAAAAACCTCCGTCAACCTGCCTCTACTAGCAACCTATAAATGGACAAGGGAGAAATTTTGTGGAGAGGTTTCACAAAAGCTTCCACTAAAAAGTGTTTTCCTTGTAGTGATATAAGTAATGGACTTAATCAACAAGACACACACATCATCAAAAATCCTTTCAGATTTTCTAACCAAGCACAATATATCCGTTCACTCCTTTAAGTTTCACAACTCCCCTTAACAAATATAAGTGAAAAATTGCAATGACTTTCTTTTAAAAACTAGAAAATAAAACTAGAAAATACACAATGTGAATCTTACAAAAATGCTAAGTGCTCCCTTTCTACAATATAAAACATCCTAAATTCCCTTAAATGTTCCCTTCCCCAATCTCAAAGATATGCTAGTAGTAAGGTGTTTTCCCCATCCTTATGTAGCAACAACTACTATAAGTGGGAAGGGCTCTAGTGCTCACAAACTCGATATGCTAATAGTAGGGTGTTTTCCTATCCAGAGAAAGTATAGAGAGCTAAGAAAGAAGCCAATACAATGTTATGTTTGCAAATCAATGTAGCAACAACTACTATAAGTGGAAAAGACTCTAGTGGTCACAAACTCTATAAAGTACTAGGAAGGATATAGGGCTCCAGTGGTCACACTCTATAGAGTAGTAGCAAGGAGATAGGGAACTAGTTGATAAAACATTTACTATTCACACACTATACAACTATCCAGGAGCAATTACAAAAAAGCTTCCTATAGAGCAATGGTGAGGAGATACGAAACTCGGTAGTGAGGAGATACGAAACTTTTCACACAATATACGGCCTTTAATGAAGAGTTACCAAAGAACCTTATCTGGTAAAAGTAAGACTATGTAATTTAAATTTATCGTATATTAATTTTGTAGTATTAAATGTCAATTTTTAAATAATATATTAATAAATAATAATTATTTTATTTTAAAATATGTAAAACCTTATCTCGGATTATGTTATTTAAATTTATTGTATATTAATGTGTTATTATTAAATATCTTTTTAAATGATATATTAATAAATAATAATAATTTTATTTAAAAATATGTAAAATTAGTAATTCATTAGATTATGACAATGTTATTTAAATTTATTGTATATTAATGTGTTCTTATTAAATATTAATTTTTAAATGATATATTAATAAATGATATTAATTTTAATATAAAAACATGTAAAATTACTAATTCATTAGATTATATATTGTAATTATGGTTTATAATCACTATAGGTTAAAGGTTCTACGTTTTGGTCCTTTTTTGAGGATATTTTTTTACGATATTTGTCTGAAATCTAATGAGTAATTGTTGGATCTAAATATTTGAGTGGTTATTTTTTTATAATTAGGATGTCCCATGGGTTTTTCAAGACATTGAGTCCATTTCTGCATTCAAAAATGTAATTTAAATAACACAAAATTGTGTTTTTGTGCAAATTTAATTCGTTAGATTCCAGTGAAAAGAACCAAAACACAGAACAGTTAGACGACACCTTTAGAATCAACCAATTATGTAAGAGTAGTAGATGATTTAATAATAACATATTGTAACACACATTCACAATCAACGATCAAAGATTGAAACTCTCACTCAAATATTGAATTTATAGTTATTAAACAGAATATAAAAATAATAATTTATTTGTTTGTGGGATAAGGAATCTCCTCCGTCCAATGATTTGACTACTAAAATCTACGGAAATATACAACCAATACTTATAACAAAACAATCATAACCAATTACACAACCAATCATAACAAACTTGTTACAAAAAGACAGGTATTCGTTGGAGAAAGAATTCCCATGACTGCAAACCAACTCTACTCCAGTTGAGTTTTTAAAACTTTGCTTCCTATGTCACCAAAAATATAACAGAGCCATGTGGAAATACTAGCATAGATATTGTTTGACAGTGCCATGTACAAAATTAAAACAAAAAACTATTATCTTATCCAGAGATCGAGACTAATAACTATAATAACCAGATGTACCATGTACAGACTAAAAAACCAGTAACCAAAGTGTGAAACCTCATGACCATAATGCTTGACTTCAATTATGTCCCAGAGGAAGTAGGATAGGCTTTTTCGCTCCAACTGTCGCTGGAGGTGACAAGGCATCTCGATTGGTGCTCAAGTTCGTCGCCAAGGAAATGCATTGTTCTAGGAGCTTGAACCGAACTTTGACGTCGAAAACCTCACTCTTAAGCTCAAAAATTAGATGTTGGATTGTGGATAAGTCCTCAAAGATGCACTAAGAGTCCTCTTCGATAGATGCACTAGGCTTTCCAGAGAAGGGTGCTTCAGATGGGCGATTGACTGGATGTCCTGAAGACAGAGCAACATGGGTGCGAATGGAGTGACCATGAAGAGAGCTTTATGTTGGGCTCTCTAAAGAAGTCCACCCCGGGAATGATTTTGAAGTGTAGCCCAGAGATCTCCCACGTCTATCGAACCATTCAATTTTACAACCCCAATTGATTGAGGTATGTCCGTTGTCTTGCTGGTGCGTCGAGGCCACGCTGAGTGAGGGAGACCTGGAGTGCTTCATGTTGTTATATGAATTGTCATTTCCCGCGACTGAGGAGAGATGCCAACCAATTAGAATGCATTCTCCCCTGCCTCGCTTCGAGCGACCTCGTTGTCTTGGTATGTTGCGCACATAAATGAAAGACTCCCAAATTTTAATTGCCTGGAACTAGACCCACTGTTCTCCATGCCTACAGTAATGCACCACATAAAGACCACAAACTAAATGATGCTTCCCCAAGCATTATATTTCCGTAAATCATCTCCCAACAATCGTGTCATGGTCGTTAATGGTGAATTAATCACCCGATACCATAAGTTATGAGCTCCAACCTCCACCATGCAAGTGTGCAAGTCTACAACATTCCCCTCAAGCGAAATCTACCCATGTACAAAATGCCTTGAATGTTCTGAAGTGGCGCTAGCTAAACCCTCCTTCCTCGCTTATGATTCAAGGATCGATGAAGAGAGTCCCTAATACCCCTACTTTACTCATGTGCGCTATGCGGGACACCCCATCCGGGCGTTAAAAAGACTTATCTTAACATAATAAACATCTATTGTGCGCTATGCGGGACACCCCATCTGGGCGTTAAAAAGATTTATCTTAACATAATAAACATCTATAATTGATAAAAATTACCTTTATACTTGCCCTACAATTACTTTATTAAGATTTGACCGAAGAAGCTCTTAAGAGGGTAAGAAATATTTTTATTTGGATTCCACCTTTTAAAATAAAATAATAAAAAGGTCCACATATCTCAAGGTCTTCGAAAAGGAATGCCCGTTAATTTTGGATGCGCGTAGTTAAAGGCTTTCAAAAGGGTTTGGTTTCATAATATAAATCATGTGTGTCATATTATTAAATTATTTGTACCAATCTTTGCCCACAAGTAATTATGATGTTTTTTTAAACCATAATTTTGGATGCGCGTAGTTAAAGGCTTTTGTTATTAAATTATTTGTACCAATCTTTGCCCACAAGTAATTATGATGTTTTTTTAAACCATAATTTTGGATGCGCGTAGTTAAAGGCTTTTAAAAACGTTTGGTTTCATAATATAAATCATGTGTGCCATATTATTAAATTATTTGTACCAATCTTTGCCCACAAGTAATTATGATGTTTTTTTAAACCATAGTAACGGTCCATAGTAACGGTCCATGTTCAAATCTAACATCATTACTTTTGAACCCAATCACCTCAATTATCATTAGATTAAAATTTAATATCTCAATTTAAAAAAAAAAAAAAAAAATTTAAAGCTACAGTGAGTTGATGTTATGGGAGTGAGTTGATGTTATGGCAAATTTAGGTTTGAGTAAACTTCAATGTTGGATGGAAAAATGATCCACCTATTAGTGGGAAGTTGACACTATGTCTTGGATGCTTCATGAGATAGTTTTATTCTCCACTCCCACCCTCAACCCCTTTCCATGAAGTTTGAATAAATTAATAAAAAACTAATAAAATTAATATCCCATTTTTAATAAAATTAGTAAAATTGTACTATGATGATGATTATTAACGTTCACTAAGACCGAATTGGTCTATCGGACCTTAAGAAGGTAAGTCATTACTTGTGATTTTTTAGAATTTTGTTTTTGTGCTCGAAAAGCATTAAGAGAAGCTTTCCAAGATCACCATACTTTTGTTGAGTTAAGATGTTAGGAAGGTTGGTAGTGTGATATATATTTTGAAAATGAGATCTAATATGGGTATAGGCTAGACAATCTAAGAGAAAGTGCTTTTCATCTTCAATCTTCTTAGTATCACAAAGGTGGCACACTCTTTCATCCCATGGCGTTTTAGGAATTGACCAATGCTCAGTTTCACTATGGAGCTCGTGAGAATTTGTTCTTATCTTAGCAATGCTTATTTTTTCTTTACACTTGGCAAAACAAATAGATAATTTTGATCTTCTAGATTAGGGTTGATTACATCTTTATAATACTTTAATTTTCTTTTTTCCTTTAACTCTTTATCACACCACATTTTCTCTTTAAATTTTGATTTGACGTTTTTTTTAATAGTATCTTTTTTCTGCAAAATGGTTTCTTCCATGATTCCCCAATAGTTTAGCCAAGACTGGGCATCTTTATGCCATCCTCGCTTGAGTCGATGGTGGTTATGACTTGATTTTGAAGCAATTTTAGGTAGTCTATTGTCTTCCATGTTGTTTAACTTGTTCTTATACATTAGGTATCTAGTCATAGTCATGCTCTCAATGGGGGAGAGACTTGTTTCTAAGAGGAGGATGGGATAGGGCGTATTTCCTTTAATTTTGAGATTATAGGTTATACAATTCTTTTGTATTTGCTCTATCTTTCTCCAAGATTCACGAGAGATACTACAGCCCCATACTTCACATCCATAAAGAATAACAGGTGTAACAAGAGTCTCAAAGAGGAGTTTCTTCTTATCCCAACTCCAAAGATCAGTTGATTTACAATTGTTTTCAAGTCCATAATAAGCTTTCCATCCCCCAATAATCATTTTCTCAAT
>ML793584.1:460629-477207 GCA_009831015.1 Picea engelmannii
GGAGCAAAAATCCTTGAGGATTCTTAGTTGGTTTTCAAGATCATGGGGACTCCTTGCCATAAGAACGATATCATCAGCATAAAGAAGAAGATTGATGACTATACCAGTGAGAGTAGGGTTGACACAACCTACTTTTTCCAAGCATTCTTCTAGCTTGTCAATGTATATGCCAAAAAGGGTAGGGGACAAGGGACAACCTTGTTTGACTCCGATATTGCAGTTAATCTCTTCTGACCAACCCTTAGTGTTTTTAAACTTAGCAATAATGTTCTCATACATCCTTATTGCAACAACCCTCAACTCAAGAGGCACTTTTATCTCTTCCAACCTATTCCAAAGTTTTTTTCCTAGGAACCATGTCAAAAGCTTTTCTAAAATCAACAAAACAACAAAAAAGATTAGTTTTAATATTACGGAACTCCTCTGCAATGATCCTAAAGATAACGAGATGATCCACAATTGAATGAATTAAATAGCATAGGAAATAAAACAATATTATAATTTATAAAATTGTAAAACTCATTTCAATTAATGTATTATTATTTATTATCTAATTATTAATTAAATAACATAGAAAAAAAAAACAATATTATAATTTATAAAGTTGTAAAAGCGATTTCAATTAATGTATTATTATTTATTATTTAATTAGGAAAGATTTAAATAAATAAAAACCAAAAACTTAACCACGCAACATTTATTTGCGTAATAGAAACATGTTATGGGATGAGTAGAGATTGGATTTTATCTATAATTTGTTATAGTTAATATGAAAAAAAATGTTAAAAAAGTCATTATGTATTTTCAGTTAATTATATTAAAATTAAAATACAATATAAGTATTTAATTATTTATAATTAAAATAAAGCCTTAACCATTACGTTAATATATCGACATTTTATTGGGAATATGCATTTTCAATTGACACAGGAATCCAAGTTATGGCATGGATGGTCACTGGTAGTTAGTAAATTTTAATATAAAATCTTTAATAATTAAAAAGATATGTTTTTAATAAAATAATAGACAAATAAAGTGTTTTTTCTATTCTTATGGGTAAGAAGTTAAATTGTAATAAGAGGTGTTTTGTTTTTATGTATGAGACTCAATTTAAATGTTAAAAAAATATATATATGATATTATTGGAGGTAGTGGGATATTGATTTTTTTATGGTATTATTTAGATTGAAAGTGTTTTTTGGTCTTGGGGTAAGATTTAAAAGTGTTTAAAAATGTTTTTGATTGGCTAAGAACTCGTTTTCCTTGGACATAAGGAAACATGTTAATGGCTCAAGAGTCAAAGGTATCTAGCTTTACTACCCTTCCCTCTTACAAACTACGAATAGATTATTTTGGGAGTGGAGTGATTTTCCTTAAACATTGATGATGAGTTAACCCACATTTGTATATTCATAAATAATAGCAATAATAGTTGTCCTCATTATTAGTTTACAATTGAGTCAAGTGGTGATTGTCCTCACTGTTAATTGAGGATTGAGTTACTACAAGTTTTACATCTTCAATTCATAATTGGAAGTACTTCAAACTCGGTTCTTGTGTGTTCCTGTAATACTAGCGATGAAACTGACGTTGAATTCCTCTCCTTCAGTTGGCAGCAACCCTCTTCCACATACCAAAGGATAGCCCGTACAAGGAAGCTTCAAATTCTAGGACTCCCCATAAGCCCGATACTTGATGTATTATTTCTACCTCCTCATCCTTTGGCATTTTCTACAGGATTTTCTTTGTAAGACATTGTACTGAATTATCTATTAGAAAAGACTTGGTGTTTTTAGTGGTAGTCAAGTTACTTCATAATTTTGTTGTTTTTTAGTTCTTTTTACAAATAGAAATAGAAATCTCCCAAATGTTATAAAAAAAAAAATATGATATGAATTTAAGATGATAAAACCTCACCATGATATAAGAGCTTAAAGAAGCGCTTATGAGTTTCATAAATTTGTTATTTCTCTAAGCTCTCTTAATGGTAGAATTTGCATTTTTTTATTAATTAAAATTTCCCAAATATTATTAAAAAAAATAAGAATCTAAGACGATAGAACTTCACCATGATATAAGAGGTTAAAAATATGATATGAATTACATTTAGACATAATTCAATTTCCACCATGTTTAATTTATGTTCTAGATGTATTTTCCAATCTCAAAATCGAGACTTAAATCATTGAAATTTGATAAATTTATATGTTATTTCATTTGTTAGTATGTCATGGAATTCCAAAAACATATATATAAATTAATAAAGGTTTTTTTTATTACAAATAAAATAAAATTAAAATAATATATAAATAATTAAATAGCATTTAATAATTTAATAAATTTAATAATTTAATAAAGATATTGTATTTAAGAAATATATTTTAAGATAAGATAATTAACCATGATAATATATAAATAAAATTGAATAGGTAAAATTGTAAAACCATGCGTGTTAGGGTTCTTTGCTACAATTTGAACTAGCTTCTGCCACCTACTGTACCGTGCCGCGACCATGGAGGTCGAGGGAGGGGCGCCCCATGCCCCCTCCTACAACTCTGTCACAGGAAAGGAACATGGCTCCTCTCACTTTAAGCGGCCCACCTTTGAACTCCCAGAGGGCATGCAGAAACTTATATGGGAGGGCAAAATGCCCAAAGAGAAACCGATGGACATCGATCCAGAAACCAGTCAATCAAAAGCTAAACGCACCTGGGAATCAGTCAAATGCATCCCACAAACTATGACAACTCCAAAATATACAATCATCTCTCCAAGAATTGAAGATTAGAGACAATACATGAGAGATTTTTCCCTAATAGGAAAATTCCTTGAGTTATGGCCTTCAGAAAAAGACCTGGTGAAATGGATTCAGCATTGGTAGAAACCCAAGGGACATTATGATCTCCAACTGGGATCAAAAGGCCTCTTCACAATCATCCTACATAACTTGGACGACAAAAATCGAATCTTTGAAGGAGGATCGTACTTCTACAACTCAACATGCCTCTTCCTCCGATTATGGACGAAAAGATTCAGCCTGGAAAAGGAAGACTTCACCCATGCCCCAGTTTGGTTGCGACTGTACTCGTTCGTGCAGGAATTCTGGTTGGAGGAAATACTCGCAGGAATAGGAAACACCATCGGCAGTTACGTCAAAGCCTCGGAAGAAACCAAGCAAAGAAGGTACACTGCTTATGCTCGCATCTGTGTATATTTAAACATCTCAAAACCACTTCCTGGAACCATTATCCTAGATTACCAAGATGATGAATGGTCCCAAACCCTAGATTACGAGCACATCCTTTCGATGTCGAAAATTTCATGAGCATGGCCATCTTTTCTGTGAATGCCCACTAAATAACCCACCCAAGCCAGCTCAGGAAGACTCTGACAAGACCAAAGAGGGCTTCACCCAAGTCACAGGCCGCAGAAAGCACCAAGCCAAGAAGACGCCCCCCCAGGCCTCCACTGGACCCCTCGCCAAGAACTCCTTTGATGCCCTACAAGCTTCCTCAGATACCCCCTCTCCGTCCACCAACCCTCTGACAACTCCTGCAATAGCCTCTGCTCAACCCGATTCCCCAGCCCCTCCCTCTGCTCATTCTCCAGTCCTGACGCCCACTCTTCCAAATATGCTTGGCCTGGAAATAGGGGATCTAGATACAAATCTAGAGGATCAGGAACTGGAAGGCATCGACATGGCCCATCTGGAGCAAGCATATCACAAGCAACAACTATATACCATTCCGCCAGATTAGCTGCGCAAGGTACACAAGGTCTTTATCAATTCTTCAGCAGGAGGCTCAGCAAGAGCCAACACAAACCTGGGAATACAAGAAGACACCTTGAAATAACAATGCAAGCCGACAAAAGAAGAGAAGAAGAGAGGCAGAAAACCAAAACACCAACTCATTCAAGACATAGGTAACTATTTGGTCAACTCAGGCCAAATACAATTGATCTCAGAGACTTTCCTTCCCCTCCAACCCCCACCGTCATCATGAAGATACTATCCTGGAACATAAGGGGCCTCGATGCAAAGAGAAAACAAGATTTTCTCAAAGACAGAATCAAGAAGGATCAGCCAGACATTCTCCTCCCACAGGAAACGAAATGTGCAGGGATAGAGGCGAATATCATTATTCAAAGATGCTTGAAACAAGCTCAATACGTGGAAGTGGATGCCAGAGGGGCAGCTGGAGGTTTAGCGATACTTTGGAACCCAACTACAGTCATACTCGACATCTTTTTTACCTCCAAGTGGACCATTACGACGTCGTTTCGCCTCATCGGCTCGAACAAACAGGGCTACATTACAAATGTTTATGCCCCCCCCAGACCAGGAGACAAGGAAGCTTTTCTACAACATTTGGAATGGATCGTAGAACACTTAGGCCCCCAGCACTCGATTACTGGGGGAGATTTCAACATGATTATAGGACTGGAGGAGAAAAAGGGAGGCCATCGCTCTCTCAACAACGATAGCATAAATTTCAATGACACCATTGGTCTATTAAATCTCATAGATGTTGAAACAAATAATGGGATGTTCATGTGGTCAAATAGGAGATCGGAAGCACAACATGTCTCCAGCAGACTTGATCGATTCCTAATCTCAGGAGCTATTATGATGGATGGCCTAGCGTGGAATGCCAATGTCATAGACACCCCGGGATCGGGTCACTGGCCAATTTTACTAACCCTCAATATCATTGGTACCCCAGACGGGAAATAGTTCAGGTTTGAAAAATTATGTTTGAAACACTCAGATTTCCAAACAAACATAAAGACTTGGTGCATTCAAATAGGGACACCAATGTATCGATTCCAACAAAGGCTAAAAAACCTCAAGCAACACCTAAAATCCTGGAACAAGTCCACCTTTGGAGACATCTTCTAAGCACAGGGAAATCTTAAACAACAAATGCAAATGCTACAACAACATATCCGATCATAGGGCTTGACGGAAGACCTTAAAACACAGGAAACACTTCAAAATAACCAGATTGCAGAGAGAAGAGCACGGGAGGAAATACTCTGGCGATAAAAATCTCGCATCCAATGGCTAAAAGAAGGAGAAAAAAAATACAAAATTCTTCCATAGATCTATGATACAGCGGCGCCAAACCAATCGCATTGCCCACCTAGTATCGACGCAAGGTATAGAACTTCAGCAACATGAAGACATGAAAAAGGAATTGCTTTCTTCTTATCAAAATCTCCTCAAGGAACCCCCAATAGATCGCTCGCAAGCTATAGATTCCATCCTCAAGAACATACCCAAGGAGGTCACCAAAGAGAAAAATGAAGCCCTCATGAGACCAAAAACTCAAGAGGAGGTTGATCAATCACTTAAAGATACCCAGCTAGGCAAAGCACTTGGACTAGACGATTTCACCTCTGATTTCTTTCATTACTGTTGGAGCTTCATTCGTGTAGAGGTTTGGGAAATCATTGAGGATTCTCAGAAATCCAGAAAATTCCTCCAAGCCCTCAACGCAACCTTCCTCACCCTCATTCCTAAGGAAAACAACTCCATGTGCCCGTCGCAATTCCGCCCTATAGCCCTATGCAATGTCATCTACAAGATCCTCACTAAGATCTCTAAGGAACAATCTGGTTATGTCGAAGGCAGACAAATCATGGACAATGTGATCTTGGCCCATGAAGTTATCCACTCTCTTCACTCTACTAAAACTCCAGGTATACTCCTAAAACTGGATCTTTCTAAATATTTTGACAAATTGAGTTGGAACTACTTAAGATCTTCCCTCCTAGCCTTTGTCTTCGACCCATCTTGGGTCTCCTGGATAGTCAATCTCACCTCCTCGGCCTTGTTCTCCATTCTTATAAATGGTGTCCCCTCCAAACCCTTCTCTCCTTCACGAGGCATAAGATAAGGAGACCCTCTCTCGCATTTTCTCTTTATCCTTTTGGCAGAAGGACTAATCCGCACCCTTAAAGCATCCATCAGAGACCACTCCCTCTCTGGCCTCACGCCCCATGGTATTTCTCCACCCATTTCACATAGCCAATTCATAGATGACATTCTTCTTATGGGTTTGTCCACAACTAGAGAAGCCTTGCGATTCAGAACCATCATTGATCTCTTCTACGAGGCTTCGGGAATGGAGGTGAATATACGTAAATCCCAAGTGTTCTTCTTTAACACTCCCATGGAAATCCAATGTCACCTCGCACACCTCCTTGGATTTATACGCATCACCCTTCCCTTTGTGTACCTAGGAATCCCCCTCATAGACAACCCACTCAGAAATTCTTCATGGGATTCCTTACTTTCCAGCTTCAAAAAAAGACTCTCTCTCTAGACCTTTCGCTCCCTCAATTTTCCCGGTCGCCTCATCTTACTCAAGTCCATCCTGCAAGCTCTTTCAGTCTACATATTCTCAGCCTTGGCGGCCCCAACTCCCATTCTTAATACTTTGAGAATGCGTCAAAGAAGATTTATGTGGCAGGGTAACAAAGAGGGGCGTAAGATGTCCCTGGTAAGTTGGAAAAAAGTCTGTAATCCAAAAAGGATGGAGGACTCAGGCTTCGAGACCCTGCTATCCTGAACAAGGTCCTGAGTGCTAAAATATGGTGTAGGTGGCTAAAGCGACCACAAGACTTGTGTGCACAACTATGGAGGAAGAAATACACCCCCACCCGGCCTGAAACAAATCTCATCATGTGGATTGGTCAAAGCCCGAGATCACTAATCTGGAATGCTGCCAAGTCCAACCGTGACCTCATCACCGACCACTCATTCTGGGAGCTTCAAAATGGCTCCTCAGCTAAATTCTAGAGTGATTCATGGAAACAACTCCCCCCTTTAAACAAATATTTAACTCTCAACCACCTCATCCCCCATACAACTTCTGCAGGACTTCACATAGTGAAAGACTATTGGAAGCCTTTTGAGCCAGGGGAAATCTGGTATACCTGGAAAACTTCACATGAGCACCTACACATTCCCATACAACACAACCTTCATCCCCTGCAGGAACTTCTAGCTGCAAGAAAAATTCCCAGTCAACAAGGCAAGGACATACTCAAATGGGGCCACTCCACCTCGGGAGCCTTCAACAGTTCGGATGCCTACTACATAAAAGCGAGACATTAAATCCTGCCTCGAGAGGAAGTATGGGGAAAAATTTGGGATATGAAAACCTAGCCGAAAATCAATACATTTCTTTGGCTAATAGCCCATGGCAACATCCTCACATGGGATAATCTTCGAAAAAGAGGCTTCATAGGTCCTCCCTGGTGTCATCATTGTGGTCAAGAAGAAGAAACACAAAATCACCTTCTGAATATTTGTCCCTACAATTCAAGCTTATGGGATCATAGCACCAGTATCATGAGAACATCGGATAGAAACCGAACAGGATTAAAGGAAACCATTGAGGGTTGGAGAAGCTCGACCTTTCAGTCACCCATCCTCAACATAATTTGGCAGTTGCTTCCAGGTTTCATACTCTAGAACATGTGGAAAGAAAGGAATGGAAGAATCTTCAAATCGATCACCAGGAGCTGGCAGGAGGTATGGAACACAACTCAAACCAATATCAATGAAACTCTCTCACTCCATCAGTGGATTGAGAAGGACCTCACTCCCCCTCCGAATGAGGTTTGCATTCTCAAGGCGTGGAAAATCAATTTCCCTCCCAACCATGGAAGATCAATAGCAGTTACAAGACGAAATACAAGCCCCGCCCACTGGAACGGTAGTATCATGAGAACATCGAATAGAAACCGAACAGGATTAAAGGAAACCATTGAGGGTTGGAGAAGCTCGACCTTTCAGTCACCCATCCTCAACATAATTTGGCAGTTGCTTCCAGGTTTCATACTCTGGAACATTTGGAAAGAAAGGAATGGAAGAATCTTCAAATCGATCACCAGGAGCTGGCAGGAGGTATGGAACACAACTCAAACCAATATCAATGAAACTCTCTCACTCCATCAGTGGACAGAGCAGGACCTCACTCCCCCTCCGAATGAGGTTCGCATTCTCAAGGCGTGGAAAATCAATTTCCCTCCCAACCATGGAAGATCAATAGCATTTACAAGATGAAATACAAGCCCCGCCCACTGGAACGGTCCGCCCAAAGACTGGTTTAAACTCAATTTTGATGGAGCCTCCAAAGGGAACCTGGGTCCAACAGGCTATGGGGCGATTATTTGGAATGAAAAAGGTGAAATACTTCATATTCTGGAAGGCAACATGGGACAAAATACCAACAATGCTATAGAAATCTGAAGCCTCCTCTGTGGACTACAAGCAGCAGAGGATCAAGAGCTCTTTCCTCTCATCATGGAAGGAGACTCATAAATTATGATAAACCTCCTCACTCATTTGATCAATGGGGTAGACCCGGAGAAAATCTCCCCAAGCTGGAGGCTAATGAACGAAATTTGCAGAATAAACTCAAATCTTCAGCATCGACGGGTAATCATCCCATCACATGTCAAAAGAATGACCAATCAAGTGGCTGACTGGTTATCCAATATGGGTGTTGATTCGCAGGAAGGGGTCTTCTCCTGCTCCCCTGACGACAATCCCACACACCCTCCAGTCATCACATGCTGGCTCACTCCAAAGACCGACCCCTAGATGGGGTGCCAATGTGACATGAAAGACGTAGCCCAGTTCAGGGCCACTTGGCCAAGCCACACGACAACAATTGGCAGTCAAATGTCTCATCCACCATTACAACCTCACCGGTATGCTTTCGCTCCACCGTCACCTTTCTTCCTGTTATCACTCCAAGAAACTCTTTGAGGTTGTAAGTCAAAGATCCTTGGTAACCTAAAGTAAACTTGTTTTTTCGTTTTTGTATGTGTGGATCAATAGGATAACTTAACTACAATATGGTATCCAGATAGTCAAAATGAATAATCAAATAAACCAATGCCCTCAAGGATCAATAATCAGAAAATAGCTTTAAGTGGGTGAAGAAGACAATGCTTATAAACCAGATACACAATGATGGGTTTAATAAAAAAATGTAAGAAACTATTAATCAAGTTATGAACTGACTAATGAGATGACAATCATTTTGCAGTTAAAACAACTTGAATAAGAGTACAAAAGAAGGGTGGAAATCTGACATTAATAGAGAGAGAAACTTGTGATCTGTATTATCATATGAAAAGTCTGTTACAAAGGTATAGTTCCTGTATCCAAAATCGAATCCCTTTGCCTCTTACATATATGATCTTAAATAAGATTTACAAATTATTTTCAAGATCCTCAAAAGATGGATCTAATATCCTCTTTTCTTATCTCAAATTCGAAATTGTGAGGTGGCTGGAAAAGATAGAAATTTCTGGAAAAATGTTGCTCCAAGATTCACCTATATCCTCCAAATAAAAATAGATATTGGGAAACCGAGAGAGGTTATTGAATATAAGTTCATTCTTATCAAAAACCTTCTTCGGTTTCTAAAAATAGCATTCCAACTCATCATAATATATCCTTAAAGACAATGACTAAAACAGGAAAAACAGAGTATTTAATTTCTGGAAATATGGTGCTCAAAGATTGACCTATATTTCACAAATCACAATAGGTCTTGGAAAACTGAGAGAGGTTATTGAAGAGCCACCTGTGCTTATGAAAAGTACTCTTCTATATGATCAAAATATGTCTCCCAAGAAGGTGACTAAAATGGGAAAATCTAGATTTCCAAATCTAGTCACATTCCTACATTTTAGGATTTGATCTCTAGAATTTTTCTATTAATCAAATGAAGTGCCACCTGCACTCATGGATGTGATTTGATAATATATATGATTATTCATCATCATATGCTCCTTAATAAACTCAACCAAGTCGAATTTGACCTTTTGACCAAAATAATACATTTTGGATAATTTTTGAAAATGATGCCTCATCTTGTCGGGAACTTTTGATTGCCTTCTTGAGCCCTAAATGAAGATCTGAAATTATAATTGGAAAGCTTAGGATGTCTAGTTGTCAATCAACTATTTGACCGTGTAAAAAAGACTCTCTACGACTCAACAAATTGATTTTTCCCGAGGCAATTTATCAGCTGAAAAACCTGCACTTTCACCAACTCACTACACTGTGAAAACAATCATTTAGTCAGTGAAAAGGGAGACTTTCACCGGCTTACTACACTGTGAAAAAGTCATTTAGCTGTTGAAAGCTAAAATTTGCTTCTTGGTATATTTTGAGATGCCACATCATTTTTTCATTGGGTAATAAGATTTAAATCCAATCTTATATACTTTAAAACTTAAAGATTTATAAGTAAATCTTTACCTTATTATCATCTTATGATATAACATCAAAACAAATTTCAGAATGAATTATTTGATCGCTAACATCTGGCTCCAACTGGGATGGAGACCTCCCTGCGAGGTTTCCAAGAACCTGACAGACCTTGTGCTTTTAGTATTGGGCATGGAGTCATTTAGCCTTTACAATTTATCATTTAAAAACTTGTAGCAAACTTGTAACCTGCCTATAACGTGCTTGCTTAATCATTAAATCAATCAACTGAAAATAATCAAGTTGCTTGTTTCCCTTAGAGATCTCAATGCTAAATACAGACTGTTTAATCTCTATCTGAGAAGAAAGCATGATGAACTATTGATCTAGACTTTTCATCTCATCATCTTTTTCTCCGTATCTGTTGCAATCTTCCTGTGTTTGCAAATCATAAAACTGAGGGTTGCTCTTAGTATCTGCTGCAAATTCTATTCTGTAATTTTGATCTTCATTGCTATCTAATTCCTTTCGCAAAGGTGGTCCTCCTCGCTTTCTTCCCATCATGCAATAATCACAAGTTGATATGTACACAACTGAGATAGATAACTTTCTAAATGAGGAAAGTGTTGGCGCTAGTGAAAAAAATCTTGTATAATCAATTGATAGATGAAACCCCATAAATAGAATTTTTAAACACCATGAATTGGAAAAAGGAATGATGGCTTTGGTTTGATGTCGACGGAGATCTAGTACATTATTATCCGGATGTAATGATGATCAAGCATTCATCACTTCTTTAACCTGTCCTCGGTCTATCACACGAAATACATGATCAAATCTATCATGATATTCCACTAAGACGTGGTGAAAAGGTGTAACCGCTCCTTTGCCTCCATTAAATTCACCATCATGATCACATGACATGTGTACAACATGCCCCTTTCGGGTTTCTAAAGACGTTGGAGAAAAAACCCATATCAACACTTTCACCAGCTCGCTTGCTGCTAAGAGTGCCATTTAGCCATTGAAACCTTGAACTTTCACCAGCTAACTTCATCTTCAAAACATATGTTAGCTGTTGAAAAGATTTTCTTCGAAGTTTTTGAAAAGACCTTTGACAATCAATATTATTGAGAAATAACAATAGGAAATAACAAATTATAACCTATACTTCGATATTTGAATTTCTAAAAAATGTATGGAACCCTATTTATAACCATGCCATCACCACAAAATGAGACAAACTGATTGATTCATTTTGGGAGATAACATTTGGGTTTTTTCACCTAATCCTCTGCTAAACTGAAAATTGTCTGTAGTTTGTTGTAGCCTGCGTGCTTATTTCAGAAATCAACAACTGGACATGATCTAGCTTCTCGTATGAGGAGCTTATTCTCACACCTACTCATACTTATAATCAGTAGGGGCAAACCGATCAAGTAAAATTAAATCTCCAATGCAGCCAAGAAAGAAATTGATTTACTAGTAACCTCCTTGATCTGAATCCAAAAAAGAAAGGAAACCATAGCATGCAGAACTATAGTTTGAAAAGATGGCAGAACCAACCATCATCTGACAAAAACATCTTGACATTTATGCTGCTCATAAACTCCAAATAGTCAACAATAGGGTCAATAAATCCACAAAGAAATAGCTCCCTTTGATGTTGTTCCAACTGACAAAAAAGTTGCTTCTTTTTTTCTTCATTGATGTTAATGTTGAATGTGGATTGTTCTTCCTCTGTCAAATGAAAAAACAAGCTCAACTGCTAATTTGAAATTTTCTTCTCCTCACCTTCCTCCTCATAACTGCTGCAATCTGCCTTGGTCTGCAAATCAGAGAGCTGAGGGTCGTCCTTAGAATCTGTTGCAGATCCCAAGTTATTACAAAAAAAATTCTCATCATCTTCATCCCTTTCATCAAAATTTGAAATAAAAGGTACATAAGGAGAAATATAATCCTCTTGTTGTCTTTCTTGGAGATTATATGTTTTCTGAAATTCTTGTTCCTCGTGGTTACTATCATTTTCCTTGGTCTGTAGATCTGAAAATTGTGGGCTAGCCTCATTAATTTCAATAGATATTTGACCAATATTAAATTGATCTTCTCCATGTGTAGTTAAAGACATCAATTCTTCAAATTTGTGAAGATCAGAAATAATGGTAATAGGAGAGACCCAAACCCTTTCATTATTTCTATCTAATTCATTTTTATGTGAAAATATATCATCATGAAGATCATTAGAGAGATGATGTAGATAATGAGAGTGAGGTCCTTCTCTATTTACATCTTCAACTCTATTGTGCAATTCATATTCTAGACAACAATTATCAAATAAAAACTTATCTGAAAAGAACCTTTTGCAAAGTTCATTGAATACTTTGTGAAAATCCTTCAATGATGAAATACCGGAAGGAGGTAAGGAAAAATACCACTGACGTGCATCACCATACATTGAATGCATGAACATCTTCATGTTGCAGATCTAGTAGATCCATGCACTCGTGAAACTTTTTGAGGTGTTCTGCGGGATTATCTTCTTTCTCCTCTTTGAAGACGAGTGGAAAATCTCCTCATTCTGACATATGAGGTACTAGATGTGGGAAACCAGAAACTGAAGAGAAGTCCAAATGTGCAAACCTCAGAGCCAAAAGAGCAGCAAATACTTTTGACATCTAAATATTGTGGAGCCGCCACTAAATCTGTCTTTCATGGAGTCGCCAGATAGATGATTACAACCAAGAGAATGTCCAAGCTTTGTCTATCATCAAAGTTGGATCCGTGTCGTGTCCCAAGGAAGCTGAGCTTCAATCTCCTTTCCCCGGCAACGACGCCAATTTGTTATCACTCTAAGAAACTCTTTGAGGTTGTAAGTCAAAGATGCTTGGTAACCTAAAGTAAACTTGTTTTTGTGTTTTTGTATGTGTGGATCAATGGGATAACTCAAATACAATATGGTATCCAGACAGTTAAAATGAATAATCAAATAAACCAATGCCCTCAAGGATCAATAATTAGATAATAGCTTTAAGTGGGTGAAGAAGACAATGCTTATAAACCAGATACACAATGATGGGTTTAATAAACAATGTAAGAAACTATTAATCAAGTTATGAACTGACTGATGAGATGACAGTCATTTTGCAGTTAAAACAACTTGAATAAGAGTACAGAAGAAGGGTGGAAATCTGACATTAATAGAGAGAAAAACTTGTGATATGTATTATCATATGAAAATTATGTTACAAAGGTATAGTTCCTGTATCCAAAATCGAACCCCTTTGCCTCTTACATCTATGAGCTTAAATAAGCATTACAAATTATTTTCAAGATCCTCAAAAGATGGATCTGATATCCTCTTTTCTTATCTCAAATTCGAAATTGTGAGGTGGCTGGAAAAGATATAAATTTCTGGAAAAATGTTGCTCCAAGATTCACCTATATCCTCCCAATCACAATAGATCTTGAGAAACTGAGAGAGGTTATTGAACAAAAGTTTGTGATTATGAAAAAATTCCTTCAGTTTCTAAAAATAGTATTCCAACTCATCAGAATATGTCCTTAAAGACAACGACTAAAACAGGAAAAACAAAGTATTTAATTTTTGGAAATATGGTGCTCAAAGATTGACCTATGTTTCACAAATCAAAATAGATCTTGGAAAATTGAGAGAGGTTATTGAAGAGCAGCTTGTGCTTATGAAAAAACTCCTTTGGTTTCGAAAAATACTCTTCTAGATGATCAAAATATGTCTCCCAAGAAGGTGACTAAAACAGGAAAATCTAGATTTCCAAATCTAGTCATATTCCTACATTTTAGGATTTGATCTCTAGAATATTTATATTGATCAAATGAAGTGCCACCTACAATCATGGATGATATTTGATAATATATATGATTATTCATCATCATCTACTCCTTAATAAACTCAACCAAGTCGAATTTGACCTTTTGACCAAAATAATACATCTTGGAAAATTTCTGAAAATGATGCCTCATCTTGTGGGGAACTTTTGACTGCCTTCCCGAGCTCTAAATGAAGATCTGAAAGTACCATTGGAAATCTTAGGATGTCTAGTGGTCAATCAACTATTTGAGCGTGTAAAACAGACTCTCTACGACTTAGCAAATTGATTTTTCCCAAGGGAGTTTATCAGCGGGAAAACCTGCACTTTCACCAACTCACTACACTATGAAAATAGTCATTTAGCCGGTGAAAAGGGAGACTTACACTGGCTTACTACACTGTGAAAAAGTCATTTAGCTGGTGAAAGCTAAAATTTGCTTCTTGGTATATTTTGAGATGCCACATCATTTTTTCATTGGGTAATAAGATTTAAAGCCAATCTTATATACTTTAGAACTTAAAGATTTATAAGTAAATATTTACCTTATTATCATCTTATGATATGATATCAAAACAAATTTCAGAATGAATTATTTGATCGCTAACACCTCCCACACTCGAACCGTGCAGTTCACACGAACCAGAGCCTGTAAATCTTCATGGAGCATCTTGACGAGACCACCCGGTCACCTCAACACTAGCTAGTTGGGTTATCAACCCCATTATCTACTTCGTCGACTCATTTCTCTCAAAGCGATATCCCCAGCGCTCATTCTGTTCTCAACTTTGTTGTCTAGCTCTGGTGCGTTTCCTCCCTTCACATTTTGGAGCCCTCTAATGGTTACCCTCCATTCTGGAGCTCTCTGGTGCACACCCTCATGCCACAACCCAGGGGCAGATCAAGGTGTGGAGCTGCCTGGTACCAAGCCCAGGGAAGGAAACCACCCCCGTATGTTCAGTCGTGTGAAGTCCCAAGCACACCGCGACCTATCTCCCCCCACAATAATTCAGCTTTTCCCCCCACGTCGGCCCCTATGGCTGCTCATTTGCTTGAAGAAGTTTTTTTGCCACCTCTCACCCACTTAGTCATCCCTCCTCCTCCCCCTCCCTCTCCACCACCTGTTGATCTAGTAACTGGCCTCTCCCCTCTCTCGAATCCCTATGGTTGTAGGGTCGAGTGGTTTGATATCTCGAGCAATTTGATTGGGTATGTGCCTCCTCGCCTCTCTCCCCCATGACGCCCCTCCTTTCCGCCACCTCCCCCCTCTCCCCCACAACGTCTCTTTGATTCCTCTTCCTCCTCTCCGCTCTCCCACCACCATTCTCCTTTTCATAACAGGGGTGTTGAGTGTGCGGAACTCATGGACACTCTGAACAACATCAAAAAGGATATGAAGGACATCAAACCAGCCTTGCGAGAGGTGCAGACCAAGGAAGATGAACGGTGGCACCGAGTGGATAATGTGATGGCGTTTCTTCAAGACTTTCGAAGAACCACGACAAACCAAGAGACAGGGAAAGCACAGATCTTCGTCGGGCCGCGTTTCGGTCCAGGTTTCTAATGCCTCCCCATGCTCTTTTTTTCTTACTTTCAATATTTTGCCCCTGCATGGCATGGTAGGTTTTATGCCCTCAAACACTTGACATCTGTTCCTTTGATAAATTTGGCCCAGCGTGGCCACGTAGATAAGTTTAATTGTATAAACTGGATTACGGACAACAGAGGTTTCCCGAACGGGCACTGTTAGCTCCTTTGTAGACTCAAACACCTAACAAAGGTGGTTTCCCAACAGGGCACCACTGCTAGGAGGTTAGATAATTCCGAGACTTTTGTATTTTTGAAAAAAATTAATACACAATCTAATTTTAAAAAAATATATACAAATAAAATTATTAACTATTTAATAATAATAATAATCTATTTTTAAGATAGTCTCTAAATAAAATGAAACCTTTTGTTTATAAGATAAGAAATCTCTTTCTCAAATTTCTAAAATAATTGAAAATATATTTTAACATAGAATAACTAACAAAATAATCTCATTATCAAAAGATGCAATTTAAACATTCTAAGTTTTTATTTTTTCTGATTGTATCTTTCAATAAATTTTAAATTCAAAAATTTAAAAAATTATAAATATGAAAAGTTAATTCACATATTCCAAAGTACTCTAATATTTTTGAAAACGTTGAATCAAAATATATTCAAAACTAGTATAGTTATAGATATGATTATTGAAAAAAATGGTCAAACACGTAACTCTCCATTATGAATTATTACTGGAAGGGTCAGAACTTCTCAACAAAATGCAAAAAGTGGTTGACCCCGTTAGCGCTTTTATTCAATGTTTCAATATCTTTTTACAGTTAATAATATTTGCATGCAGTGTTGGAATTTGAAATTGAAAACGGTTCTCGATAATGTTTGAATAGATATATTTAATCAAGTTAAATACGAGAAACTATATTTAATAATTAAAAATAATCCTTC
>ML793584.1:484350-499328 GCA_009831015.1 Picea engelmannii
TAGTGGCTATCCATATACGATGTCACATAGAGACATTGACCTGCCATGAAACAACCATTCTATGGCTACTCCACTTGGACTACTAGTGGAATCCCCGACTGCTCTCAGCTTGGATCATGGTGATAAGTGCATCTCGGCATGGAGAATTTTTGCACAACCTACTACTATCTACTACTACCTACTATGACCTATTACTATTCCACTTGGTTTACTGGGTGTATGGTCTCTATATGGTATCTATGTGGTTTATATATAGATGTCACCATATCTACTCTACCTGGCATTGATTGGCGGCATATCTACCTGGATTGGCATCGGGGCATCATTGAGGCATCATTTTCACATAGCGTGTAACCTTTCCATTTGGAAAAGCACTTAAATAAAAGCTGTCTCGAAAATAAGGGGATTCTTAAAATTGAGTCGATTTTGGGTCTGTCTCTCTAGGTAAAACGAGAAGCTGTAAAAAACACGGGGATTATGAAGTCGCATCGAGACGTTTTCAAGTACGATATTGCCATGGATATGTTTACCTAAGCATCCCAGCCAGAAATAGTGCAGCCTGCTGGGTACGATATCGCCATAGAGACGTTTTATAACGTATGAGACTTGCATTGAGACATGAAATCTTCTGCTGCTATTATATATACTATAGAGAGATGAATCTTCTACACAAACGCCTATAGGTGTGTGTGGTTACATAGTGTGTGTCTGAGTGGCTTATATATTATGTTTCCATCTCTACCTAGCCATGAACAACAATGCTCTTCTCTGGGCATGGAGCCATGAACAACATGCCCGCCGTTCAATCCATATCTACGTGGTTCATATATGAGATCATGAACAAGTCATTGCAATGAACAACCACCATATCTACCACCTGGCAATGCTGCTGCTATGGTAGCAGGTTTAACTCGCATGGAGAAGTTTGGCACCTATGTCGTGTTCCTAGACGAGAGAGCAGCCATCATCTTTACGTATCACACTTTAGCTCGCATATTCCAAGAATTTAGAGAGGTTTTAAATGTTGAAAAAAAAAGAGAGTTATATAATTATTATTGTCGTAAACTTTAGGTGATGATGATGAAGATGATTGTTATTCTCCATTAAAATTAATATTAGATTTTAAGAAAAATGGTTAAAAATTATTTGGTTTGCTTTAATTTTTTGTTTATGTTTGTTAGATATACTAATAATTTATGACTTAGCAAGGGGTGAGATGTCCATAAACACCCAGGAGAGGGGCCCACTCTTAGGGATGTCTTCCCTTCTAGTCTTATCATAAGGGGTCAAAGTTCTTATCGGGGATTTCAACTTGAGTGGGGAGAGTGCAAGACCTACCTCCCAACCATTTGAGCCTAAAACATTAATGAGTTAACATGTTAGGGAGGTTGTTATTGTTACAAATATTTTGAAATTGAGATGTAATATAGGTATGTGCAAAACATTTTAAGTGAAAGTGTTTTTCATCCTTTGCCTTCTCAGTATCACAAAGATGACAAATTCTTTCATTCCACAACCTATTAGAAATAGTCTAACATCCTCTTTCACTATGGAGCTTGTGAGAATTCGTTTTATATTAGCAATGTTGATTTTCTTCTCTCTTTTTTTTTAAATAAAAAGTATACATTACCTCCGAAAATCTTCATGGGGATACACATGTCAAAGTTTGTCAAATGTTCTGCCATAAAATGGAAACCAGAATAGGTGGCCCGCAAAACAAGCAAGCATGTTTTTGTGCATAGTCCCAAAACAAAGCTAAGCCTAATTTTCACTGTAATTGAGACCTCTTTGGACCTTATGACATAACAATAAGAAAACTACAAAGGAGGCGAACCCGAACAACCTTCATTGCTGGGGGCGAAGGTGAACGACTGACAGTGTGTCAGGGAGCGTCGCTTGACTGGCTCACTTGACAAGGAGTCGAACAAGATGTCCAGGCAATGACTGAGGGTGTCCTGGCGATGGAGTTGGTCGGTCATGTCCCTTCGCATCTCGAAAATTAGTTGCAGATGGTCTTTTGAGAATATGAGGGGACTGGGTGATTCTGGCACCGGGGCTGCAACGCTTGAAGGCCCGTGAACATTTGGTGTAGTTGGTGTTATTGCTTCCTCCAACCATTCTGGAGGAATCTCTTCCTCGACCAGACAACCCCCTAATTTTGTCATGGTATGGACGTTTGGAGGCGCGCTAACAGTTGGAGCCATCGACATTGTCGTTTCCTCATGGTATGGACGTTTGGAGGTGTGCTAACAGTTGGAGTCGTCGACATTGTTGTTTCCTCATATTATGGACGTTTAGAGGCACGCTAACAGTTGGAGTCGTCGACATTGTTGTTTCCTCCAGCCATGTTGGAGGAATCTCTTCCTCTACGATACATCCACCCAGTTTTGTCACAGGATGGGCGTTTGGAGGCTCAAATACATCCGGTGCAGTCAAAAAGTGGATTCCTCCAACTAGTCTGGAGGAGTCTCTTCCTCAATCGGAGAGACATTTGATTATGTCACGGGGTCGACTCTTTGAGGCAGTTGTTCCAAATTACAAAGGGGGTTCTGAGGGCTAGGGGCAGTGCACAAATGTTCATCAATCCAATTCTGATCAGACTGAGGAGGGACAACATGGCCAATGAAGGGGATGGGGGGTAGAGAAAGGGTTGAAGAGGGTCTAGGTCGATGGTGTCAGGCCACAAAACTGTAATAGGTTGGCCCACACTTGGGCTTGCCCTGTTCACGCGACATGGGAGAGACACAAATTGAAACAATAGCTCGACAACAGAGGGTGGAAAGACCAGAAGGACAAGGCAAGGAATGGGAAGCAGAGTGCAAAGCCATAATGAAATAACCAATGTTGTGCCTTACCTCCATCAGAATAGTGGAAGTGACAGGGAAAGTATCCATAAAGATTAAATTTATGCCATTGAGTTTTCTCGTACCTGCTCTGGTTGGCCTCGACCGATGTTGTATGTGTGCCATTAAAATCTCCCTCTTGTGTAGGTGCACTACCTCCCTACCAGAGTGAAGACAAGGCATGTTGAGTTGACGAGGAGGGAGGTTGGTGGTTGCAGACATTAACCCTGTCGGGTGCATGTGTGCCATGTGTTGCTAGGTAGCCAGGTGTCACCCCACCCGAGGGAATGTTGATTTTCTTATGTAAGTTAGTTGTAACAACGATATAATTTTGATCTTTTAAATTGAGATTAACAATCTCTTTATAGTATCTTAATTTTCTCTTATGTGCTATTTCTTATTGCACCCAAATTTCTCCTTAAATTTAGATGTAATAATATTTGTAATGGTATCATTATTCTAAAGAATGACATCCTCTTTTATTCTCTAATGACTTAACTAAGACTTATAATAGTTTGACAACCCTCTTAATTCCAAGGTGACTTTTCCTAGAATTTGAAGTAATATTAGGAAATCTCTTCTTTTTCATGTTAGTTGTTTTGTGTTTGTACATTATGTACCTAGTCATTCACATACTTCCAATGGGGGAAAGAATAGATTTTATGAGGATAGGATAAAACTTATTGCTTTTAATTTTAACATTATAAATTACAAAGTATTTTTGGATTTTCTCAATCTTCCTTCATAATTTCTTGGAAATGTTGCAACCCCAAACTTCACAACAATATAAAATAATAAGAGTGCCGAGAGTTTCAAAGAGGAATTTCTTTTTTCTCACACCCACAAATTTGTCAATTTATAATTATTTTTAAGATCAAAATAAGCTTTCCACCATTTGTAAAAAAACAAAAACAAAAATAATATTTAGATTACAAATTATAATTTTTCTCTTGATAAAGGTTTCAAAATTTCTTTATTGATAAAGAGTATCTTTTGAATTTGCTAGTATGAGAGAGTAGCCTTACTTGTTTTGTTTTGTTTTGTTTTGATAATAAGATAAAGGTGACCTTATTTATCTTTATTAGTCTCTTTGGGTTGTAGGGACTATAGTAATGGATTAAGCGTTTAAGCATGTTTATATAATTTTCTCACTCGCAATTGCAATTCATTTTTAGCTTAAGTTTTAAATTTGAGGCCTTATTTGACATCTTACCAAGTCACAACCCCAAATTGTAACACAATATCTTAATTTAAAGATCATAATTTCACATAATTATTTTCAAGCCAAACATAACTCTAACATGACATTAAATGATAGGAAATGCTTGCTTTGTTTGTGCATGGTCTATATCCCACTTTCTCATGAGTACCTACACGGCCTTTCTCATGAGTTTCCACCTACATCCCATGCAAAAGTCCATCTGTCTCTATGCCTAATGTGCTATTGTCTCTCATTTAGAATTGATGTTTTCTCATTCCATTTTGCACTTTGATCGCTCATTCCATTTCAGCGCTTTGCTTCTCCTTCTCCCATTCCATTTCTCCACTTCGCTTCTCCTTCTCCCATCCCATTCCATTCCATTTATGCACTTTGCTTCTCCTTCTTCCACATTCCTTCCATTTTCAATGTCCTCGTTCTTTCCATTTGAATCCGAGATTTTTGATATATCCATTACTTCATCATTGTTTCCATCGTTCACTCCATCATTGTTTCCATATATCCATTACTCTATCATTGTTTCCATTTTATCTGCATCATTGTTCCCATCGCTGTTATTTCTATTTGCAGGTTGAAGGAGAGCGGCTGCAAACCCATCAAATCGTCTTCCAAGCCCAACTTTTTAAAACAACACAATCACCTACCTTCACACCTGCAAGATAGTTCTGCAAGATATTTGGCGAGTCAAATCAAATTTACAACTACTCTGACATAATTTATTTTCCTTCAATTTTATTGCAAATTTCTCCGCTGAAAAAAATAAATCTCATTTATGAATAAATAAAAGAATCTCATAAAATAATTTATTTTGTGTAGAAAGTATTCTCACTGGTAAGAATGTGTAGTTAAATTGAGTTGTTAGTGCATCATATGGATCATATGTGAAAAAAGGCAAGCTTAAATAACTAGAAGGCAAGCTTACCTGAGTGTGGACAAGAGATTGGTATTTTTGTAATAGTCCAATGCTTCATCCATGAGCTTCTTATGCTTTTTTTAACCTTCAAAGTGACCCCTGAAATACTATTAAATTCCTTATAAACCCTTGTTCTCTCTTCTAAACCTTTATAGTTGGAGTCTCTTTCACTAATGGGATATCTCAAGCAGATACTGGTTCATCCCAGGCTAATCTGACCATCCTATTTCAACTCTAGTTCTATATCATGTTGAGAAGAATGAACCCTTCGCTGGTAAAGTGGCTACCCTGATCTCTAATATTTCATTTCCAGCAAGGGAAGAAGCAAGAATTAAAGTCCAGAGTCTAGAGAAATCTGTTTTGTTCTCCGCTCCTAAAATATCCATTTCTTTCTGCATTGCTCCACCTAAGATCATACCTCGATCAATCAATACGCCAAGCCCAAATGAATTCTTTGCCCCAATGAATGAGTGCACTGAAATTGATTGGAAATCCCTAAATGTGCTCGACCTTTGATAGCAAGGAGAGGGCTCGATATAAGTAACCGAGAGAGGTCACAAGGAATCTCGTATATAGCAAGTCTACCACAATTCTGATACCATTCATTTTATTGCTAAAAATAAGTATATTAGAAGAACCCGATAAACTAAACTTCTATGAAATTTAAGTTATTTTGATACGACATCTTTTAGTGCATAATAATTCAATGTAATGGCATGGGTTCCGACCTTTTTCTCCCACTGGATCTGCTTATGCTTCTGTTTCAAAGTATAACTTTGAAGCCACTGGTGCTGCTTCACCAGTAAATTGTAAACCCCCACAACAAAAATAGGAAAAGGTAGTATGTGAAGCTCTCCCCGCCGTTCCAACGGACAGTTGCTCAGAAAAGGCTCATCATTTTCTCCTTTTATCAGTTCATAAGCAAAGGCTCAGAAAAAACCCGTGGATTCTTTTTAATCAGTTCATAATTAGAGGCAGGAAAAACCTGTGGATTCTTTTCTTTGAGATACTAATTCTGTACAAGATTTGTTTACATCATTTTCAACCAAAAAAACAAAATTTAATTAAGAACTATTTGGGGATGATGGGTATATACTTACCTCATTTGGCCTTCGTCATTTCTTACAGACAAAGAATATTAAATTCCCAAATCGCCTCATGATTTGGAAATTCGAATAACACTCTTAAAAACTCTTGTGTGAGTGGCTACAGGATTATTTCTTACATACAAAGAATATTAAATTCCCAAATCGCCTCAGGATTTGGAAATTCGAATAACACTCTTAAAAACTCTGGTGTGAGTGGCTACAGGCTTTCTAGATGTAGTTGTTTTCTGGTTGTATAAAATCTTTTTGTTATGGCAGGATGCCTTTTAATAGTTAGAAAAAACTTATTTTCTATGAGTATGGTTATGTGTACATGCAATATTGTGCAAAGATGCGTGTTAAAGATCAAATTAAGACATGCACAACGTGTAAGAGAGCAAGTTAAGTTGTCAAGACATGCGCATACTTTCTCAGTTTGGGGAGAGGTCACGAGTTCAAGCTTGGTTATGAGTTCCTTGGACTGCTGTTTTCCACTCCCATATCATCCATTATGTGGGAAAGCATCAGGGTGAGTTCCCAGCAGGTTAACTTCCATCTGAAAAAAAAAGAGCAAGCTAAGTCATGCACAACCTGTAAGATAATTATGTAATGTTTTAAAACTCAAAGTTTTTAAAATAAACTTAGTCCAAATTGCATCTCATGTTGTAAGTAGAATCTTTATGTTAAAGAGTTTTATATTTGAAGAGTTACTTGAATCATAAGTCATGAAATTTAACTTTAATTATTTTTTATAAATAAAATCTATAATTAAAATGAATAAAACTTTCAAAATACTATTATTGGAAGACTATTATTAATGTACAACTCAATTGATCACTACAATATAAATTAGACAGCTTTTAAAAGATAAAAATCCTATCTAAATAAAAACAGCTTAAACCATAATTTTAAGCTAAAAAAAATATCACAAAAATTAAGCTACTCCAAATATCACAAAAATTAGGCTACTCCTACAGAAAACTGAACACTTAGGCACGTAAGACTTCATAGTGTAGATCACTCGCATGATATATATATATATATATATATATATATATATATATATATATATATAAAGCAAGTTCTTCTAAAGCAATCATCTAAAGCAAGTTCTTCTAGAACTTCAGCATGGGAACAATGGTGTAATGCTAGGTATACAGTATCAAAGAAAGCCCCGTATCAAAGAAAGCCCCTATGGACATAGATGGACAGCCTCAAACTTCCATCAAACATACTGATACTACTGACACTGCTCCTATCTCAAATGTAGATTGTAAAAGCAAACTTGAGATAGAGAACATGATCCAAGGATGGCATGCATGGGCAAAAACACAGAAATTGTTGTTTAAAGATAAAGTCTCATGGAGTGACTTAGCCCTACGCTTAACGTGGGGATTTACTGGTAACCTGAGTTTTTGGTGAGAAAGAATTTCTGATA
Source organism: Picea engelmannii (assembly GCA_009831015.1). NCBI lineage: Eukaryota > Viridiplantae > Streptophyta > Pinopsida > Pinales > Pinaceae > Picea > Picea engelmannii. The sequence goes on from ML793584.1 coordinate 491,849, forward strand.
ATAGTAAACTGAGAATTATTCAGCATGAAAAACCCATAGATGAACTGATAAAAGCCGTAGTTCATGAGTTCTATGGTGATATTCGGGTAAACATGAGTCATTATGCTGATATGTTTATGAGCCAAAAACTATGCAATCTCAAAGAGTTACCAAAATATTTATGTACAATGCAAGCCCTATTGTATAAAGTCCCTGATCCTTGTAATTCTGCCTATTTGAGGAAATATTTATCCTCAATGCCTAGTAAAGTTCCTAAGCTAGTCAGAACAAGACTAGAAGACTTAAAAATAGACATAGAAGACTTGTCTCTTGCAGGATTGCAAGAACAAATTGTCACGGCTCTCCAAAATGAGTGTATAAGAAAGAAGACAACAAAATCCTTGAAAAAGCATTTAGGATTTGATTCTTCAGTATGCGAAGTCTTCAATGAAACATCTAGTTTTGGATGTTCTCATCAGAAGAAATCTCCTAAGAAATGGTCAAAATCTGATTGTGGTTGTCATAAAGGAAGTAAAAGCTTTCCACCTAAGCCAAAACGATTCTTTAAGCCTAAACGAAAGTTTTACTTTAAAAGAAGACCACATAATAATAGGTCTAGGCAATTCCACTGCTTTATTTGCAAAAAGCCTGGCCACTGGGCATCTCAGTGTCCTCTGCGGTCAAACACCAAAGTTCAAGTCAAAATTATGGATCTGTTCTCCACAGGATATGATCCAGCAGAATGGGATATGGTCTCTAACCGTTCAGATGGTGAGTATCTATCACTTTCTGAAGATTCTGATGATGAGGGTGATATTTCACATCCTGAGTCCCCCACTTTTTCTGACTATTCTATTGACACATCCCAACTTGAAGAATTAAATTTCTTAGACATTAAAATGGTGTCTTCTTTTGCAGATATTAATTCTCTTCTTCAACAAAGAGCCACTCTCCAGTCTAAACTCTCTGTTCTCACACCTGGTCAATTTTCCTTATATGACCGATATACTTCCCAGTTAGAGCAACTTAATTCCCAAATTCAGTCTTTCCAGCAGCCAAGCGTGGTGAATATTCATCACTACACTCCAACCGATGTTGAATTTGAATCCAATAAACCTAGTATCCCTTCTTCTCAGGATACTTAAGCAAAATCTCTAATTATCCATGATACTTCTCTCTAGGAAGATAATACTTTGGATAATGCAATCTTTTTACTGGAAGAAGAAATCAGAGAAAAAGAAGTCTTAGTTAAAGACTTATGGAAGACTTTGAAATTACAAAGAGAAGAATTGGCATTCATGAAGAAACAGAGAAATGAGGAATTAGAAAGAGAAATATTCCAAGATGATATAGAGAATGGATTTCCAGAAAATAAAATGATGAAAGGCCACGATGACAGGATTGTCATCTCTGTACAAATAAAAGTTTCAGGTTACCTACAGTATACTTTAGATGCTCAAGTAAACACCGGTGCTATGAATTCATGTGCTAAGCATGGAGCTATTCCTGAGTACTATTGGAGCTATTCCTGAGTACTTTTACCAAAGTACGCACTTCAGAGCGGACATGACCTCCATATACAGACTCTATTACAAATGAGATCAATGTTTTTCGTTTGCTAACTCAGGATCCCGAAGGCAAGAGAAGCAAAGAGGATACACACTGCTCGACTCAGACTTAGACCTTTCTCAAGACTCTCCAAATTTCCGAATGACCAAATGAGAGCTGCGGGCCTTTATTTATACTACTCATAGCAAGTTCCCGGTAAAAGACTACGGGCAACTGCCAGTCACTAAGATACTCCGAAAAATCTAGATGGGGCAGTTGTGGACTACAGCTGTTATCTCGTCCCTTGGAGGCTCGGCCATATGGGGACCCATCATAGCTTTTACGGATGACATGACAAAAGCTATTATTCTAGTTACTTTAGTACTATGACATGGACTAAAGGAAATATTCTTACACTGTGGAGTTCACGGAACCCACGAACCGTCGGGACACCACTGTCGGCCCAGTAGACATGAATTATTACAAACTTTATTCCAATGGCAGACAGGTTTTATTTACAATAGTGGACTACTGGGTCCATCACGCTTCTAACATATTTTGAATATTATATTCAACAACTGAATCAAATGAATAATCACTGTTATATTCATGATTTGATGGTGGTGAACTGTGATCTGAGGAAAACGGAGGAAGCCCGCTAAAATACTTGTAAAATGGCGATCCTTGCATTGCAGGAATAAGTTCATCATCTGGTACACAAGTATTACCATAATAGGTGCTGGTAATATTGTAGCAAGGAGGTGCAGACTGATCTGTTGAAACATACTGAAGATTACTGCTCATGTAAGACAAACTGAATACGAACCAGGCTTCATGTTGAGCAGCTTCACAAACTTCTACATGGAACCAAATCTTGAATGCTTCTCGATATGTTTGATTGAAGAAGTCTGCATCTCTAGGACAATAATGCCAAAATAGAAGATACAACCATCCTGACCAAGAATAATAATGATCTTTGAACATATCACATTCAAAAGTAATCCATACACAACCATCATACTTAATCTGGTGAAGAATAGTACAATAATCCTGATAAGTTAGATAGGGAGTGTAAAGACTTATATAAACTTGTCCTTGATGAGGACCACCAGTCATTATTCCTCTGAACAAATCTCTTTGTTCTCTGAAGTAGCTGCTGAATGACTCAAAACCACTGGTTTTATCAACCCATAATTCTAATATTCTTAAACAGGCTGGACTATTCTTTATGCAGCATGCTAAACAATCTAAACACAAACAGTATTTACATTCTGTACAAACCAAGATCCATTTGAATCCTGGTGGTGCTTCCTTGGAGATAACATTCAGGGAGGATGAAGCCATCTTAAACTTTTGATTTGTTCCTTGGTAGGAGAGGCTTCTCGAGTTAACAAGTCTGCAATACAATTTTCTTTCCCTGGTTTATATTCAATATCAAAATCATATCCTTCTAACCAGAGACTCCAACGTAGTACCCTGTTATTACCCTGTTCCAGCAACTTATGATTAGTCAACATCCCTTTCATGTGCTTTAAATCAGTTTTAACTATGAAATGAACTGGTTTAAGAAACATTCTATTTTTCTTTATTCCATTTTTAACAACTAGAATTTCTTTATGAGAAGAGGGATATTTTGACTATGTTTCGCTGAAACACCCAGAAGTATACAAGCATACTTCTTCTAATTTAGGTCCATTCTTTTGAAGAAGGACTGCTGCCCATGTTTCATGTGATGCATCTGTTTCTAATATTAATTTCATAGATGGATCTGGAAGATGCAGGCTGGGCAAATGCTGAATCTTTTGTTTGATGATTTGGACAGCTTGTGTCATTTTATAATTCCAGGGTAAAGACTTGCTTAGTCTTTTCTGTAGAATTCTAACATCCTTTGCTTGGTTTTCATAAAACTGTCGGATGTAGTTGAGACACCCCAGAAACCTTTGCAATTGCTTATTGTCCAAAATTTCATCAGGAAATTCTGCTAACTTCTTCAACACATGGTCTTGGAGTTCTACTTCTCCCTGGGAGAGTATTAGTCCAAGATACTCAATTCTTGTCTGTGCCCAACAGAGTTTGGATTTACTGAGCACAAGACCATGCTTATATAACAAATCATATACTTTCTGTAAATGTTGCACATGTTGTTTTATATCTACAGAGCATATAAGTAAATCATCTATATATACAATAACAAATGGCAAGTGTCTGAAGATGTCATCCATGCATTTTTGAAATTCTGAAGGAGCATTCTTCAGACCAAATGGCATTACCTTCCACTGGTATTGACCTTGAGGAACCACAAATGTCGTTTTGTACCTGTCAGCTGGAACAATACCAATCTGCCAAAATCCGCTTTTTAGATCAAACTTGCTAAATACATTACATCTTCCAATCCTAGAGAATAATAATTCCTTATTGGGCAATGGAAATCTCAAGGGTAACAAAGCAACATTTAATGCTCTATAATTGATGACCATTCTAGGTTTACCTCTTTTTTGTTCAGAATGCTTATTAACATAAAAGGCTGGACATGCCCATGGACTTCTACTATTCTCTATAAGTTTTCTCTGCAAAAGATCTTGGATCTCCCTTTTGCAATACTCTAGCTCTGTAGGAGACATATGGTTTGCAGAGGCCTTTTGTGGCTTAGGGATGTAATCTTCTTTGTATGGCAGATTTACAAAATATTTCTCTCTTGTCCAGAAAGCATTAGGATATTCAGAAGTACAATCCTTTTCTATTTTCTCTTTTATTTCTCTAATTACTTCTGATCCATGCATATTTACATTTTTGATGATTTTCTAGATCTTCACAAGACTACTAGCAGAATGTTCAAGTTTTATAGTTGCAGGCTTTTCTACTATTCTGCTTTCATACACAGTCTTGCTGGGTACTCTTACTGATTTTCCATTTACAGTTATTACCAACTCAGAATGACCAACAGTTAGTGGTAAACACTTATTTACAAAATCTTGACCTAATAGTATATCAGATCATGTATCAAAACTGTAGAGTGTCACTGGTATTTTCTGATCCTGAATATAGATAGGAAAATCTGGGCAGATGTGATTAATCTTGAGTTCTGTTTTGTTAACAGCTCTGAATGAAAGACTAATAGGTTGCCAATAGTACTCAGGAATAGCTCCATGCTTAGCACATGAGTTCATAGCACCAGTGTCTACTTGAGCATCTAAAGTATACTGTAGGTAACCTGAAACTTTTATTTGTACAGAGATGGCAATCCTGTCATCGTGGCCTTTCATCATTTTATTTTCTGGAAATCCAGTCTCTATATCATCTTGGAATATTTCTCTTTCTAATTCCTCATTTCTCTGTTTCTTCATGAATGCCAATTCTTCTCTTTGTAATTTCAAAGTCTTCCATAAGTCTTTAACTAAGACTTCTTTTTCTCTGATTTCTTCTTCCAGTAAAAAGATTGCATTATCCAAAATATTATCTTTCTGGAGAGAAGTATCATGGATAATTAGAGCTTTTGCTTTAGTATCCTGAGAAGAAGGGATACTAGGTTTATTGGATTCAAATTCAGCATCGGTTGGAGTGTGGTGATGAATATATATATATATATATATATATATATATATATATATATATATATATATATATATATATATAACAGTGCTCCCGGGCTGTCCTACTTTTTTTTTTGGCAGTTGTAGACTTATGTTCAATCTAATCTTTCTGCCTTGTAGCCTTCAAGCATTCTAGCAAAGACAACAGGTCCCTGCACTCTAGCAATGAGAGCAATCCCCCTTAAAGGCAGGGACTTGCTGCTCGACAACTCGTCTTATTGATAAATAATCGATGGGAAAAGTTCTCCACTAATCTTTTGAATTTGCTCATGTGAGAGAAGTTTTCTTTTGATAATGATTTTTAATTGTGTTTTATTTATATGATATTTTTTAATCTGTTTTTTATTTTTATTTAAAATAATAATAAGTGTTGTTATTTTGAATTTTGAATTTTATTTAAAATAATAATAAGTGTTGTTAAGTGTATATGGAAATTAGATGTGATAATATAGCATGGTTTTGATTTTTTGTTTTTTAAGTAAGAAATGTTTTTTAGTTTTAGATATCATAATTTTTTATGATTTAAAATGGATTTAGGCTAGTTATAGTCTCTCTTGATTCTGTATAACTGAAACTCACAACCTATATAAATATGGATATGTAAAAATACAACTTTGAACATTGTTAAGATATTTACATTTATATTGGGACAATATTTCTATGTAAATAACATATATATGGTGTTTTTATTTATGTGTAAATCCAATATCTCTCATTTTATCTCTCTACAAATTTGATATTTTTATTTTAGTTTGTATCTATATTTGGCTTACATATAATATTACTATTATTATTTATTATAAGTATTATATTTTTTTAAGTCAACATATGATGATGTAAACATTACCCATGTGACAAACATGACATCTCTATCATATTAGGTTGTAAATGCACCTTGCTACTTTCAATGCAATAAAATAGATTCGAAGTTGTTTTCAATATGTGGAGATTCATAACTCCAAAGAAATATAAAAAGAAATTTCTCATGTGAAATAGATCTAAACAATTATATGCTTGGGTACCCTTTGCTTGATGCAAAACTTATAATTAGAGTGTTCGATTGAGGGTGGTGCTTTCTTACAAAAGAGTATATTCATAGTTTTTTCAAAGGAATAGTTTTTTAAGACATTTTTAATAAGTTTACCCTAAGTTACAAGTTTTGAAAAATCTCATTGTTTTTCAATATGAAGATCCCAACAAAAGGAATGTAATCATCACAACATTCAAATAAGGTATAAAAATCACCTATCGTTTTTTACATTTTGAAGAAGTCCATATATACTTGTTCAAAAAACCTCAAATTTGTATTTGCATAAGGAAGGGACTTCTATGGAATGCAAGTTCTCTTTTATTTTTGTCATCAAACCTCATTTGAAAAAATATTGGAAAAAAAGAGCATGTTATATTCAAAAGGATACACCAAAGTTTGAAATGCATGTGATAAATTTCACCTTGAACTCAATATATATGAATAATATAGAGAAGAAATAGTTGCATGCGTAAATCTAAAACATGCTTATGGAGAAAAATAACTTGCCAGATGACCACATACATATGCATCCACAACCACCATCGCCACCTTGACCACCAAATAGAGGGAGAGAATCAATGGATAAAGGTATGATGTATGAAAAGAAGAAAAAGCCTAATGTCAACAAGAAGAAAAATGATAGAGAGAAAGAAAAGACTCCACAATGCAATCAGTAATCAATCTCAAGGAGAAATAAATCTATGGAGTCTCAACACCATGATGGAAACTATAGAGGCCATCATAGGCATCTCTATCGCAACAAAATAAAATGAAGATATGAAGAAGGTTCCGATGATCTTAAGGAGCATAGAAAGGATAGATCGTGTAGATCTATCGATCCTTCAGATATTCCAATTTTCACATGGGAGTAAAAATGGAGATGTCATTTATTCACTCTTGAAGTAATGTAGTTAAGCTTGACGAAGAAGAAAACAAAAAACATAAGTAGGCACAACTCAAGGCTCATTATGGGGCTTTGAGTAATTTTGAAAGGATGACAAACAAATTTAGTTTGGGTGATGGAGGGAGGTTGTGGGGAGATTCAATGAGACATATTATTACCATGCTCATGATAATCTCGTTGCACTCCAATAACTGAAGAACATTAAACAACATAGGTTTATTATGTATTTGGTTAATGAACATGTGAATAGCGTGAATGTATCTTTAGTAAGAGGAATATTACTTATCTTCCATTTAAGGAGACATGACATGTTGTACTTGTCTTGCATATATGTGCTATTAGATGTCTCCTTGATAGAGATGAATTGGTCCTGGCCTGAGTAATATTAAACTTGGGTCCATGGTTCAAAGCCTAGGGAATTTGATAGTG
>ML793584.1:499829-510116 GCA_009831015.1 Picea engelmannii
GAGTTTGTTGTCCCTTCACGCCTTGCACAAGAATAATGGTATTTATGATTCTTATGGTGTCTCGGGTGAGACTTTCTTCAATCCTTGACTTAAGATTGAATATGTCACCACCTATGGGGTTTGTTGGTAAAATATTAACAAACCCCGGGTCTTTTTAACCCCCCAACGAGTAGAATATGACCAATAAATGGTTTGTTGCCAGGACCTGAACGTTTCGTACTACATGGTGAAGGGAAAGAATGAGGTGGAAACCCTCTCGGGAGGAGATACAAGACTAAATATCTATGAAGGAAGATGAGTTCACACGATGAGATACTAAGAATCTACAGATCAATCTTGAACGGTGGAAACAAAGGTACATCTATATCAATTTACACGAAATTTTCTTTGTTGAGTTTCCTTGTTTACTATACGAGTGGATAAAGAGGATTATGACGATTAACACTGCCTTAAGAGCCAAAGAATCATTGGTGTGGAACCAGAATATGGTCAATAGGATGAGATCTATGGATAATAAGTAGGCCAAAGCAGTCAACTTCTAGTTCGATTAGGTTAAGGAAGGGTATATAGTTGATTTTTCTATTGAGTGCAATGAATCCTTCAATGCTACTAAAAGAAATTTTGTCGTCAACCTTAGGAGAATACTGTTGGAAGATATTCCTTTGTGGATCAATATGTTGTTTGTAGGGAAGGGGATAATGTGCATGGATCCCAATATGATGGTCAAGTAAACCCCCTCCATATTTTTTGTAGGGAAGGGGATAATGTGCATGGAGCCCAATATGATGGTCGAGTAAACCCCCTCACATGATGGGGGAGGATGGAAATAAGGGGGAAAAAGAGAGAGAGAATGGATCGAGTGGAAGGGATCCAAAGGAAGATGAAATGAGGTCAGGAAGGGATGGACCCAGAAGAGAAGAAGAGAAAAAGAGTCGAGAGATATGGAAGAAGAGTTGAGCTAAGGAGGAAATTCGAACAAAGGATTGGAGAAAAGATATAAAGGGGTGAAGACCGAGGGATCATAACTAAGATGAAGAGAAAGGAGACCACACCATGAGGATGTGTAGGATAGAGTTATGTACCAGAGAGAAGCACATAAGAAGAGAGGTCATCGAAGAGATGCGACATTAGGAGTAGGGTATCAAGTGAGGATACCGAGAGTAGTGGGAGTAGGGTCGAAGAAGACAAAGCCATATCCCCTTGCTTGATGTAGCCACATCAGAGGAAGATGAGGTGCATAGTATTGTTGGCACAAAATCGATACCAGGGTTCTCGGTAGTTACCAACAAAAAGTATCGATGCAGTCTAGGAACGCTAGAATATTCAACCTTCTGTAAGGGAAGGAGGTCTCACCCAAAGCGTAGTCAAGACTTGTATGATGAAGGGGGTTATAGAGAATACAACATCAAATTTTTTTCTACAATAATCAGATCCATAGATTAACCACATATATCATGTTGTGACAACATTCAAATAACATCAATAAAGAGATAAAAATATATATATAACAATACTATAGATCCATTCACAACATAATAGATAACCATAAAACAAAGTTTTAGGGCCCCAAATCACATCATTCTATTAACAACAAAAGTACCAAAAACTTCATACAATGCATCTGATAGATCGTCCTTCAAAATACGTAGATATTCAACACATCATCTTGCACAGCGAGATCAAATTCCTCATAACCCATTACAAACTTTGGACTCACCACAGTTACAACAACAATACCAACACCGGAAAATACACGACACTAGTAATACAAACATTCATTAGCCTTTTCGCTTTACGTTGTTGTTTTATTTATACTTGTGTGCTTTTGACAAAGTCAATTGACTAAATCAATTTTTCTTTTGTCAGTGCATGGTATTCCTTTGATCCACCCGTAATATCGCCTTTTTCGCTACTTTAGAAGCTTCTAGCTGTCGCACGGTGCATTTTACTCTTTTCACTTCTTACTCATCCTTATCGCTTTATCCAAAAACAAAGGGCCCAACAAGCCCCGACCACAACTGTTGACTCACCCCAAGTCAACCTTTTGCTTCTTTACTAGAGATTTCTTCAAATTAAGGGCCCAAATCCGATACAATATGCAGTGCTCGCTGGCGGAAACTATCATACTGCTTTAAGCGGTCTTGCCACTTGCAAACCAAAATAGATGCCCCTGCAACAAATTCTTGCACTATAGCAGCATCGAGCTCTTGAGGTTTGGTGGAAAAAAGAGTATCCCATTCTGTATCTGCCACAAAATTCACTTGATGCATCTGAACATACGCAATCTGGATTGCATGCTTGAATTCTCGGAGCTCTTTCTTGGCAATTTGCGCAACTTCAAACAATGCATCAAGTCGATTGTCAACATCTTGAATCTCTTGAAATTTTTCTTGTTGTGTAATAGGATTTGTTATAGCTTGTGCCTTTGTGTTCATCTTTTGTATTTGAACTCGCAATTATTCAATAAGCTTGTTTCTTCACTCTAGCAGGCCAACACAATCATTGATCATAGTGAAAATATGGTTTCACTCTCCAGTCTTGCTATGAAGCGAAGACCGCACAAAATCCCCTTCTGCAACCACTTGCGTAATTTTCTCTAGCATAGCCTTGGGATGCTCTTCTTCCTTCAATCAAATTGCATCCATTTGTTTTTGTAATATGTTTATATTTTTTTCCAACTGGGACAATGCACCTACAAGGAGTTCAACATGTTGCGTTGGTGCAACTGCAGTAATATAATCAGGCAGCTAAGGCGCAACCTACTATATTGTAGGAAAAAATTCAACCAACTCCCTAGAAACAACAACGAGTATTGATTGAGCCTATGCATGCAAGGTGTATGCCTGGTCTTGATCCTCTGACACTGTTTCTAACCCATGCCTCAAGTGTTGGCTCTGATGTGCTAATTCTTCATTGGCCTACTCTATAGAAATAATGTGTCGCTCTATATGGGTAGTAGAAGCTCTTAAGAAATTCAACAATTGTGATGTTAGCCAAGCCACAAAATATTTGTTGTTGATAGAATGATCTATAGGTAGCCTTGAGGCAAGTGGTTAGTCGTTGGCAATTGACCTCTCAGAGAAGTTAGGGTTGTTTGCACCATCCAGACTAGGAGATATAGTTTGGAAGCTACGAACAAGTCTCTCTTGAACATCATGAGGAAGTAAGGAAAAAACCCTTATTTTCTCTAGACACAACTGGAAGATTTCACAACATTGTTGAGGGTCCTGAATGAGTGGCTCCACCATCTCATGGATAGAAATGGTGCTCTGCGTTGATGTGGTCTCTTAAAGGATTTCCATGGGGAATTTTTGAGGATCTGGTAGGGATTGAGCTACCTCTTTTGCGGGTTTATATAGCTTGGGATTAGGGACATTCACTGGTGAAACATCTAATGAAGGAAAGGGAACAATAGTAGCACTTATGTTGGTTGTGGCCAAGGGCTCCATAGGCTCACACTCAACCATTTATGTATCGGTATGAACTAGGGACAATGGACTGATGGATAGGGCATCTGTGATAGATATAGGTGGTTTTCAACTAAGTTCTCCAATAATGGGGGTAGACTGGGTTCCAGATACAGTGGTGACAGGGTCATCAATGATAGTGATAATGGGTATAGTGGACGACAAAGGGGTATGAACTTTTGTATGTGGAGCAATTGAGGCAATAGGAATGGCATCAATAATAATGGGGAAACCAATAGATTACGATGGAAAACCAATGTGGACTTTCTTAGAGGGAACTAAAAAAGCAGCTTCAAAGGATTCTTTGAAATCCTTACCTATGAATACAACACTATTTGGAATGGATGCTAGTGGCAGTGGTTATGGAATTGACCTTGGTAGGGATTCTTCCTCCTCTTCTGAATATGACTCTAAAGGTGTGCATTAGTGCTTGGTTTCTTCGCAAGAACTAGGGACATCGAGAGTGGCTAGAACTTCCCACTCTGAAATCGAGGACAACTAATAAGACACCCCGAGGAATTTTGAACTTTCTTCACACTAGGCCATGAAAAAACCTCCTTTTCCAAAGCTTTTTCATCAAGGTAATATGGCAGTGGGGGAGTGTGAAACTTCTCAACATTCATAGTACGTGGCCGAACAAAAGTGTGATCTTTTGTCATCCCAAACCAAATTTTTCTCGTGTGCCTACCAACAAATATTGTAGGATCTGCATGCGTTGTGTAGCATTGATCAAGTCATTGTACCATTATAGGAAAGTGACAGTATTGAAAGATACATTAGTGTTATCAATCCTTGCTTTCCAAGGCTCAAACTGCATGGTTATTCTCTTATATGGGGTCAATGCTAACTCTCTCCCTTGCAATGACACCCACTTCCACATTGCAAAGGAAACTAGGAGGTACCCATAAATGAAATGCCCTCCTCTTTCATGAATATCCACACATTATTTTAGCATCTCGTTCATGAGGAATTTGCACCAGTTCAGTTGTGCGCTTTGTGCACGGAAATATGCCACGGATAGAGTGTCTAGTATGAATTATCCTTTAGAGTAGTTCTTCATCACCTTTCTTGCAATCATATAGAAAGCGCAATAGAATTTATCATCAGTGATTGGATCAATAAGAGCTCTGTGACCCCCACACCTAGTGTTGAATTTATCATACAAGTTGATTTCACCCTTCTTCATGTCGTGCTTCCCTGAACCTTGGAATCCTTTGATAACATATTCTCCTTCCATAGACAAACCCGTTAACTGATGGATATCAACTACATGAATAGGATACTCTATGTCCATCCACATAGAGTCATTGTGAACCCGACTGATAAAAAATTTAGTACATTGTGCAACTTCCCCCGTTGTATCAAAGATAGGTAGATCCCTTAGATTCATCAAAGCAAGCTCCCTAAGAAGCACATAGGGAGTTTTCCATTGCCACTCCAACTCTCTAGAAGGTAGGGCCAAATAATCCATGTAGGTATCAACTTTCATTTGGGGAAACAAGTCCCCATATGAAAAATCAATGTCAATAAGTCGAGTTTGCTCCACTTTACCTTGTACAAAGTAAAGGAGACCACTGAGTTATAGACATTCAGGAGGAGATGACGTGAGACAATAATTAAATTGTCATTAAGGGGAAAAACACATATCTAACTTAGCATTAACAATAGATATGACCAATAGAGGCGACAAAATATAATTAGTGATTCGAGAAATAAAGGGCACAAGTACCAACATAGATTTGACATGGAATGACACACGGGGAAATAACTTAACTGGCCAACGGCTAACTGGGAAAGTACCGACGAACTTTCAAATAGAAATGACTTTTACTAACATGGACAGGATAGCAACAAAAAGGTACTAACGACATTTAACGAACAATGTGAAAGTGACACAACAGTGACTGAAAACATCAGAAGTTACTAAATGCATACAAAATTTGACATAGACTCCCCAACCACAATGATGTGACCTAGACTGGACAAACTGATAATGACAACTAGACTCTAGGGGTGAGTGATAGTTGGACACGTCACTACTTTATTGACAAATAGGGAAAACAACAAAATGAAATGGAAACCTTCCTACTTTATTCACTCATTGTGATAGGAGTGTAGACAATTTTTCTTCAATGAGCAGAGATATAGGAATTCAGGTGTGTGTCATTCACCCATCCTGAATGAAGAACACCATCTAGTTGCTCTAGTTGAATAGCTCTCATATATCGAATTTCCACAACTATAAAGGGTTCAAGCCAGTGTATCTGTAGCTTCCCTAGATGCTTCTAGTACTTACTTGCAGAGAGAAATACCTGGTCACCTTGAGAAAAATTCTTGGTCTTGATGTGCCTATCATGCCAAGATTTTTGTCTAGCCTTCTCCACAGTCTGATGAAAATATGCTAAAAATTTGGCTTCCTCAACTTCCAACAGTTCCGCTACCCATTCTACAACCGACCCATCATTTTGCATCTAAGTAACATGTGTGATATACATACTTGGAGTGATAAAATCAACCAGTGTTATGGCTTCTCTCCCATACACCAATTGGAAAGGGGTATACTTGTGTAGCTTCTTCATAGTGGTTGTTTATGCCCAAAGACTAGTAGGAACTCACTAATCCCATTCGTCCTTATTAGCGCAACGTACTTTATTCAATCCCTTCTCCAAAATATTATTGAATGATTCCACTATAGCATTGGCTTGCGGATGATAAGGATTGCTCTTGTGATGTTGAATAAAAATTCTTGAGTAAGGGTGGAAATTGTCTCACTGATGAAATGGGCACCTTGATCACTCATTAAGCTCTTGGGATATCCAAATAAAGTAATAATGTTATAAAAAATGAACCTTGTTGTTGTGTATGTAGAACAATCCCTAACAAGTTATGCTTCAACCCAATGAGTCAAATAATTGGTTGCAGTGATGATATATCTTTCCTTTGAGTGTTTTTTTGGTGGATGAATAGGTCCAATGAAGTCAACAAACCAATTCTCAAAGGCATGTAGTGTTTGAACAATATGTAATGTTAACTCATCCTTGTGTGAGGGCTTACCAACCCTCTGGCAAACATCACATGCTATGGCATAATATTTAGCCAACTTTGAACACAGTAGGCCACCATAATCTTGCTTGAAGTACTTTTTGTGTGGTCGCCTTTCCTCCTACATGACCTCCTACATCTCCACTATGACACTCCAAAAGTATTTCAGGTCTTTCATGGTCAAGTAGACACCTTCTGAGAATGTTATCCAATCCCAACTTACAGATTTAACCTGCAATCAATTGGTAGTTTGTTGCACGAACCACCAAATGTCTCTTTTTTGTTGCAGAATAACCATCGGGGAAGACACCATTACTAAAAAATAAGGAAATATGAGAGAGATAGTCTGGAACAACTTCAATCTTGAATAAATCTGCATCTGGGAGATGGTCATCTATAGCTCCACCATTTTCTCCTGACTCTAAGAGAGACAAGTGGTCAGGGCCAATGTTCAGCTTTCTTGGCTTGACAACAACTTCAAAAGATAATTTCTGGAACAACAAGAGCCACCTGCAAATCCTTCCTTCTAACACAGGTTTATTAACCAAATATTTTAGATCTGAATGATCAATGAAAAACTTGAAATGAGCCCCCAAAAGGTAATTTCTGAACTTCTGCAGAGCATATACCATGGCTAATCCCTCCCTTTTTGTGGTGGTGTAGTTGTGCTCGTCCTGCGATAGTTTTCTACTAGCAAAATAAATAGGATGATCTATATTTCCTTCACCTGGTTTCCCAAGAACAACACCTAAAGCAGTGCTAGAAGCATCAATGTGTACATGGAATTCAACCTACCAATTAGGATACATTAAAATAAAAGCACTACTTAACTTCTCCTTCAAAATATTAAAATCTTTGTCACATTCAGTTGTCAAGTGAAAAATTTCATATTTCTTCGGCAACTTCTCCAGTGGGGCAGTTATACTTGCATAATTCCTTATGAACCTATGATAATATCCAGTATGACCCAGAGTGGATCGCAATTGCTTGGCAATTGTAGGGGGAGGTGTATTAAGGATAACAACAACTTTCGTAGGATCAACCAGAACTCCTTCCCTGCACACAATATGTCCCAACAAACTTCCAAAAGGTATACAAAAGATACATTTCTTCAGATTTGATGAAATTTGTAACTATCTACAAGGATAAAAAATTAACCAAAGTAGGCCTATGTGTTCCCTTAGTAATTTATACGCAGTCCAGTCATACATGTAAACTTCAAGAAACTTGTGGATAAAGTCGCAGAAGGCAACAATAACAATCATGGAGAAGACAACAAGGACATTCTTAAGCCCAAAGGGCATACCATTATAAGCAAACAAACCCCACTCAGTAGTAAAGGTAGTATTCCTTTATCGTCTTCTACAATCCTTACTTGATGATATCCTGAAAATACATCAGTGAAGGAATATGTTTTGTTCACGGTCACCTGATCAAGTACTTCATCACTGAACGAAGTAGGAAAAGGATCATGCACACAAGTTGAGTTCAAACTTATGTAGTCCACACAAACTCTTATGTCATCAATACCTTTCTTTTTTTGTATGATGACTGGACGGATCCACTCGGCTTCATCCACGGGGAAAATTAATCCATCTGCAAGCATTCTTTCAATTTCCTTCTTAACCTTTTCTTTGACCCTAGGATTTAGGCGATACGGTTTGTGTTTGATCGGTTTATCATCATGCTTGAACTATATTCTCATTTCTCCCATTCCATTAATTCCTTTTAGTTTTTAAAATGTCTTAGGGTACAAATCCTCGTACTCCTGCAATAGGGCCTAGATCTTTGTCATAGTTTGTTCATCCCAGTAGTCTCCTATAGAAGCCAACTTAAGATTCTCTTCACTCCTGATATTCATCTTCCACAACTTCAAAGGTTGTGTTTATGAAGTAATGGCATTCTCTGATAGAGTATCTTTAACTTCTCTTGTTCCTACAGATTCTTTAAAGGTTAGATGTCTAAGACCCTCCAGGTCTTTAGGATATTTGTCAAACTTGTTGCAGGCTAGAGGTATTCTTGTAGGGGATGGATAAAAACTAAACTGAAGTAGATATTCATGCTCAAGAAATAATCAAGGGGAATACTTGGGCTTGAATGCATTAATAAACAACATTTTCTTGATTTGTTGTAGTACTATAGCAATTACTGAAGACTTACAAGAAAAGGAGAAATCATGAAAAAGTTGGTCTTGTAGTACCTTCCAACATGCAGTCTGTCTCCTGGTCTCCCCATGCACATACCCGGCTTTCATAATTGTTCCTAGAGAATGGAAGAAATTGTTGGGTAGGTGTTATATTCTTTGCATGTGTGTGTGTGGGTGCGTTAGATATGACAACTGCGGTTTTTGCTATTTTTAACGGATTTTGCTATTTTTTGCGGTTTTGTAAATTAATCCCAGATTAAGGGATTAGGGTTTTGGTATCTACGGAATACCTAAAAACATTGTATATATATTGTATAGTGAATGGTGAAATTTGATATAATGAATATGAGAAAGGTTTTTCCGGTTGAGGGTTTCCGGTATAAATCTTTGTGTACTATGTGAATGAGCCATTGATTAATTTTTGTTTTGCTTAAGAGTCTATATGCATTGCTTTACTTCACAGGTTTAAAAATTACATGTGGTGTTAGATCTCATTTTTGGCTTCAGAGGGATGCCTTTGTTGTTGAGGCTTTGGCTCGATCTTGATAGATCAATTTTATCTTGGGTCTATGATAAACTTGGGTTTAGTGGGAGCTTTTGTAGTGGTGATTTGAGTGCAGAAAAAGGAATGGCGAGCTCTTCTAGAATTGAGATAGAGAAGTTCAACGGTAAAAACTTTGAGCTATGGAAGCTCAAGATGGAGGACCTTCTTGTAGACAAAGAACAATGGATCGTTGTGGATCCTGGTACACAGCCTATTGGTACACCGTCTACGAGCACACAGGCTACTAGTGCACAACCTACTAGTACACAAACTACAAGTACAACACCTACTGGTATGTCAAAGGAAGATTGGGAGAAGATGGATAGAAGAGCAAGGAGAACTATTCGACTCTACCTGGCAGATTCGGTGTTGTTGAATGTCTCAGGAGAATCTACAACCAAGGAACTATGGGATAAGTTGGGGAATTTGTATCAATCAAAGTCCCTGGTAAACAAGTTGTTTCTTCGAACGAAGTTGTATCATCTTAGGATGGAAGATGGAGATTCTAGGACAAAACATCTAAATGCCTTTAATACTCTGGTAAGTCAACTTGGCTTTGTTAATATTACGATTGTAGAAGAAGATAAGTGTATTACTTTGTTATGTTCTTTGCCAGACTCTTGGGATAATCTGGTTGTAGCAATAGGTAGTTACCACTCAATCTACATTGAAGTATGAGGATGTAGTTGCATCCTTGTTATCTGAAGAGATGAGGCGAAAAAGCATGGATGGTCACAACACAGATGCTTTATTTGTAAGAGGGCATACCCAAGACAGGAACCCTGGTAAGCCTTCGGGGTGGAGATCTAAATCTACAAGTAGATCTAAGTCTCCAGGAAAATCTTTGAGGAAATGTTGGAAGTGTGGTAAAACATGGCATTGTAAGAAAGATTGCAAGTCTAAGAAGGTTGAAAAACCAAAGGGATCTGATAGTACCTCTTCCATAGAGGCGAAAACCTCCACTGAAGAAGGAGGTGATGTTTACCTAGCATCTACAAGTACACATGCAGACCGTGATGTATGGTTGATCGACTCAGGTGCATCATACCATATGACTCCTCACAGGGAGTGGTTCTCTGAATATGAAA
>ML793584.1:513121-524024 GCA_009831015.1 Picea engelmannii
AGAAAAGTTCTCCTGGTGTAGAGTAACAATGGGCATTGCTTCCCTGGATTGTTGACTATATAATCCCCTGGACCCCTGGATGCAAAGAAAACAACAAGTGGGAGAATGTTGGGTAGGTGTTATATTCTTTGCATGTGTGTGTGTGGGGGCACATCAGATATGACAACTGTGGTTTTTGCTATTTTTAGCGGTTTTGTAAATTAATCTCAGATTAAGGGATTAGGGTTTTGGTATCTACGGAATACCTAAAAACATTGTATATATATTGTATAGTGAATGGTGAAATTCAATATAATGAATATAAGAAAGGTTTTCCTGGTTGAGGGTTTCCGGTATAAATCTTTGTGTACTATGTGAATGAGCCATTGATTAATTTTTGTTTTGCTTAAGAATCTATATGCATTGCTTTACTTCACAGGTTTAAAACTTACAGAAATAATGTACCAATAAATGAGATGGTAGTTGTGTAGCTTCCCATACTTGAAGAAAATACTCAATATGCTCACCTGGATCAATAAACAATCATATGTATCCAAAGTTAATATTTGACTCTTCATATTCTGATCTTTACTTGACTAGTTGACTTTTGATGGAGGAAGGAAGTGGTATTGTATCACAAGCTTAAACTCATCCCAAGAAGAAATAGTTCATTTATGAGTATCCCACCATCTAGTTGGGAAGATCTCAAAGTTATGTCAAGTGTTGAAATTCTCTACTCTACTACAACCTTATCATCCATATCAATGAGAAACCTATGTATATATGAGGTTCCATAATATGTTGGATAATCACCTATTTCACCCCCAATCCACCTTACTAAGTGGATAGTTTCACAACGTCTTGAAAATTTATCATACCACCCTTACTGCCAATTATTTTTTGTTGCTTCAGAATCCTCATCCACAAAATGAACACTTTGCCAACTTATTGATCCATATGCAGTGGGGTTAATATAATCAACTCGTTTTCCTACAGTCGTGTTGTATAATTGATCAGGGACATCTGTCTTCATATTATCATCTGTAGGTTCAGTATATCGTGGGCATTGGTATGGATCGAAAGGTTGAGTGACCTTCTTACCTTCAGACTCAAAAGTCATAATTTCCTTTTTAATATCAACGACATCATAGTTTTCATCATGTTTGCATAATCCTAGCCAATGCCTAACAGAACTGGATATGTATCCTTCTACCCCATTATTTCAATAACTTCAAATTCAACTACTATTTTGACACCCGCTAAGTCTACTTCTACATTTTGTATCCTTCCTACTGGAAAAATATAGTATTGATTTTCCACCCTCAATCGAATAGGAGAATAGACTAACTTGGGTTTTCCCATTGCCTCCTAAGTCTTCTTTGGCAATATGTTGACATCAGAGCCCAAGTCTAGCATAACATCCTTGATATCATAGTCGTCTATATGGGAATTCAATCGGAATTCTCTTTAAGTTCTCCTCTTTCTTCTCTATACCCTACTTGTTTTCCTTTCTCGAAGGTTAGCAGTAATAAACTCTTATAGATTTCCTTTAGATCCCAAGGGCACTTTAATTGTATTTTACAACTTCTCAGTAAGTTTCTCATCATATAATATATCAGAAAATAACTAAAACTAAATATAAACAACTTTCTAAGACTTACCCAATGACTCCAATTGAGTAGAAAAATCTCTGACAATCCTTGGTTGATAAGGATTTAACTTTAAACTTTTTTCCACAACTTCAGATGTTAATGGACCAAGAATATTTCTGAACATATCTACTGCATTTTTGAAGAATTATTTTTTCCATGAAGGATCATACTTAGCATAATTGGGCATAACCTTCTGAATATAGATTATGTGAGGACTCTCTTCATCAGCACCAGTCTTCATGCCTCCCCTAGTGATAATATTAATATCATATCCACCCCATTCAACTATAATTCTTGGTTCATAATTGATCAAAATAACTTATCTTTGCCTGACACGATCCTCCCATTTAGCAGCCAGATCAGGGCAGTCTTCAGTAGCGTGAGTGTTATTCCTGCAGTGTGAAAACTAGGGTCTTCTTAGAAGTGTTATAATAAAATAGTATTGCAGAGATACAATAATAGCCTTATGGTTGTATCAAACAATTTGTTACAACAGTAAATTCAACCACCAAAGCTTACAAATAGACCACCCAAACGATGCGCTGAGATTAGTAGATTATGTTGGAAAAATTTTAGAAAATTCTAACGGTTGAAATGTAAGTTATAAGGAGATTTGTATTAGGGTTTATATATCCCCAATGGATGTAGGTTAAAATTTATAACAACTCCAAGAAGACCGAGAGAACTAAGATGCCCTAGAGGGGTTAACAACCTAAAGGCATCCACAAAAGAATCCAACTTAAAAAAGATTGATATCTCACCAAAACACGTTTACCAATGCAAACAATTTTACTTCTCCAATGCAAAAATCATATTCGTGCCTTTATAATAGGGTGAATGGTGTCTTTAAATCATGAGTTAGATCACCAAGATCCCTACGGGTGTAAATCCTCTTACTCCCTAGGGTATGCCAATCAAACTAGGGTAAATCTAGG
Source organism: Picea engelmannii (assembly GCA_009831015.1). NCBI lineage: Eukaryota > Viridiplantae > Streptophyta > Pinopsida > Pinales > Pinaceae > Picea > Picea engelmannii. The sequence goes on from ML793584.1 coordinate 515,688, forward strand.
AGGGTATACACACTTGTATTTCTCCTAACAACCCTTGTGCAAGAATGACTTATAAACTTAACAAATGAGATGAATCTTAATGGAATTCCCATGGTAAGTCCCATGAGGCCATGGTTCCATTATTTAGGTAATACCTCAATGGAGTCTCCAGATGAGATCAAGGATCATCAAAGGATGGAAAGGGGAGAAGGAAATTCCCTCAGGTGGAGTCGCCATGAAAACTAGGTAAAGGCTTTTTGATAGCTTTCCAAAGTGTCGTTAGGACTCGGAATAGGATTCAAAATCCTCCCTGACAATGATACCAAATTTTTATCGCACAAGTTATAGGTTGGTCAAATCCCGACCCAAACCACAAAATAGCAACAACTAAGGGAAAACCTACCCACTGTTACCTTAGATAGGTATTCATGTCACTTTATAGATGAAGTAATCACCTCAAGGGGGGGAATCTCGGTGACCCTAGTGGAAATGAGATGAAAAATGAAGAGATGAAGAAGGTCCCCCCTATAGGTCAATAATGGAATGTGAAAAGGGCTTGAAACGAGTGTCGTAGATGGTGGAAGATATGCCACAACATAGTAGACTTTCCAATTGGTGATTGTATCTACCAAAGACATAATAAAAATGAAGATACAAGCCCAATATTATGTTGGACAAGCAAGTTAAGCTTGCTTTCCCTAATTGCAGCAGTAAACATAAATATATATCAGCAAAAAAATGATAATAAGAACTACAAATAAAGTTGATAAAAGTCTATTTAATATTACAAGAGACGAGCCAACAATGACTAATTAACTCAACTATGAAAGAGCAAGACTTTATCATGAAACAAGGTTGTAATAAATTAGTATTGCAGAGATATAATTGCAGCCTTATGGATGTAGAATACAAGTTGTTACAACAGTAAATTCAACCTCCAAAACTTACAAATAGTCCACCCAAAAGATGCGTTGAGATTAGCAGATTATGTTGGAAAACTTTTAACAAATTCCAACAGTTGAAATGTGTGGTATCAAGAGATTTGTATTAGGGTTTATGCATCCCTAATGGTTGTAGGTTAAAAGTTATAACAACTCCAAGAATACCAAGAGAACTAAGACGCCCTATAGGGGTTAGTAACCTCAAGGCATCCACAAAAGAATCCAACTTAAACAAGATTGATATCTCACCAAAACATGTTTACCAATGCAAACAATTTTACTTCTCCAATGAAAAAATCAGATCAATGCCTTTATAATAGGGTGAATGGAGTCTTTAAAGCATAAGTTATATCAAAAATATCCCTAGGGTTGTAAATCCTCCTACTCCCTTGGGTATTCCAATCAAACTAGGGTAAATCTAGGAGGGTATACACAATTGTATTTCTCCTAGCAACCTGTTAAGGGGAACAAATTCGCCCGACAACAACAAGGGGTACTCCCTGGTATATAGTCCCAATTAGACTACACACCGTTTGGATTAGGAGTCCCATCCATAATTTGGCCCGATTGCCATTTATTGCTAACTTTTGGTTTTCTTACCGATTACAGCTCGGTGTATCGATGCAATGGATGGGTGCAATGCAGAGATGTAGATGAAGACCATGTGTGTAAATAAAACTAATCTATCACTAATATATGCTAACCTATCCTATATAGGATCAATGCTAACACAACTAGTGAGTTATAATGCAACCAAAAATTTAAACAACTTTAATATAGTTAGCTATATAAAAAGATAAATATTGGAAGCAAATAACATATGTAAGTGTGTAACCACATTAGTCTAAATCACAACAACATTAACTAAAATAACTCACAAACCTCAAGACATTGGAATATTCAAAGGAATATCAATAACTGTAGAATATCAGAGATTGTATAAGAATTAGTCTACAACAAAAGAAAGCATTCTTACAGTCCATAGAAACAACAAATATCTTGACTTGAATTAGTTCAAAGCTTCGATCCGTTTCCACATAGAATTCCTTCTATAACATGATGGCCCTGAGGGATTCTCAATATTCATTAACACTGTATATTTTATTGAAAAATTTATTGGGTCTATACAATGATTGAAAAGCCAAAAAAAAGTCCAAGTTCATGGAGTCTCTAGTCTCTTTTATACAAATAATAGTAACTCTTATTTGTCTTTTTGCCTTCTTCTTGAAGAGGCAGTTATAAAACTATTCACATTCCCTTCTCTCATGAAAAGTGGAAAAAAAAGGATGAAAATTGAGGTAGTTAGGAAAAGGACGAAAGGGAAAACAATTGTTTGTCCTTTTCCTATGAACATTTTCTTTGAAGATAAGTCGTCCGGACTTCCAACTAGTTATAGAGTGACTCAATCCTCCTGTAATATAGATGCTCCAGTGTTGCTTCGATCATGGAAATGATATCATCCAAGGCACTCATATCTTTCTCCAATATTGTCATGTAAGCATGTATCATAGTATGGAGCTTTGTTGGTTGTAGTAAATGCTAATCAATAATATCAGTTGAGATAAAGGTTGATGTTTCAACTATTTGTCTCCTTATACTTGTACTTTCCTTAATCACATTCACTAATTCTTCCATGACCAAATTATTCCCAAGTTCATCTAACCTTGGGAGCTGACCATTCCTTATCAACTCTTGAGTAGCTTTGTGAATTCTTGAACAGATCCCCATTTCTTTGGTTACTTATTTGTCCGCTTGTTTCCCTACCTGTTGGCAATGGTCTAAGGCATGCATGTTTGTCTTCCTTGCTAATTTTGAGGGTGTATAAAACTTTGAAGGCGCATCAGGATTCTCTACTATCCAAGTATCAATGTATGTTATACCTTCCCGGATAATGGGGTATTGTGTCAGCTGCATTTATATCTGGTCGTTTAATTCAATAATTGTTGCATCCACGTTTTGGAAGAGATGTAGGTTGGCATACATATTGATGATGACACCTTCCATCTCATTTCTCACTTTTTCCATGCTGGCTTTAAAACTGAGAAGACTTCTTTAATATATCTTAACTTGTTGGATCCTCTATTCTAACTCTTTGATCTTCATTTCCTTTTCCTCGTTCTGTTGGCATGGCCTTTGTATATTTTCCACAATTGCATCCATGAATGCAAATTTTGCCTTAGTTGTTGCCACAGAGTCTTCCCTAACATCTCATGTGAAGGGAACTTGGGTCACTACTGATAAAGAAGCTCCTTCTATTGTTGGAACTTGTTTAACCCTTTCTTGTATGATTCGGTTAGATTTTCTATCGTACGTGAAACTGCGAAGATCCAATATTTCGGTTAACCGAAAAGGTTCCCAAGGCCCAAGACCCAAACCACTACTTATTGTTTTTGTTCCTGCACCTACGGTGGATGTTCTAGGGACATCCAAGTACATCAGGTGTGTGTCACCCTCTCTATCATCTGCATTCTTCTTCTGCCTTTCTCCTCCAACAACTTTATCTAATGCTTCCTTTTCTGCTAATTTTCGCTACTATTCTTGCTTCAACTAACTCTATTTATTTTTCGGCAACGACTTTCGCTTCGGACTTCGCTTTTGCTCTTACTTCATTTTCTTCCCTGGCCTTTTCTTTGTCAGCTTCTAGATTTTGTTTATTTTTAGCATCATTTCTCTTCTTCAACACCTTCTTTTTGTCCCTCCTCTTTTTATTAGTTTGTGCTTCTTCACCTTCTTCCGTAGAACCAAAATGAGTCGAGAAGGAGATAGGGGAAGATCTATCAGCTTCATCTCTCTCTGCATCTTTTCTGATTGCCCCTCTTGCAAATTCCTCGTCTGTGATCCTACCTTTTGGTTGATCCCGCCTATTGAAGATGACCTCGTCATAAGTCCTAGCATTTTTATGTACTCCTTATTCTTCCCAAAACTCGGTGGTGTACTCGTAAGGGAGTATCATGTTATGAAAATTCTCTTTGATGATGTTCTTGGGGTCGTGTCTCCTGAATCTTTCTTCTAAAAAATGGTAGGAGAGAAATATGTCTACTTTTGTTTAGGCTTGTTTGGTGTTTTCAAAAAGGTAGTTTCCAATGTAAAGAGGCAATGGAGGCCAAATGGATTTCTTCGATCTATATAGAATTCCTCCAACCCCATGTATGATGGTTTTATATGCTACTTCCTGGAGCACAATGTATATCCTTATATATGTGCCATGTTCCATTAAGTATCAATCCCCAATCCTCCTTATAATTGTTATGGCCTTGTCGGTCATACAAGGAGGGGAGGTGCGAAAAACAAACTCGTACAGTGGGGAAACAAAATGTTCACAGATCCTTTGAAAATATGTTCGATATTTGTGCTCTCAAAGCACCTTGCAATAGATATGGATAGTGGCATCAGCGGGAAACAAACTCCATCCCATGTTTGGGTATTTGTGAGCAATGCACATTTTGTCTATAATATATGAAGACATGTGGAAATTGGGGAAGCTTCCTCGTTTTTCTTGTGTAACAGTTGGGATAACATCTTTGAGATTCTCAGACAATATGTATGTCGGCTAGTTGAATGAGGCTCCTACATATGCACAAAAATAGATCAAGGGCATGTATGACAAGGGAAACTGGGGTGCATTTGGTTCCCCGTACAACTTGCACAACATGGCTACCATATATTGGTAGGGCACACGTAAATTTGTTGTGGGGTATTGGATTTTGGGACAATATTTGAACTGCTTGTCTGCTTTGTACCATGTAGGGAATAAATCCTTCGGCATGAGATCTAATTCACTAAGCAGCTAACCATCTAGAATTTTGTTTCCAGCCTCAAGATGATAACACTTAGCTAAACCATTAGGCATGAATGAAGCTATCATATATTTTATTGCATTAAAGATATATCTTCTATCTACATCTGCATTTTTCAAAATCCAAGAGATGGCATCCGCACAAGGGAAAATTGTTGGATGTGGCGCCACCCTGAAAATTCTCGATTTTTTGATGTTCTTAAATGCCTGGAGCTCATGTGGGTCCTATGATTTCGTAGAGAAGTTTTATTTCTTGAACATGTAATAGACTTCCCCCCATCTCAAAGTCTCTCCTTCTTTTTCCAAAAGTCTCGATGTATCGTTGTATATGGCCTCGACACTTTCTGTCTCTACTGACTACTGGGAGTTGCCAAATGGTTTAGCCCCTACTAATTTCATTGTTGTTTTCCTTCTTGGAGACATGCCTAAATCTGTAGACAGGATGAATTTGGAGCATGTTATTTAAAAATAATTAAATGATCAAAACGATCATAAGAAATAATTAAAACCAATCATGGCTTGTTGATATTTTAGGGTGAAAAATCTTGGGCATTAACCTGAAAAAGTAAAATCCGAGAAAAACATAACAACTCTCTAGATGCAGATCGGACGAAAAAAGAGTAACTCATCTGAGTATATCAGAGGAGTTAATAAAATCTCCTCTGAGCATATCTAAGGAGTTGTTAGTAACTTCTTTGATAAGTATTTGAAAGAGTTTTAGCCAAAGTCTTGGGGTGATCGGAGGTATTACAAGGAACTCTGTTGATTGCATCAGAGGAGTTAATATTAAATCCCCCGATACGATCAGAGGAGTTGTTTCCAATTTCTCTGAAGGTGTGCAGAGGAGTTGAGTTAAACTCTCCTGAGCATATCGAAGAAGTTAGTAGTAACTTATCTGATATGCTTGGAGAGTTACTAAACAAGTTTCTAGACTGAGTTTTTCGTGAACACAAGAATGGCGAGGAATACTTCGACCAGCCTAGAGGAACATGAAGGATGTTTAGGGTTTATTTAGTTCAATCCTCCATGTCTTAGATGAGTTTGGAGGGGGGTTTTCAATGGTTAAAAGCAATAATAGGGCCCTAGAAAGGATCAATCATGGTTTTCTTCAGAAGGGTGAAAGGATCGATCATTTTCTTATTCTATAGCGATGAGTGGGTTGAGGATTAGTATAAGGTCAGTGAAAAATGAGTAGGGTCTGGTGTTGGTGAAGTGGAAAACACTGGTAAGTAAGATTTATGTTATAGGGAAAAAAAACGATAAGCATAAATTAAAATAAAACTCAACCCTATATTTAAAGAACAAGAGAGAAAGGGATAGACTTACCCAGTTAACGTTGCCACATGTTGGGAAAGGATAGGGAGTTTGCTTGAATGATGTTTTAGCCCAGCTCTTTTGTTCTCCAGTTTCTAGTCACTTGCATGTAGTCCAATGGAAATAGTCTTAATCCCATTTCACTTTATATAGCCTCAGGTCAATTAATGGAATTTAATGCGGTAGTTTAGGTTGGAGGATTTTAAAACAACTTTTTCAAATTTGTTTGGAAGAGATAAGAGTAAATCCTTGTTGAGATCATTTCTTTTTTCTGGATTTTCCTTCCCTGCTCTATCTTCCCGATTTATTTTTTCCATTTATTTTCCCTCTTCTCCACCTCCCCTTTTTTTCGTCCTTCTTTTATCCTTTCTTCTCTCCCTTTTTAGTTACCATACTTAGTCATATTTCAGTAATCGACGGGTTTGCGGGTTGGAAGGTTGGCGGGCCTTCATCTCCATCCACTTTCTCATGTCATAAGTCCACTGCTACACTTACCCATTTTCTCAATTTTGTGGGTTCGTCGGTTCAAGCCCTCATCCTCCAAGTTCCATTATCTTCACTTTGCACCCCAAGTTCTATGATCAACGTTTTGACCAATAGATTTTTCACGGGTGCCAAGCCCCAAATTATTTTATTCCTACTGCATGCAAGTCCAACCGACTGCCTTTCTACACTTAACATATTTTTAATTGTCCATAACCGCGGGTTCTCAGGTTGGCGGGTTCATGAAAAGATCCATATTCAAACTCGCTCTCGTCTATCCCCGCCATTCTCTTGCTTTTCCCAATATGCATTAAGTGGTTTTTAATGCTAACAACTAATTGTGCAGGCTCCGAAAAGATCGTCATTAATGGTGAAAGGATTGAGGAATTGCTTATTAAATTCCATTAAATCTCCATTTTCCAAGGGATTAAATTGTCATCATCTCTCCAAAAAGATTTATTTGAGGTTATTATCCAACTGAAGAAATAATCCCATCAACCTATGGCAGCATCAGCTAGACAACATTTTTGTGGTGATACAATAAATATCTTTGGTTGTGAAGACCAGAACTTCCAGTGGTCAAGGGCATATTCATACTATTCCTCTCCTCCTGCACAGAAAGACGTAATTTGGGCATCTTGAATTGCTCATGTCGGGTGTGTTCCTGAGGTTTTTTATTGTAAATAACTTGTTGCATGGTGTGTGGAAAAATACATTCAAAGCCAAAGGATTATAGAACTCCAATATCATTCTATGATTTCCCTTTCACCACAAGTTTTTCGAAAGATGTTGAAGTTGTTAGAGCCGACGCTTACTTTCAAAGGAGAAGACTGTAGACATTTTTTGAAGAAACATAACAATGGGATTGACCTCCTATTTGAATATTTGGAGAATCCTACATCCATCCCAGAAGATATAACTAGAATCCAGGTTAAATCTTTTAAAAACCCTTATTGATAAATTGCATGGTTGTTTACCAGGTTGATAGGTTAGGAAAGCACTGCTACTATCTCTAATATGATTTTATATATTATGTATTTTACATTGAAAGAACAAGCCATCTTTTACTGGGGAAAAATGATTTCTATCGAAATCGCATCCCAGTTATCACACTATAAAAAGGAAAAAAAATTATTGATGGCTTCTTATCTAATATTCACTATTGTGACCCCAAATGGGGTGACACGTTGCGTAGAAAGGCCACGTGGCATGGAGCCTGGCATGGACATAAATAAGGCCAACCGACTCCCATCCCCTCACCATTAAGGATGGGAGCAAGCCCCAACCACTATCCTCACGCCATGGGACTTCTCCCTCGCGTGAGTATTCTAGATGCACAGACAGTTAACGAGGAAGTTTTAATGGAGGAGCTTGTCACGTCCATCCTCCCGGATATCAACAAGATTTGTTATGGGATCACCCTGTTGTCGCCCTTATGCACACTTGCAAACGTGAGCTAAGTCCTGCTCACTTAGTGTGCCCTCGGAGACACAATGTCTAAGCTCATGCCCACACTGTCACCTTGACAGGAACTTCTTTCGTCTAGGCTTACTCCTAGGGAAGCCAAGGGGGGTTGTCCCTAAGTTACTAAGTTAATTTTATTTACAATGTCTAGGAGTTAGTTTTAATTGATTATAGGCCAAAGGGAAACTAGCCTATATGACAAGCAGCAATGCAAGTTTAAGTTAATATGACAAGAAGCCCTTTCCCTAGGTCAACTAGAGACTAGTGCCTAAATGTTGGGCTATGGGGTCAACTAAGTTTAAGGGTGGTTCGTTACCATATACTTTACAATTTAATCAAACTACCCAAACCCCACAAGAT
>ML793584.1:526201-542235 GCA_009831015.1 Picea engelmannii
TTAAAAAACCCCCGATGAAAGGAACTCCCCTGATGTCAACATCCAAGGTACCTGACCTAACTATGATCCATGCAGACATTATTACATTATTACCCTCGCAGGGGTGCGGAGATCCCGTTTACAAAAAAATAAGTGCCGGTGTTCAAAAACACCCAGTAGAACCCTGCTGTCTTTGACATAGATAATCTTCATTATATATGAGTTGACCTCCGTGCTAAACGAGCGGTCAACACACCCATTTCAATCTTGGCCCGCACTAGCCAAACTACATTGAGCTCTGGTGCAATTAGAGGAACGTCGCCGTCATTTTAGCCATAGAATTTCACATCCCCATGTTGAGAGAAAGAGGGAAGCCATGTCGTGGCTCCGCCTGGTATACCTTTGTTGCACATCAAAAGAGACAACGACGGCTCGAACGCAACTCGTACACAAGGCAAGAAGACTCAAGATACCTCCCATGGCATATGTGGAGGAGGTCTTTCCAGAAAATCCAATTCAGGCTCATCTAAAATATCTCCTCTTCACTGTACCTGATAATTGGCAGCCTCCAAGTGGCCTCCTGGGGGAGACCGCAATGGATGCCTGAGTTCAAGGCATGATCTAAGGGAAGATCCACAACTGAAGGAGAGAAATCCATTGGTTGGGCCTCTCCAAGCTTATATAAGGAGGCCTTCTCATGGTGAAAGATAGATGAAAAGATTGGAGGTATGAAACTTATGATCTCGTAGGCAACATACAGTACATGGATAGAGAGAGAGAGATACCAAACTTATGATCTCATAAGTGGTATTGAGAGATGGAGATCGAGAATTACACCAAACTTATGATCCCATAAGTGATATTCCATTGAAGCATAATCAGTGTAGATTACTTGAGCAAAGGGGTTGGACAAGGAGAAATGGAAGAAGTTGTTGCACCTTCATCAGAGGATTGTAAGTACTCTTCATTTGTTCTCATTAATATACATACATGCTTGGCCTATTTCTTTCAAGTTTATGTTTGTTCCACATGAACTTGTCTTTAGTAGATAGATCTATATTTGAGCTAAGCTCAGTAGAATAGGAATCTTGTTGTATCTTTATTTGTTCTATAGGACCTATCGAGGAGCTTGCGATTGAAGCTCAACTTGGACTTTGTGAGGACAAACTCCATTTAAAAAGGTACAATTTTCTTATTCCTCTTCATTCATTAGCTTAATTAGATCTAAAAGGATGTCAGTGACCAATGATAGCACCATTTCTGTCTTGGTTTTAGGGGCCTAGATACCAAGAGGGAATCTGCTTGTCCGCAGGAGGATTCACTTGTAACAGAAATTGGCGACTCCACTGGGGAAGAGCTCTGATTTTTGTTTCCTTTCCTAGATCTTGTTTTGGCCCTTTTTCCACTTCTTGGCCTTCTCCATATTGTCTTTGATTCTTGGATCTGTTTGATTGGCTCTTGATTTCATCACCTTCAAATTGATTGACTGAGTTTGCTTGATTCTTTGACTTTCTAGGCATTTTTTCTAAATTTTTAGAGGCCAACGCCCCCCTACCCTTATTACCAGAGCGTTGGCACTCCCTACTAGTCTCACACAAAGCATTGGAACGCTCTAGTGCCCCTTACATCAGAGCATTGCCCCTTTTCTATGAAAAATCCTTTAGGGTTTCTTTATCTAAGGTTCAATTTTTTTTTTGGCACTTGCTCAGGGTCTTATCATCTCAATTTATCTTTATCTTGGCCTTCAACACTCTACTTTCTAAGAATTGATCACTTTTTGTTTGGAATTTTGACATTTTCTTTCCTTGCCTTGAAGTCACTCTTTGTCTTTGTTGATTTAGAGTCAACTCACTGTTTTCTTCTCATTTATCTGACTGAGTGAAAACTTTTGTAAGGAGATTCAAAGGTCTATGCACCTTTCCTTTTGATATTTGAGGTCATTTTCCCAAGCAATTAGTTTTGAGTGGTTTCTCTATTCTCCCTATATTTTCTTGGATTCTTCTTCATATTTTATTGTCTTCCTTGAATGATTGCATTTAAAGTAGCGAAATTGCATGTTTTTTGACATTTTGGGACATTGTGCATCTGTAATGATGAATTTTTTCTCCTTCTCATAGAATAGCTTTCATCGAAATGAAAAGATTGCATATTCATCTCTTTTCATAACTTTCGAGTCGGTCAAAACACCATATTGTCCACGCCATTTTCCTTTTGAGTAACAACAGCCTTAAAAATCAAGCACTAAACTAAAATTGATTAGACATTTTTATTTTTTATGGTAGCAAACCTACATTAGATTAGTTGTAGGGATTTGGAATAGGTGTGAAAGATAACTTTCCAAAGCTGCAAACAAACATAGGATCATGTGTTAGGGAGCGGTGAAATCCAATTGCTGCATTTTGTCCTGGGAGGCCCTTCTCACACAAGGGTCAATCACGAGGTCGCATTAAGAATGGAAGAGTTACTCACCCTGCTTTGTTGGTCTTGGTGTAGATATTGCGCATACTATGGGGGTTGCTTGAAGGTATACCCACAATGATCAGTGGAAGCCTTTCAAGTTGATTTTGGGCTAGATATCCTACCCTTACGCGTGGATCGGATTGTCGACTATTTCCCCAAGCATCACTGTTGTATTTGGTAACCTTAGTGACCTATCTCTTTAGGGTCTTTACACAAGGTGATTGTGGAGGGGCAAGTCTTCACGGTATCTGGAATCGACATTGGCCAAACTCACTCGGGTTCCTTGGAGGGTATACACGTGATTATGTGTGGGAGCTTGCACCAGGGTGTAAGTCCGTTAAGCAGGTCGTCAACGTAACTTTTCCACCCGCTCTATCTCAGCCCCTTCTTACTTTGTTCCCGCGATGTTGGATTTCATCACCAACTAGTGTTCTCATTGTGAGAAGGTTGTGTTTGCTTGCTTGCTTACTAGATTTTTAGCATGTGTTGTTTGTTCTCCCTAGCAGAATCTAGGTTGGATTTTTATTTTTATGGCGTCAGTTCATCGGTCAATCCCACTCCTCCTCTGATGAGTGCTAAAGTGACTGATCCATTCCCTTCATCAATCAGTCCCACCCTTCATCGAAGAGTGTCAAAGTGGTAGACACAACTCCACCATCGGTCGATCCCACTCCTCTTTTGAGAAGTGTCAAAGTGGTTGCTCTGGATACTTCATTAGTCAATCCCACTCCTCCTATGACGAGTGCTTAAGTGACTGATCCAGTTACTTCCTCGGTTAGTCCCACCCTTCATCCGAAGAGTGCCAACGTGGTCGATCTGATTCCATCATCGATCGACCCTACTCTCCCTATAGAGAGTAAACCCGATTATGCCCATGTTTTTCTCGTTGAAACAGGATCTACCGTGCCGGGGGCGATTCCTCCTTCTCCTGGGAAAACCCTTTCAAGTAACAAGGCCATACTTTTTTATTGGGGTGTGCTAACTAGACCTCATCTTCCCTCTCACATGCCTTTCAATATTACAGTAAAAGTTTGTTGTCGGGACGGTCCTCATGCGCTGACAGATGAAGCTTCATCCGTTAGTATTTTGTCCTCTATTGCTTGGAAAGCTTTGGGTTATCCTCATCTTGTGTCGATTACCCATACTCTGTTCGCTTTCAATATAAGAACCAGTCACCCTTTAGGGATCCTTCCTCAGTTTCCGGTAACTTTGGGAGGGAAAACAGTCTTTATTGATGTTATGGTAGTCCAGGACCCCTTGGATTTTGATTTACTCCTTGGGAGAGATTATGTCTATGCCATGAAAGCTATTGTGACCACTATTTCTCGTGTGATATCTTTCCCGCACAATGAAATAATGGTGACTATTGATCAACTTTCATTCGTTGGTCTTGACTTGACCATCAACCCAATGACCTCCCTAAACGGGTCTTATGTGCATTCAGTATCACCCCTGCCACAGGTTAATTATGCAGCGTTATCTCCCATGACTTAAAATTCAGATGACTTGGATCCAGTAGTTGACATGGTGATCTCTTCGATAGGGCTATTGGAGCCTGATCTCCTTACCCCTGTCGCGACCCTCGACATGTGTTCCTTCCATAGAATTCTTCTTCCATCCAGTGAAGATCTCTTGGAAGCCATGACCGAGTTTTGTCCCTTGACATGGTGTCCTTCCAGAGTGTTATCCTCTTGGAAGCCTTGATCAAGAAGAGTCCACGAGCATAATTTATCTTCTCTGTGGCAAGCTCATTAAAAAATGAAACTGAGGTTATGACCATAGTTTCTCTTCTCTGTGGCAAGCTCGTTAAAAAATGAAACAGAGGCTATGAACATAGTTTTTTCTCTCTATAGCAAGCTTGTTAAAAAATGAAACAGAAATATGGGGACTGAACCCAGAGCCTTGAGCATAGTTATTTTCCTGTGTCAAGTTTGTTAAAAAATGAAATAGTCACCTCTCCTGTCAGGTCGAGTCTTTCGCCAGATCTCGTAGATGTCGAATCGAGTCTTTCGTTAGGTCTCGTATTTGAACCTTCATTCCATCCACCCTTATCCTTTTTCTCCATCTAGTACAGAAATTGGTGACAACCTGAAAGTCGGTGAATGAATTGAAGCTTGGGGGGGCATGTCTCTAGCCTTTGATGACCATTCTAGAGTTAAGCCACTAGCTTTCAAGCTGGGGGAAGAGTACCAAGCTTAGTCTTTGTTCTTTCCCGCGCTCATAAAAATATGAGAATGTAACCGAGCAACCTTTTATCTATTTTTCGGGCTCGCCTGGATATATGAAAAAGGAACCTCCTGGAGTCTCCTTTAAGCTCTTTTCAGACTCTCTAAACATGAAAAGATTGTCGAGTGATCTTGCTTCCTTTCCCACTCATTAAAAGGTTTGAAAGGGCGTCTTTTGAGTGATAATTTATCTCTTTTTCAGCCTCGCGAGACTAACATTATGAAAAAGGACAACACCGGATTTGTCTTTAAGTTCTTTTCAGACTCTCTAAATATGAAAAATCACTGAATTTACCTTCTCTGGACTCGTTAAACAATCATACATTGAAGGGCCCATTTGGAACCGAACCCTTACTTCTTCCAGTTCGTTAAACAAAGGAAGAGGGACTTACTGAAGGTGATTTATATCGAGCATGTGTTACCCTCCTCGAGCTTGTTAAACTAAAAAGAGATACTCGTCTATCTGGATGGGGGGGGAATTGAAGGAAGCAAGCCAAGCAGTTTTTGAGAACATTACCTGTAACTCTTACAATCACCCTTGAACATGACACTTTGTCTTTGCACACATTTTAATCTGTTGAACCTCTACACTGAGCCAATCCTCTGAGTTTCTTTTACTCCTTTGGGTCACGGGTAAAATCATGAAGTTGGGTAACACTTTTGCTTGTTTTATGACAAAAAAAATTGTATTTTCAATATTTCTTCAACTTCCGGCATACAAAAGTATTTTTTTTATTTAGAATTTCACTTTACAGTAAAAACAAAACTTGTAAATAATTTTGTTATCTTTCCAATAACTATTTTTCAATTTTTTTATTATCAACATTTGATATGTCAATTTGACAATTGTTTAACAGTATGTTCGTTAAACATGAAATGAATGATAATGAGTTATTGTTTTCCACAACAATGTATCTATTATTAAACTTATGTTGTTAAGAAATGAATTATACTGCAACAATCTACAGAGACTCTATTTTATTATGACTATAATTTTGAATCTAATGGATGAATATTATAATTTCTAGAATTTTTTTAAGTTGACCAAGTTGAAAACGTTGCATATTTTAAACACGTGTTTTTCTACACCTTGTATCTATCTTAATTTTTACTTAAAAGTAAAATCTAAAAATACCCTTTTGACGAGAACATTTTAACAATTATGAATATAATTTTTCCATAATTTTTCGTTGTGTATTTTTATAGATATGGTTTTTTCATTTCACCGAATCATAATCTCACCTAAAAATATTATGCAGTGATTTTTTTATAAAATTAAATAAAATTAGATAAAAATGATGAAAATTAAAACAAATTATACCCAATGAAAGTAGATTCAATTTTTAAAATGTTGGTATCAATTCTCAAACTAAATTCTGAGTATTTGTAGGAGTCCGCTACCTCCAAAGATGAAGTAAGATGGAGAGAATTTGCAGTTTCCTGCAAACACTCTCATTTAAGGTTTTCGGTCGAAATATTCTTTTGGCCGAAATCTAGTTTTTAACGGAATCCATTAAAAATAAACTTTTTGGCCGAAATATGCTTACCGTAGGAAAATAATTCATCCCAAAAACATTGTGCACGAATTTTGAGGGCACCGTTAAATTTGACGTGAAAATTTTCGGCCGAAAAATTGCCGCTAGAAATTTTGGAGACCCGATTGTCACGAAAGTGTTACCTAGCTTCATGATTTCACCCTCACCTGACGAAAGTCACAGCATCCACTACATCATCAAGTTTTGGTCCATGTCAAATTTCTGCTGTCATGCCCCAATGTTCAAAGGAAGTATCTGCCTCAAGAGTCAACCATCACAAATATCCTATTTCAATACCTGTGTCAATCCATGTTCATTTGATCCACCAATTAAATCTTTGTGTCTGTTTCATGTCATTGATGGGGGATACATCAAGGCCCTCCTTCGACGAGTCTATTCCTGTCGACTTTAGCACATTATCCAGGAGCTAGACTTATAAACTAGTTAGTACCTTGGGACCTGTATGCCTCAATGGCAGGCCTCCTCGCTTCTAACAGTGGGTTTACATCATTGACCCTTGATCGGGTGATTCCATGGATTTTCGACTTTATCTCATCTATTCACATTCACTGGACAGTACTAGGGTACCTTGGAAATCATTGACATCAATGGTGATTTCCCTCGCGCTTGTTAACGGTTTACATCGTTGACCAGTAATCAAGTGGTTTTTTCCATGTTCGACATCAAGACATCTATTCACATGGTTAGATTCGTACTACATCGGGACTGGTAAGAAGACCCTGGGTTGAGTCATTCACTCTGATATATACTTTACCCAGGTTGCGACAGATTTTCTCTTGAATATTGACACATATATTGTCACATAGATCCACTTTGTATTGGTTTGTGGCTATGTCTTTTCATCTCGTAGATCCACAGTGTATTTTTTGTGGCTACGATAAGTTCATGTCATGCAAGTATAGATCCATATTGTATGTTTAGTGGCTATACCTTTTTGTCAATATAATTATGGATCCGCAGTGTATTCTATGGCAGCCGTACCTGAAAAAGTCTTTATCACTCAAGCATAGGTATGTCTGCCTTGGGTTTGAAACATGTCATAATATTTCTTTGATGGTGAAAGATAGATGAAAATATTGGAGGTATGAAACCTATGATCTCATAGGCAACATACAGTACATGGATAGAGAGAGAGATACCAAACTTATGATCTCATAAGTGGTATTGAGAGATGGAGATTGAGAATTACACCAAACTTATGATCCCATAAGTGAGATGCCATTGAAGCATAATCATTGTAGATTACTTGAGAAAATGGGTTGGACAAGGAGAGTTGGAAGAAGTTGTTGCACCTTCATCAGAGGATTGTAAGTACTCTTCATTTGTTCTCATTAATATATATACATGCTTGGCCTGTTTCTTTCAAGTTTATGTTTGTTCCACATGAACTTGTCTTCAGTAGATAGATCTGTATTTGAGATAATCTCGGTAGAATAGGAAGCTTGTTGTATCTTTGTTTGTTCTACATGACCTATCGAGGAGCTTGGGATTGAAGCTCAACTTGGACTTTGTGATGACAGATGCCATTTAAAAAGGTACACTTTTCTTCTTCCTCTTCATTCATTAGCTTAATCAGATCTAAAAGGATTCCAGTGACCAATGATAGCACCCTTTCTGTCTTGGTTTTAGGGGTCTAGATACCAAGAGGGAATCTGCTTGTCCGCAGAAGGATTCACTTGTAACAGCATGGCCCCTGCGCCACCTCCCATATCCACCATGCAGGAACTGTGGTGTGTCCAGCCGCCATTCTTCCACCCGGAACACCTAGATCTGATGTTCGACTTAAGGAGTCAGGTGGCGAACCAAGTCCACCATGCCATTCTCATCAGCCAATGCATTGATATGTTATATGATGCCTTATCCAACGTGCCAACAAGGCAGAGATGCTCGACATGTGCACAACCCTTCGTGCTGCCAGCTAAGCCGGGAACGCAGGAAGAAGATGTCCACATGACCACCTCAGAGGCCACCGGGTAACTTCTTTTGGTCATGTTTCTGGTTAGAATTATAGTTTTGGTTAGAGCTATGGCTCTGGAACTGTTATGGTTTAAACATGTTTTATTTTCCATACCTTTGGTTACTGTTCAGACTCTGGGCTGCCATCTGCCTTGGTTTTCTACGAGCAGGACAGATGGTGGTTCGCCCCTTTTTGACATGGATACCATAGGCTGCCAGTTGTTCCGGTTTCGTCTAATTCGACAAAACAGCTGGCAGCCCAAGCACATCTATATATTTTGGCATCTAATATAATAGGATCTACCTCATTTTTACTTTAAAAAAAAATATTCACTATTGTGTATTGTTGTCAATTCCCAAACTTAACCATAAGTAAGAGGGTGAATTGTGAAATAGATCGAGTTACCTTATGGTATTAGGTACTATAGAGACATAAGACCCCTCTGTATTTCTAAGAAGTCTATAATGATTTTGTTTCAGTCTTCAAAAGACTATTGTTGGGTGAAAATACGTCAAGGATATCTTACCAAGCTAACATATTCTTAGAGAAAAAGTGAACAATAGAACAAATGGAGAATCGCAATGTCATAAGGATATTCTGCTCAAAATAAAATCCTTCTTTTCTCTCGTATCATGTATCTGAAAAATTATTCATTACAGAGGTGGCAAGGCAATACAACTTCTAGCTACATTTTTTCCATGAAAAAGGAAAAAGCAATATATTCCCTTGCTGTGGAATATTGGAGATTTCATGTTTAGAAACATAAATTAAATTGATGAGTTTTCAAATCATTTCAACAAGGTGAACTTAAAATATGCTAAAAAGATAAAAGGATTTGATCCAAACAAAATCTTTGTAGAACATATGCTTTTTGTGGGATTCAATAACTCGTTCATCCAGACTAGCTTGAATGAAAAAGAAGAAGGTAACAACCAAAGTACTCATGTACATGATGTTGGTGACTTGGAAACATTCCTCAGTAGTAATGATTTTTATAAGCAAAAGGGAAAGGATCCCAGTGAAAGAAGTGCCCAGTCTCCATTTTTTACTCCCAATAATACCACATCCCAGACCAATGCTGCAACAACTCACCCAGTTAGAAAGGTTGTCAACAATAGTTCAAGTGGAGGGGTAGAGAAGAATCCTCCCCCTGGGAAAATTTAGAATTCACATAAGCTCCCTGTGAGAAAGAAAAGAAAGAATAGAGTGCAAGAGGAAGAGGATAATCTTATAGAAAATCACATCCAAATATTTTTTCTAGAGGACATGGAGCTAGAAGTAGATATTCAGAAAATATTTCCCGCAATGGAACAACCAGAAAATGTGGCTCAACAAAATTATTTATTGGAATTCATTGCAAATGAGACCTTTAGTGAAGAAGAGTCCTCCACTTTTCAAAGGGTTGTTTTTGATAAAGAGTCTAAAAAGTTGATTGTAGAAAGAAGTGACCAGAAGAATAAAAAGGGAAAGTTTCGCTCAGAGGTCCACCTGAAGGACATGCAACCGTCCCAAATTTCTAAAATCCACAGGGAAATCGGGGATGCTCTTGACGATTATATTGATGGTTTGGAAGCTGAAAATACTAAGTTAAAAGAAAGGATCAAAGAATTGGAAAATGCCTTAATTCCTCTTCCAATCCTGGCAAGTCCTTTGTCAATGGTTAAACCAACTACACCCGCCATTAAGTTAAAAGGATCTTCTATTTTACTCATAGAAGTCCAAAGTTATGTAGAGAAAAACATTAAAAATAGAATGTCACTGATAACAGAAGCATGGGAGGTATCAAAAAATATTTTTTCTTTCGGCTCAAGGGAACATGCTTTTCATGAGTATCTGCAAGTTGATTTAAAGAATGAAGAAGGTTTATACGTTGATGTTGTCTTGCCATTTGGGATAAAGTCTCAAATATGACATAATTGAAAAGAAGAGAAGAGGATTTGCATTCTCCAAGATGAATTAAACAACTAAATTCTTGTTGGAAAGAAAAGATCAAGAATTTGAATAACATTGTCCAAGCATGTAGCGAAGCCATAGTGAAAAGAGAAGAATTGTTTAAAAGACTCACGGAGAAAGATTTGGTAGGAAACAATCATGAATTACAAGACTCTAAGTTAATTCTCAATTCAATGTTTATGACAAAGAAACAATTTGATGAACAAGTTGAGATATTAAAGGGGTTATCAGCTGAAAAATTTAATGGCAAAATTGAATATAATGAAGAAGAAATATATAATTGGTTGGTTGATTATTCTATGAAGAATCAAGATATTGAGGAGGAAATACATGGAATTTCTCATGACTTAAGAGACTTGGAAAGCGAATTATTCAATATTAAAATCAAACATGAAATAAATGTTGAACCAATGAAAAATTACATTGAGATTGGTTTAAAAAAGAAATTGACAAATTAACTAAAGAAGGCCAAGAAACAGCAGTTGAGGTAGTTCCTATAACCATCAATGAGGAAAATAAAAGGACATCAACAAGCAAGTGAACGGGGAAAGAGACCATCATAGTAAGTTTATGTTGATCACATCTTGCTTTCTTTATCATTTTTTCATCCAGTTACTCTGCTTCTTTGACTAGAAAGGTTTAACTGAAATCTGATAACTCCTTCTTATCTTCTTTCCACGTCTTTTTACTCTGTCATCGCCCACCATCTTCTTTCTACAACTTACTTCTTATTTATATTTTATTTATGGTCCAAGGGAGCCCCAATCCCAGTCCTAAGGAAAAACACATTTAAATTTCAAATCTTTGTAACAAACTCTTTATTTTTCAGAAATCCCAAGAGAACTATTTAAGGATCAGTTTTAAAGGTGTTTTATAAATCTGAGTTTTGAGTATAAAATATTTTATATTTATCTATCATTTTATTTATTTGAGATCCACATGTGTTTACTCTATTAAAGTTCTCTTATGTGTGCAGGCCATTTTCTTTTATTTTATGTGATCAAAAATCTTTAATTCAACTATGATGGATGTGAGGAATTTTTTCTTATCTTTTTTTAATATGTGATGCGTGAGGTTCCTGGTCACCTCTCAGGAACTCTCTTTAAAAACAAAACTTTTTATTTTACTGCAATCTTTATATTTCTTTGAATATCATGGAAGAATTTCTCAAAGTCCTATATTATTTTGAAAATCTAGAATTCCAAGAAAATCTTGAAACAAAGAGAAGTACCACCTCTGTAAAAACGCAGGGGAATTTGTATCCCCGTGAGGTTTACATTTCGGTCCTAACAGATTCAAGCGTCAACAATCCTCTGAACATATTGGAGGAGTTAGAATTAACTCCTACGATATGATCGGAGGGGTTCTTCTCAACTCTCATGATAGTCTTTGCTTATTGGAACGATTAACAAGAACTCCTCTGAGTTGTTCAGAGGAGTTTGAAGTAACTCCTCTGAGAAGTTCATAGGAGTTGAAAGTAACTTTGGCGATCAATTTTTTAAAACTTCAACTTTGAATGTTTTCTCATTTTCTCAAGTGAATCGTGAGTTACTAGGAGAAGCCTTTGAATGAAGAAGGGGCTTATGAGGTTTTCTCTTGGGTTCAAAAATAAGGAGGCTCCAATTTTAGGGAAGTATCAAAATAGAAGGTAAAATGGAGAGGTTGCAGTGCCAGTCACAACAAATGGAGAAAACCATAAGGAAGAAAAGATAGGCCCCATGAAAATCATATTGAAAAGACCGAGGTGATTCAAAGAGGGGTTAGACTTGTTTAAATTTAACAGATTGCTTTCAAATTTATATCAAACTTCATGGTAAATGGATAAAAGGAATATGTAGGCAGTAAAGTAGAAACGAAACATCAAGAATGTTGAGAATACAAGTTGTAATGCATTTCTCCGGTGTTACTTTGCTACCAGCGGGCGTCCATAGCCCCGACGAAGTCAACCCGGTGTCACAATCCTTGCTCCGCTGCCAGCGAGCGTCCATATCCCCGACGGAGATACCTGCATGTCCCATGTGATCTAGAAAGCCTTTTCCCAAGCCTTTACCTTTTATAATAGTTGATCCTCTTTTATTTAGAGATAGAAGTGGATGAGGGGATTCCGGTTAACCTTTAAAGGCACTAGGGATGACACCTGTGATGGTGAGATCTGCTAACTTGATTATAGATGAGCAAACTTCCTGAGTCATGATTTCTAACTTACTACAAAAATTTCATCCAAACCATTTTGTTTATCTCTTTTAACTTGGCAATTGGTTGTTTAATGTAGTCTCTTGGCTCTCTATTTTCCCAGTGTCTCTTCGTATTGACAAGCTATGTTCCTTCACCAAATATTAACTTGTGATAGTGTGTAAAGGGTTTACATGTCTGAGGAGAAAAGTAGAATTGACATCATATTACATAGATGTTTAGGCCCTCTACACCATATGTTCTACGTTTAAGCATGTGACTTGCTTTAGGTTGTGAGAACTCCAAAATCACAAGGGAATTCAACAAGAAGGACAAGGTAAAACTAGTAATCAAATAGATAAAAAAAACTCAAACTAACTAAAGAAACAAAATCAAAAGAAAAAAGAAAAAAACAGAAACAAGTTTTATTTATGTACAAGTGACCAATAGCCTCAATGGCTAACTGATATAATGCTTTAGGACTTGTCATTTACAGGGAGAGAGTTGATTTCTCCCTGAAGGTTTTTTAATTGAAAAGTTCCTTGGCCAATGTTTTCTTCGATAAGGTAGGGACCAAGCCAAAGCTGTTGAAATTTCAAATTTTTCCCTTTACCTTCATGTGGCTTGTCCCATTTCAGCACTAGGTCCCCAACTTGGAATTCCTTCTCACTGACAGATTTCTTATCAAACCAACATTTTATTGTTTTTTGGTGAGCTTGAAACTTGATTTTGGACTTGTCACATATTTCCTCAAGGTTCAGCAAGGTATTGATATGACTTTGGATGATGGGGAATTGTCTGCCTCGAGATTGTTGTGTAAGTTGGAGGGAAGGTAGGTAAATGTTCAAGGGTAACACAAATTCTTTTCCATATACAAGAAATTAAGGTCAAGTTACTATGGATGCTTTGTGAGTGACACGATCAGTCCAGAGAGAATTTTGTAATGCATTGTGTCAATTTTTTTGGTGATCAACCACGATTATTTTTAGGATACAGATGATGTTTTTGTTTTTGGATTATGCCAAGCCATTTCCTTGGGGTAGTAATTGGTTGAATACTTTAAAATAATCCCCTTTTCCAATGCATACTCAGATAATTTCAAATATGAAAAGTAATTTGCATTATCAAATGCTAAAGAATTAGGAATACCAAACCTCATGAATATGTGTTGCTCAAGAAAATTTATCACTACTTCCTTGTTCACTTTGAATAAAGGTATTGCTTCAATCCAACGTGTGAAATAATTAGTTGTGGTCAAAATATACATGTGTTGTTTGGATGAATGAGGATTTATCTCACCAATGATATCTAGGCCCAACTACTCAAAGGGTTCCTCCACTACTACAGGTCGGAGAGGAAAAGCGTATTTGCATTCCCTCCCCACATCTTTTTGACATGCTTCACAACTTATTGAGTACGCATGAGCATCCTTGAAGATGGTGGGCCACTAGTATCCCACTCTTAGCACGTTGTGAGTTGTTGTGTCTCTTGAGAAATGACCATCAGCTGGTCCATCGTGCATATCTTTTAGGACCTTATCGATGTCTTGTCTTTCAAGGCATCTGAGTAACACTCCATCGTAATTCTTTCTATATAAGATGCCATGTAAAAATTGGTACTGCAAAGATTTCAGCCGCGATGCTCTTTTTTGCTTAGAATTGAGATGGTATGGAGTGGTTCCATGTTGTAGATAATACTTAAGATCATTGTAACACGATCCTTCAATGGCTGGAACATATGGAACCTGCGAAGTATACATTATCGGTTCATCTTGCCAACCATCATCCTTTTGTTCTTAAGCATCAGCTCCTTGTGTCACTAATTTAAACAATGCTTGACCTTTCACGATATTGGATGGTTTAAATTTGAGGTCATACTCTTGTAGAGTTGTCATCCAATTTCCTCATCTTTCACCCAATTCCTTTTGAAGGAACATGGATCTCACTTCTAGGTGTGGGACGATGACTTTAGAGCAATTTTTTAGGATATACGGTATGAACTACTTGATTGTTTTATGGACAGAAAATGCTTTCTTTTCCACCAAAGGATAACTCAGTTCAACACCTTGTAACCCAGTGCTCATAAAATTAATAGGGTATCCATATCTTTGTTCATCCTTTTGCGTGAGTATTGTTGCTAGTGAATGCTCGGATGCAAATGTATACAGCAGGAAATCTTTCGAAAAATCAGGACTCCAAAGAGATGGTGCATTGGCTATAGAGGTTTTAATATTTTCAAATGCTTCCTTCTCTAATGGTGTCCATTTGAATTGAACATCCTTTTTAATCATCTTTTGTAAGGGTTTTACGATTTCAACAAAATTTGGAGCGAATCTTCTGACGAAATTGATTCCGCCGAAAAAAGATTGCATGGACCTCTTGTTGTGCGGAGAAATTTGTAAAATGGATTTGGTTTTCTATGGATCCACCGAAATCCCTTCTTTAGAAACAATGTGTCCCAGTAAAATTCCTTCTTAAACAACAAATACATTTTTCTTTGGATTAAGCGAAATTCCATATTTTCTGCAACGTTTGAAAATATGCTTTAGATGTTTTTGGTGGTTTTCTCTTTTTTTAGAATAAATGGTGACATCATCAAGATAAACCACCACGCTTTGACTGATCAATCCTTTGAAATCGGTGTCCATTTCCCTTTGAAAGGTAGTTCATGTGTTCATAAGACCAAAAGGCATTCTTCTATAAGCATAAGTTCCCCATTTGGTTCAGAAAGTGGTCTTTAATTGTTTTGGTTCTGCCACTAGAACCTGATTGTATCCTGAAAATCTGTCTAATAGAGATAATAATTGATATCCATAGACGAGTTGCAGGATTTTTTCCATTGGGGGAACTAGATAGTTATCTTTTTCGAAAGTGTGATTTAGATTTCAGAAATCTATATAGACTCTTATTTCTTCCGACTTTTTCCTTATGAGCACCATATTAGATACCCAAGTCGAATGTCTTACTTTGAAAATTATTCAGGCATCTAACAACTTCTTGAGTTCCTTTTGTATCAGAGGTTCAAGATTCAAATGTATCTTTCTGAGCTTCTGCTAAAATGGCTTGATCCCTTATTTGATGGGAATTACATGTTGTATAATTCGTGAGTCATAAGCCTTCAAATCATCATATGTCCAGGAAAAAACATCTCGATACTTATTGAATAATTATGTGAATGTGTTTTTTTTAATCTGAATAGTAGGTGCCCAGGTTAACAAAATTAGGTTGTTCAAATGTTCCTGTTATCCCCGATATCTAGGGATAACTAGGAGATCATGTCTCGAGGCCCACATGGTCCTAGACATGGAGTACCGAGAGCAGGAGTGACTTGAGCATGGCCCTGGAGGGCCCATCTTTCTTCTTCTCAGCCAGCTTTGTCCTATCAGCAGTAGCAGCCTCCATCACTACCGGCCTGGGCTTGCATCAGAGAGGACTCTTGCTCCATGAGGTAATTGGTCCGAGGTATCATGGTATGTGTCATATTTGATCATTACAACCTTCTTATGTATGCATTAGGTTTCTTTCATTTCAGATGACTGCTTGGATCTTACACTAATCCACTTAACCATTGTTGGGGTGATTGATGGGGCAACTTAGCAAGCCGGTATTCATGGGTTTTGGTTAGTCACCAAGGGGGATTTGCAGAGCCATCGTCTGCTCCCATCATCTTATCACTTTTTCATCTTATACCCCGCTCATCCATCCCATTCCCCTAGTCTGGCCATTAGGATGA
>ML793584.1:542761-560313 GCA_009831015.1 Picea engelmannii
GAGCTCTTAGATGATTTGTTAGGGATTTCATGCATATGTTTGATAAATTTAATGATGAGATATGATTTACATTGCTATGATGTCTAGGACTGATGAGCCCATGGAGGGCGTAGTCTTTGATGTGCAGGACCATGCCCAGCGGATAGGTACTAGAGGATCGGTGCACATAGGGAGATGATTAGATCGGACCTCCATGGGGCTGAAGAGCCCATTAGATGGTTGCTAGGATGGCAGAGGCAGGATAGAGTTGTGGAGAGCCCTTGCACAAAGAAGAAGAAGGACACCCTCATCAGGACGTCTTTGGCATATTTTTGACCCATGGGGATCAGCCCCTTGCAGATGGGACGATGGTCTTGGTGATCAGGACGCCACCCAGGGCAGGCTAGACGATGTCTGGAGCATGTGGCAGTGTGCTAGTCTTGTTTGGCATGTGTGACAGGTTGCAGGAGCCCCATAGGGGCCAACGTTTTGCTCCTTGGATGTTGATCATGCCCAAAAAGGGCCAACGTCTCCATTTTCTGCTCATTTTTGACATTTTAGCATTAAATGTGACAAATAATTGAATAATGTTAAGTCATCCATGTCGGTTGTTTTCCATGACCTATTTTGTTAATTAAAGGTCATGAGAAGGATATAAAAAGAGGACGTTGCCTCTCATTTTTATCATAACACAACTTGCTCTCTTGTGAGAGTGACTCTTTTATCTTTTGTCTTGGATATTTGCTCTTGGAGTGAGGCGCTACACTTGAGGAGGATAATTTTTGGCATGCATATGGTGTTTTTGTCATTGGAAGGTTTACAACTAGGGTATGATAAGCTCTTTCATGAATTTGTAAGTGTTTTCTTCATCAAAACTTCTTGATTGAATGGTTGTTGATTAAATATCTTGCATGAATAGTTACATTGTTATTATAATGCTTCATCATTGAAACCCTAGGGAGCCAACACACAAGTAGGTCATGGCTTCATGTCCCCATGACAAAAACTAGTTTAGCCATTGATTAAAGAAGGTTTAGCCTAGCCATAGCTACATTAGCTGCTCTTTTTTCTAGGTTAGTTTTGGATAGAAGTTGAAAAAAGAGGACGTTCTAGGCCTAATTGAGTTTACACCTAGGGTTTGGACTCTTAGGGTTTGAAAAGCCTTGTCCCCAAGCAACACTTTTCATCCCTAGACTTGTATTTTAAAGCTATCCGTTTTGCCAAAGAGTTCTAAGGAAAGAAGGAGGAGCATGAGGCCTAGCTTTAGCTACACCGGAATGAGCCTCCTCCCCTTAGGGTTTTGACTTGGTGGCTTTGCCATAGCAACACCAACAAGCCTAACTCTCCCGTCCTCAGATTTAGATTCTCCCAAGCCATTAGCCTTACTCCTTGACTCCATAATACCCAAGGCACTGGTCTTAAGCTACAACATTGAGGTTTTCATGCTTAAACATTCTTTTAAACTTTCTTTACTTGAAACCCTAACTAACCCTAGCATGTAGACTAACCCTAACTAACCCTAAGATGACGTCTTGCCTTTATTGAACTTTTGAGTGGCTTAAAAATTGTGGCTAGGTCATCATTTGATTGGCATTGATGTGTTGAATATTTTCATAGGTCTAATTTGAAAAACGTCCACCTCTTTGCCCCTTAAACTAACTTCAAATTAGGGCTGACGTCACCTTTATATCAGCAGAAATATTGATGATGTCTAGCCTCTTTTAACCATTGTTTATGTGTAAAACTTTGTGATTTGGTTGGCACTAAAGTGTAGATTACTTTCCTTGGCCTATTGTGCAAACCGTTCACCTTTTGCCTTCCAAAAACTATCATGAATTAGGGCTGACGTCACACTATTTCTGCAATAGTGACGCAACAACATTATTTATATGAGCAGATTTATAATATTCATTGCATTGTGATACAATAAGGTTGACTTTATACATTGAATGCTAATATCTCTTGTGTATTTATTGCAGAAGTGACATAAGATATAAGTTTTAATTAGTAATCATTGACTTCATCAATAATTACAATTATCATTGCTCATATATATTTAAAGATAGTCATTAATATTGTGAAGTATTAACCACTGCAACACGTTCTAGATTTATTTGTCTTGTCTCGCAAATAGGTGCCCTTATCAGTGGAATATCTCCTTTGACTATCTCCTTCTTGGCAGTAATCTGTGAAAGGGAACCTTTATCCTGATCCTATAAACCTTAAAGCCCTCTCAGAACCCCAGATTACTAGGGATGTCTCCCTTGGACCAGCCATCCTAAATAGAAAGAGCTCCCCATCGAGGTGATAGTGGGTGGGGAAGCTCATGTTACACCAGTTTGAAGCCTTGACTCAAGCTAACCTAAACCCTTCCTACAAACTGTGCGATAACAGTTCCCAAATTGACCAAGAAATGCATCATTGTGGAGTTGTTTGTCTTTGGATTAGCCGACCTCCTGAACTTGGATTGTAAATCAAATAACTTTTCAAGAGTCAAAACATTCTTCGGAACACAATTTGTCTTGACCTTATTAGTTTATTTTCGATAAGCTTGCAACTCTTGTTGATGTATCTCATCATCGATCACTAAGTCTTGGAATGTGTCTAAACTAGTAAGAAAGTTGAAAATTTGAGAATCATTGTCGAACACTCTCCAACTCATGACATTGTCAAGTACAAATGACCTAAACATCAGTTCAACCAAAAAACCATCGTCAAGAGGCATAAACCTAGATGTTGCATTGGCCAAAATATTAGCATCTACATTTTGATCACAAGGTATATAATTAATATTAAATGCATCAAATGAATATAGAAAATTCCATACCTCTTGTTAATAGGATTTTAGATGTGAAGATAGGCAGTGAATAGTATTTCTTACCTGTCGAACAATGATCTCAAAATCATCAAACAATTTAAGGTATTTTACCTTGAGGTCAATGGCCTTTTTTAGGCCTTGTACCAAGGATTCATATTCAATAGTGTTGTTGGTGCATTTGAACTCTAAACGACATGATATAAGAATTTTTACTTGGATAGGATCGATCAATACACATCCTATGCTGACTCCATTCTATGTTTTAGAACTGTCAAAGAACATGGTCCACGTGTTAGGAATGTTAGTTTTGTTAGTCAAACTAAATCCTAAGTTAGTAAGTATGGGACATGTGCCATTATGTATTCGTGGGTGAAGGCATGATTGTAGTTCTGATGGTATTTTAGAAGTCTAAGCTTCATAACAACCATAATCGGTCTCGAAAAAATAATTTCCCAAGATGGAATGAGAAAAGATAATGAACTCGTTGTTACCCTCCAATTTTGTCACTGTGTGCTTCATGTGTTCTTCGTTGTTAACTCGGATTTGATTTTCTTTTCCCTTATAGGTCAGCCACAGATGAGACCAATCAGTAGCGAAATAACCTTGAAGTTGGTTGACCAATCTCTTCTCAAGAGAAAACCATAAATTTCTGAAATGTCTACTAAAAATATGTCTATAGTCTGATGAACCCTTGGATCAGATGACAATCTGATTAACACATCCCTAAGTTCCCCTTTCACTTTAACATATGTTCTATCTAACTGGATAATCCTGGATTTTTTTATTTGTGGGACATCATTTATTTTTTGAAAAACAGAAAAGGCATGATGTTGGAAGAGGCACCAGAATCTGCCAAACAATTATGTACATTGAAATTAAAAATTTCATAAGTAAGCAGAAAAGGTGGTACCTCAGATTTCAAAAAAGTGCCTATGTTTGTTGTGTTTATAGTTGATTCTATCTCTACCTTGTGGATTTTTGGTGTATCGTTTCCAGAGGCTAAGATCTCAACGGTTGCAATAGTTTATGTTTGAGTCTCATGGGGTTTGAAAGCATCATGTAGAATTTCACGTCATTGTGGGAGAGAGAAAATATGGAAATATTAACGTTGATCTTCTTCATCTCTTCAATTACATTATAATCTAGGGAATGTAAATTTGAATCGTCTTTAGCTTGTCCAGGTTTTCCTTGAATTACCTTTTCATTGTTTCCAATAGTGCTAGACGTGCTTGGTTTATCTTTATTTGCTAGAGCAGTTTTGCCAGTTTAATTGTTAGTTTTTTTCTAGAAATGTGTTTCTTTTTTGTGGGAGAACATGGGGAGGTGTTATTTTTCTAAGGGGAATGTTTTCTTCTTTGGAGGATAGGGTTTCAGATGGTGGACCTTTGTTGTGCAAGTTATAGCCTTTCGGGGAAGCAACTTTTACAACTTGTGTATCTTCGGTAAGGATTTCTTCAATTTGTGCATCGGAGTCTACACACCAGTCCCAGAGGGGCATAGCTGATTTCGGGGGTGCTTCGTTAGTAGTATCAGAAGGAGGTTGTGAATGAATTTCATCATCTAAACTCTATTGATCTAGAAACTGATTTATTACCAAGGTCATAGAGTTGACCCACTGAAGACACATTCATTCGGGATGATTTTGTTGATGATAAGAGAAAAAAATATCATTACTGAAACTATCTAGATTGAAATCCATGTGTGGTGGTTCTGGTGGTTGTGGTGTGTTGTCTAGTTTCTTAACAAATGGGCAAAAATTTCATGGCTTGAATGATCCTTCGCCAACATTCTTCTTGTGGTACACCACTTCATTCGATAATTTCTTAACCATTTTAACCACATTATCAATATCCTTAGATTCCTTTTTGGGTGGTTTAGTTAATAGAAATGGATTTTTCCCAGTCAAATTAGTTTCCTCATAACGTGGATGTTGGTCATATGTTGATAATTCTCTTTCCACAGTTTCAACTTCATTAAAGTTTAATGCCAATGTGTTTCTGTTAGATCATTTAACAAACATCCCAATGGAGGGGGTTAAGGGAGTTGTATAATATTCAATAGCTAATGATTGAGCAAGAGCCACGTTGTGGGGAAACTTAATTAAGAAATTTAGAAATATTTGGTTAAAATCTTTTACTATTTCCTTTTTCTTCCATTCTGATGGCTCCTAGTTCATTATGTAGGGATGCAGTAGTTTTCCTTTCTCCAAACTTCTTCATAAATAGCCTTTCGAAAATATCGAAGTCTATAATAGATCCGACGGGTAGGCTGAAATACCAAGTAGAGGCTTTCCCAGCAAAAGTATAAGGAAATAACCTACATAGTACGTCATCATGTTGAACCCCTAGAAAATCTATAGCCAAATTTTTTTTATCGATATGATCTTTCAGGGACCCTGGTTTGTCTGAGTCAAATTTCGGTAAGATTCTATCAAATTTCCTTGGTATTTCATGAACAAATCCAACCATATTTAGATATCCTTGGGATCTCCATCATGGTATGACCTCTTCGTGAATCCCATTTTCTCCCATTATTTGTTCTATGGTGATTTCTGGTTGTTCACCTTCAAATTATTCTTCAGGTTCGATGAAGAAACGTGTAGCTCTGCTTAAGGGTACTAGAACCTCTTGTAAATTAGTTTCAATAAGGTCGTCTACATAGTTGACATAAAAATAAATATATGTGTTGGGACGTTCTACACGGGTTGTTTTTCTCCTAGGGAGTTCAAAAGCCATAGGTAATTTTCCAAGCAATTTCGCGTAAGCACGAGTAATTCTACGAGTTTCATGAAGTTCTTCTTGAGGTATGTGAAACCAGGTCTCAGAATCTATTTCAGGACTACTGGAAGCACTTTTGAAATTATCCTTCAAGTCTTCATAAATAACTTCTCATTCAGACACGATTCGGGGAAATGAGGTAGGTTGTGAATTGGGATTACTCGTTGAAGATTGATTTCGATTATTGTTTAGTTCATGTATGTAAGCCATAAAATATGGCCCTTATTCTAGCACCAATTTCGTTGAGGGATCAAAATTCACCCGACAACAACAATGGGTACTCTTCTGCATACAATCCCAATTAGACTACACAACGTTTGGATTAGGAGTCCCATCCAGAATTTGGCTTGGTTGTCATTTATTTCTAACTTTTGGTTTTCTTACCGGTTACAATTCAATGTACCAATGAATTCAATGGTTGCAATGTAGAGATGTATATAAAGACCATGTATGTAAAGACAACTAATCTATCACTAATCTATGTTAACCTATCCTATCTAGGAGCAATGCTAACGTAACCGGTGAGTTATAATGCAACTAAAACTTTAAACAACTTTAATATAGCTAGATATATAAAAAGAGAATGATTGGAAGCAAATATCATATGTAAGCGTGTAACCAGATTAGTCTAGATCACAACAAAATATACTAAAATAATTCACAAAACTCAAGACATTGGAATATTCAAAGGAATATCAATAACTGCAGAATATCAGAGATTGTATAAGTATTAGTCTACAACAAAACAAAGCATTCTTACAGTCCATAGAAACAAAAAATAACTTCACTTGAAATAGGTCAAAGCTTCGATCCATTTCCACACAAAATTCCTTCTATAACATGTTGGTCATGATGGCTTCTCAATATTCGTTAACACTGTATATTTTCTTGAAAAAGTTCTTGGGTCTATACAATGCTTGAAAAGCCAAAAAAATCCCAAGTTCAAGGAGTCTCTAGTCTCTTTTCTACAAATAATAGTAAATCATATTTGTCATTTTTCCTTCTTCTTGAGGAGGCAGCTACAAAATTGTTCACATTCCCTTCTCTCATGACAAGTGGATAAAAAGGATGAAACTTGAGGTAGTTGGGAAAAAGACGAAAGGGAAAACAATAGTTTGTCCTTTTCCTATGAAATTTTGCTCCAGAGATAAGCCGTCCAGAATTCCAATTGGTTATATAGTGACTCAATCCTCCTGTAATATAGTTTCTCTAACATTGCTTCGATCATGGCAATGCTATCATCCAAGGCACTCATATATTTCTCCAATCTTGTCATGTAATCATGTATCATAGTATGGAGCTTCGTTGGTTGTAGTAAATGTTGTTCAATAAGATTGGTTGAGAAAAAGGTTGATGCTTCAACTATTTATCTCCTTCTACTTGTACTTTCCTAAACTGCATTCACTAATTCTTCCATGACCAAATTCTTCCCAAGTTCGTCTAACCTTGGGAGTCGACCATGCCTTATCAAATCTTGAGCATCTATGTGAGTTCTTAAATAGATCATTATTGCTTTGGTTACTTCTTTGTCTGCTCGTTTTCCTACATGTTGGAAATGGTCTAACACATACATATTTGTCTTCCTTACTGATTTTGAGGGTCTATACAACTCCGGAGGCACATCAGGATTCTCTGTTATACCTTCCCGAATAGTGTTGTATTGCATCAGCTACATTTGTATCTAGTTGTTTTGTTCAATAACTATTGTAGCCACATTTTGGAAGAGACGCAGGTTGGAATACATATCGATGATGGGACCTTCCAGCTCATTTCTCACTTTTCAGCGCTAGCTTTAAAATTGAGAAGACTTCTTTCATCTATCTTAACTTGTTGGAGCCTCTCTTCTAAATCTTTGATTCTCATTTCCTTTTCCTCGTTCTGTTGGAACAACCTTTGTATGTTGTACACAGTTGCATCCATGAATGCAAATCCTACCTTAGTTGTTTCCATAGGGTCTTCCCTGACATCTCTTATGGCAAGAACCTGGGTCACTATTGATAAAGGAGCACCTTTTGCTGCTGGAAATTTTTTAACCCTTTCTTGTACGATTCGTCCAATTTTGATCAAAAAGGTTCCCAAGGCCCAAGACCTAAACCACTACTTGTTGTTTTTGTTCCTGCGCCTACGGTCGATGTTCCACGGACATCCAAGTCCATCGGGTGTGTGTCACCCTCTCTATCATATGCATTCTTCTTTTACCTTTCTTCTTCAGTAGCTTTATTTGTTGCTTCATTTTCTTATAGTTTTTTCGCTACTCTTGTTGCTTCAAATAACTCTTTTTATTTTTTAGCAGTGACTTTTGCCTCGGCCTCCACTTTTTCTCTTGCTTCATTTTCTACCCTAACCTTTGCTTTGCCAGCTTCTAGATTTTATTTCCTTTTAACATCATTTCTCTTCTTCAACATTTTCTCTTTGTCCCTTCTATTTTTATCAATCGGTGCTTCTTCACCTTCTTTTGTAGAACCAAAATGAGTCGAGAAGGAGATAAGGGAAGATCTCTCAGCTTCATATCTCTTTGCATATTTTTGGGTTGCCTCTCGTGCATCTTCCTCGTCCATTATCCTACCTTTTGGTTGACCCCACCTGTTGAAGATGACCTCGTCATAAGTCCTGGAATTTTATGTACTCCTTCTTCTTCCCAGAACTCGGTGGTGTGCTCATAAGGGAGTTTCATGTTATGAAAATGATCTTTGATGATGTTCTTGGGGTCATTTATCCTTAATCTTTCTTCTCCAAAATGGTAGGAGAGAAATATGTCTACTTTTGCTTGGGATTGTTTGGTGTTTTCAAAAAAGTAGTTGCCAATGTAAAGAGGTAATGGAGGCCAAATGGATTTCTCCGACCTATATATCATTCCTCCGACCCCATGTATGATGGTTTCATATGCTACTTCCTAGAGCACAATCTTGTCAGGGATGAACCTAGGAAGTAGATGAGGTGGTTTCATTGCACCGTAGATCCTTATATATGTTCCATGTTCCATTAAATACCAATCCCAAATCCTCCTTATAACTGTTATGGCCTTGTCGGTCATATAAAGAGGGGAGGTGCAAAAAATAACTCGTAAAGTGGGGTAAGGAAATGTTCATGGATCCTTTGATAATTTGTTCAATATTTGTACTCCCAAAGCACCTTGCAATAGACATGGATAGTAACATCAGTGGGAAACCAACTCCATCCCATGTTTGGGTATTTTTGAGAAATGCACATTATGTCTAGAAGATATGAAGACATGTGGAAACTGGGGAAGCTTCCTGGTTGTTCTTGTGTAACTGTTGAGATAACATCTTTGATATTCTCAGACAATATGTTTGCATAGTTGAATGAGGCTCCTACATTTGCACAAAAATCGATCAGGGTCATGTATGACAAGGGGAAAGTGGGTTTCATCTAGTTTCCCATACAACCTGCACAACATGGCTACCATATATTGGTAGGGTCTTCATAAATTTCTTGTGGGGTATCGACTTTTGGGCAGATATTTGAACTTTTTGTTTGATGTGTACCATGTAGGGAATAAATCCTTCAATGTGAGCTATAATTCGTTAAGCACCTGACCATCTAGATTTTTGTTTCCAGCCTCAAGATGATAACACTTAGCTAAATCATCAGGCCTAAATGAAGTTATCAACTCTTTTCTTGCATTAAAGATATACCTGCTATCTACATCTCCATTTTTCAAAATCCAAGAGACAGTGTCTGCATAAGGGAAAACTAATAGATTTGTCGCCACCTTGAAAATTCCATATTTTTTTATGTTCTTAAATGCTTGGATCTCTCCTGGGTCCTCTTCTTCCATAGAGAAGGTTGATTTCTTGAACATGTAATATACTTCCCCCCAAATCAAAGTCTATCCTTCTTTGTCCATAAGTCCTGACGTATCATCGTATATGACCCCGACACTTTCTGTCTCTACTTAATGTAGGGAGTTTCTAGATGGTTCAACCCCTGTTGGTTTCATTGTTGTTTTCTTTCATGGAGACATGCCTAAACCTACAGACAAGATAACTTTGGAGAATTTTATTTGAAAATAATTAAATGATCAAAAAAATCATAAGAACTAATGAAAATCAGTCATGGCTTGTTGTTTCTTGTAAATTTCAAGTTAATACCATTCAATGCACATTGAGATTTTAGGGTGAAAAAGCTTGGGCATTAACCTGAAAAAGTAAAATCGAAGCAAAACATAACAACTCTCTAGATGCAGATTGGAGGAAAAAAGAGTAACTCCTTCGAGCATATCGGAGGATTTAATAACAACTCATCCAAGCATATCAAAGAAGTTGTTAGTAACTTCTCTGATAAGTATTCATAAGAGTTTTAGCCAAAGTATTGGGGTGCTCGAAGGTCTTACAATGAACTCCTTTGATCGCATCGGGGGAGTTAATATTAACTCCTCCAATACGATCAGAGGAGTTGTTTCCAATTTCTCTAAATGTGTGCTTAGGAGTTGAGTTCAACTCTCTCGAGCATATCAAAGAAGTTAGTAGTAACTTCTCCAATATGATCGGAGAGTTACTAAACAAGTTTCTGGACTAAGTTTTTCACGAACACAAGAATGGCGAGGAATACTTCGGCCAGCCTAGAGGAACATGAGGGATGTTTAGGGTTTACTTAGGTCAATCCTTCATGCCTTCGACGAGTTTGGAGGGGGTTTTGCAATGGTTAAAAGCGAGAATAGGACCTGGGAAAGGAATGATTGCAGTTTTCTTCAGAAGGGGGAAAGGATCGATCATTTTTTTATTCTGTATCCATGAGTGGGTTGAGTATTAGTATAAGGTTAGTGACAAATGCATAGGGCTTGGTGTTGGTGAAGTGGAAAATAATGACAAGTGATATTTATGTTCTAAGGCAAAAAAAACGATAAGCGAAAATTAAAATAAAACCTAGCCCTAAATTTAAAGAACATTAGAGAGAGGGATAGACTTACCTGGTTAACATTGCCACGTGTTGGGAAATGATAGGGGGTTTTCTCAAACGATGTTTTATCCAAACTCTCTTGTTCTCTGGTTTCTAGTCACTTGCATGTAGTCCAATGTAAATAGTCTTAACCCCATTTCACTTTATACAGCCTCGGGTCAATTAATGGCATTTAATGCAGTAGGTTAGGTTAGGGGATTTTAAAACAACTTTGTCGAATTTGTTCGAAAGAGATAAGAGTAACTCCTCTGAACATATTAGAGGATTTAGAATAAAATCCTCCGATATGATCGGAGGGATTCTTCTAAACTCTTGTGATAGTCTTTGCTTATCAGAACGATTAACAAGAACTCCTTCGAGCTGTTCGGAGGAGTTTGAAGTAACTCCTCCAAGCGATTCAAAGGAGTTTGAAGTAACTCCTCTGAGAAGTTTGGAGGAGTTGAAAGTAACTTTTCCGATCAATTTTTTAAAACTTCAACTTTGAATGTTTTCTCATTTTTTCAAGTGAATCATGAGTTACCAGGAGAATCCTTTGAATGAAGAAGGGGCTTATGAGGTTTTCTCTTGGGTTCAAAAATAAGGAGGCTCCACTTTTAGGGAAGTATCAAAATAGAAGGTAAAATTGAGAGTTTTAGTGCCAGTCACAACATACTCCTCCTAGGGTTTCAACCAATTATAACCAAGAACAAGCAAGAAATAACTAACAAATGCAAATTTCTCCTTATCGATTCCAAAAAAGAGATAGATCAAACCCCAATTCACCAAGAATTTACCATTCAAGAGAAAGTAAAGAAGCCTCCAAGAGGTGCGCACCACCTAGCCTATTCTAATCACCAAGAGATAACACCAAAGAGCATTTTCTCAAGATAAAGATATCAAAAATTTCCAAGAGGGCACAAATTTCATCCAACTAGTCTTCTCAATGGGAGAGCTATGACAAAAATGAGATACAAATGATCTCTATTTATACAAAATGTTCTAAATATTTTGTCCACATAATTTAGGGTAAACCAAAAGATAAGGGGTCGACATCCCTAATATTTCCCATTTACAAAATAATATTATTTAATTCATACTTTTGCACATGAAAGAAACCCTAAAACATGACGTCACCCTCCTTTTGGGTAACTTTTGTCACTTTAATTCAAGTCATTGAGATTGGAGAAGGGACATTGTGCTTTCAAAATCCATCTTCCAAGGCGCTAGGACCTCTCTCCACTAAATAAAGGTTTCAATCCTCATCAAAGTGCCAAGTGTCACACCACCACCACAACCTAGCCCATGTGTGACGTCAAGCTCCAAGAAGGTGACGTTTTTCCTATTTCAAGCAAATCATTTGGCATGTAGGGGATGGGTAATATCCTTCAAGGTGTCCTATAGGCCTCCAAAGGCATGTATCTATGATCTAGAATGTGGGCCCTTGACATCCAACCTTTGGGATTCAAGCCCCATGTTCCTCCAAAACTATCCACCAACTAGGTCTTGCAAAAACAAATGGATACACCCTACAAGGATCTCAAGTCAAAGCATCATGATTAGTAAATAAAATCAATAAAATAGACATCTAAGAATGTACATCCAAACTAACTCATAAAAATAAACCAATTCTCAAAGACCCTATGCAATTTTCCAATCTTAGGTATGGGAGGGTTGACAAAACGACCTATTGGGTGAATCATACCTCAAGTTTAGGGGTGTTTCCCAAGGGGGAATCCTACTAAGTCATGTGGATGAATTGTCATGGATGAGGGGAAGACTTTTGGGCATGAGGTTCACGACATACAAGGGGTTTTAGTGTCTCATTTATGGGTTCCTTTGAAAAGGATGTGTTGCACCTTTGTTTTCAATGCATATTTTTTGCAAACCCATTTAATGCCATTAATTAATTAGAAATCCAAAACCTTGGGTACTCCCTATTGGTGAATCGATTAGCTTTGGGGGAAGTACCACAAGGCCACTTGGATCTATAGGTATACAAAGTGCCATATGCAAGGAAAGAAAGGGACACCGCCACATAAGTGTACACACCTCAACAAGTGGGGACATTTATATAATGTTAATTTGCTTTTGAAGGTCATTGATTTTTTAGGAAAAGCATTTCATTTCTCTCAAGACATATTTGGGTGAGCATATGGAAGGTTCATGAGTAGGATTTTATCTTTTTCCATCTACCTCCCCTTTGGGCCTTTAGCCCCTTCTTCCCATGAAATGAGGGACAACCCCTTCTTGGGTCAGTACACCCGAAAATCCCAAAAAATAAGGAGATGACGCGATGAATTGTTGAAAATGACAAGTATGGTTGGGAATGGAATGATGACTCATCAAAAGCACCTCCCAGTAGCAGCATTATCCCTAAGGGTGACCCACTGACTAGGGCGCAATGTCAACCACGAAAGTGAAACAGGGAAAAGAGCACAATGTCCGAGCAAACCTCACATAATCAAAATCAGTAATAGATGCAACAAACTCAAATGCCTCAAATATTGAAATGAAACTCACAATAATACATGAATTGTACCTCATGGAGCAAGACCCAATTTATTTCGGAGACCAATTGATGTGGTGGATAGTGTCGTGACGAACCTGGAGTTGTGGTGGTGAGGTGGGTTTTTGTCTGTGCAAGTGGACAATGCTGGTCAAGTTGTCTCTCGGTATTCCATGTCTAAAACCTGAGGGCCTAGAGAAATCATCTCCTTAGTTATCCCTACAATTTGGGGATAACATCTCACTATACAAAGACAATTAACTATTGAAAACAAAGACTTTGGACAATAAAAAAATACAAGCAATTGCACATAGGAAACTACCCTAATAAAAAAAGGAAACATACCTACCTACCATAACTAGTAAGGGAGACAAACTAAGTGGCATTAAACTACCAATACAGTAAGACAATCAACTTAATAAGTGTGAGACTCATTAGTGCACTTGGGTGTTAGTCAAAATAAACATATTAAAAGTAATATGACCTAATAGGTTGGAACTGTATACCCATTGTTTGCAAGGAATACCCTAAAAGGGATAAGAATGCTTGAGGCTTTGATAAAAGATGAATCCATCCATAGCTCAATAGGATAAATAATAACATGGGAAGGAGGTGTACAAACAAATATGTGAAATAGAGATGTTACCCCTCTCCATGATTGGTTTCACTGCCCATGAACAATGATATCCTTTCCTTCCTCTTCTTTGTTGTTGAGACATTAGTGTATTCTTAGTTTTGCTTGAAGTTTCTCAATAATGTTGCACTCTTTCTGGTTGTAATGAAGAGAATAAAATTTGACAACAGAATCATTATGTGTTTCATCCGTAAGAGATGAATTTTTTTTCTTTCCAATTTCAATATCATCTAAAGTGAGGTCATAAACTAGACTATTTTCACATGGATAGCAACAAGCACCAAGTTTCCATCATTTTGTGGTGAAAAAAAAGAAGTGCATGTAGTCATTTCTATTATGGAAAATGAACTTCTCAGATTCCTCAATATCTATCTTTGTCTCGGATATCAACGTTATAAAAAAGTGCATCATCCATAATATGTTAATTAGGAATCATTTTTGTTATTGTTGCATATTCTTTATCTTTTTTTATATCCTACACTATTTGGAAATTGTTGCTAAGAAAGAACAACAAGTTAATGTGCAAATTCATCTCTCCTTCTTCACAGTCTTCATAGTATGTGTCATATAGAAGAAGAGCATATGCCCTATCTTATTCTAATAAATCAATGTTATTTATCTCAAATTTTGCATGATAGCCTTCATTAAAATCTTCTACTTCAAGGAGGCATATAAATTGATATGCAACCATGTTATCAACAAGGTAATTTATAATATATCTTTGGGAGTTGTGCTCCATGTTCACATTTGATTTACATTTTATATATTCTAATTTATTATGTTATTTTAAGGATTCGGTACACAACAATAAGGGTAAGTCATAACCCAATTCTCACAACTTGAAGCAAAGCACAAAAGTGAAGAAAACTCACTAATTTTTTTGGAATCATGGGTTTATCACTAGAACTAGGGCATCATCGGTGGAACTGGCATTCAAAAGTGTGAAATATGGGATGAGAATACTACAACTCAAGTTTGGAAGTCCTAAGTCAAGTATAACATCATAAATCGATCTCGAGTATTTTTTCTCCTCCAAAGTTCAACAACCAAATACTTTGTGTATAATCTACAATTGGGAAATTAATTACTGGTGCTTAATGGTATTACTAACAGATACCTATGGGCACAATTTCAAGGTCTAATATGTTGCACAACTTCGAAAACTAATTTATGGACTTCTTATTAATGAATAAAATAGCACAATATTGTAGAACACAAACTAGCTAGAATGGTGGTAGCTTATCTCTGAAGAGAAAGAGATGTCAGTTACACTCATTCGTAGAAATATAATACAATGGGTTTCAATAATGGCCTTTCAACATAAGGCAAGAACCCTAAAGGTCCAAAACCCTAACCCTGAAGTGCCAAAACGTTTGTGAACCCCAAGGTGGTTAGTTGATGTATCAACTTCCGAGGGCACAACTTTTGCATACAATCTTTGTTTGGGGTGTTTAGTAGCTCATTGGAAAGATATAATCGAGAAGTACAATTATTGGCAGGGCCTAGGAATGTGATGGCATCGCTATGCCCCATGAATGGCCAAAAACATATCTTTAGGGCCTCAAAATAACCCCGAAAGTTTAGGACCCGAAAATGATAACAAAAATGACCAAAATGGAGAACCATGATGAGTCAGTGGAAGAGGTGGGTGGCCACCGATATCCACCTAGATCACATTAATTGTGTTTACTTACCTCTAGAATTAAAGGCCAATCACCTACATGAAATCCTTTCTTCTACACTATTGATCTATTTATGGTTGGGAATGACCTTTGTAGAGTTGGGAAGAATTTTTGGAGTGAGGCGCACTTTCAAAACTCGGGGAGAAATGACAATCATCCATTCCCATATTCTCTTCAACACCACCTGATCCCAATGCTAGTGGGTACCTTCACCTTCCTTTGTGATATGTTGACACATGTGCATGTATGTTCCAACCTCTCTTCCACACAATCAATTGATTGGGGAGTGGATGAATAGGATGCCTACATGGTTGGGGAGGTCCCCTCTCAATTGTTGAGCACTTTTAAATTCTACACTAATGAAATTTTAACACTTGTCCCTCTATCTATCATATGATCTGGGTCCCTTGGTCATAGGTTGTTACATATGAAATGTGTCAGTGTTGGGTTCCTCCTTCTCTTGTGTGAGTTGTATGGTATATAATGGTTGATGTCATATGTGTCTAGTCCCTCCTCACATAAATTTAATATTGTATTTGACATCTCTTTCTCTTCAGAGATAAGCTAACACCATTCTAGCGAGTATGTGTTCTACATTATTATATGTTATTTTATCCATTAATAGAACTTGGGTTTCATTGTGTTTATGTGTTCTCTGCTATAGTTTTGTTTGTATCTCATTTCGTTCTCAATATAATTTGGATCACCATGCATTAAAACTTGTTTGTCATTCTCAGATCTAATAAGAAATCCATAAATTAGTTGTAGGAGTTGTGCAACATCTTAGACCTTGAAACTTTACCCATAGGTAGTTGCTAGTGAGACCATCAAGCACTGAGAATGAATTTTCCAATTGTTGATTGTACACGAAATATTTTATTGTTGAACTTTAGAGGAGAACAAATACTTGAGATCAATTTATCATGTTATACCCCACTTAGGTCCGCCACATTTGAGTTATAGTATTCTCATACCATATTCAAAATTTTGTATGTCGGTTCTAGCAATGATGCCCTAATTCCAATGATGATCCCATGATTCTGAAAAGTTTACTAAGTTTTCTTCACTTTTGTGCTTTGCTTCAAGTTGTGAGAATTGGGTTGTGACTTACCGCTATTGTTGAGTACCAAATCCTTAAAATAACATAATAAATAAGAATATATAAAATGTAAACCAAATGTGAACATGGAGCACAACTCCCAAAGAGATATTAGAAATGAGTTACACAATAACTTTTCATATAATAGGATAACCTCCTCCAAATAACCCAAGTACAACCATATATCGAAATCATATATCCATGTCCCAATAATGAATATATTGACTAGTATATATACCTATTTTTTCTCAGTGCACATGTGGGCATCTTATTATGCTAACCCTTATTATATATACATTTAACCCTATATATACCCCTCCTTAGGGTCATATCATAGTACCCCTCTTTGAAAATATTTGTTGTCAAAGATTTGCAATTAATGGTTTTACATATGATGAAACCAAGTTATAGGATCTACTTATATTTTTTCTCTATTGCTACCATTGATGTTGATCCATCCATCAAAATTCCATTATTTTCAATCTTAATCCTTGATAGTTGTTTGTTGCATAATTTTCTTTTCTTTGATTCCATGCATTGTTGTTGTAACTTCTCCAATTTGTTGTAGTTGTTGGTCTCTCATAAAATCTTGTTAAATAATTGTTCTTTAATTCTCTATTCCATTAATATCGTTGATTATTCCATCTTCTTCTTTGATAATGTTAATATCAATCTTCTTGTCTTTCTTGCCAACTTTCTTCGTAACAAGAGTATCAATATGGTTCCACCTTTGAATGATTTTCTTTCATTTTGCACACCCATATCATCAGTGTTCTTTTCAAAGACAATAGCATGCTCTATCCTCTTTGCTTGATCTTTGATTACTTTTGCCTTTCAAATAATACAGTCATATTTGACATATACACCCTCAATCTCGAGCTCAACTTCTTCAAGTATTTTTTAGTGACCTTGAATCTTGTCTTCATACTCCTTTTGAAGTTAGAATGTGATGCCATTCATCAAATTCTTACTTCCCTCTTTAATGCTTACAAATTTCCTCTTCAAGTTTTTTTGTAGTATTCTCTTCATCTTTTATAAGCTCATTTTTTTCTATGTTTTGCAATCATTTTCAAATTATGGTTCTATTTGAAACTATGATATCAAACACTTCTTTTTTTTATAAATTCATTGTACAGTATGGCCACAACTTCCTTTTAA
>ML793584.1:571378-595129 GCA_009831015.1 Picea engelmannii
TGTTTCTTTGTTTAATCAATTCCTCATTATGTATATCAAGGTTGTAAAGCACAGTATCACTTGTTCACGGGGAAGGTAATCCTAGCTTGATTGAAGGATTAATGTTTTCCCTAAAAAACTGGCCATATTGACTCACTACATTACACTTGTTTTATGTTATCAATATTAAGTTTCTCTTTGTATCCACTTCACTAGTTGTCATGATCACATAGGTTCGATCATTGACATCCATATAAATTCACTCAAATTGAGTTATACCATTCAGAAACTTTATTATCTCCTCCACCACGTACATGTTATCTCCTAATTATATCTGAGCATTGTTAATCTCAATATGTACCCAATGTGATAAAGCTTTAGTTTTTTGTACTACATCAAAATTACCCCTGGGTTGTTAATATAATATGATCCCTGTCGAGCACACATTTATACTGAGAGGGGGGGTGAATCAGTATAAGACAATTTTTTAATTTTTCAAACATTCATCAACCATAAGAAAACAATCACATTGCAGAACATGGAACACAATATTTACATGGAAACCCTTTCGAGAGAAAACCACAAAACTTCTCTTTATAATTATTTGTAGGCACAAACCTACTGTTAAGAATATTTATAGGCACCAACCTACTCGAGACACCAAT
Organism: Picea engelmannii; assembly: GCA_009831015.1. Lineage (NCBI taxonomy): Eukaryota > Viridiplantae > Streptophyta > Pinopsida > Pinales > Pinaceae > Picea > Picea engelmannii. The sequence continues at coordinate 572,023 of ML793584.1, forward strand.
CCCCACTGGTGAAAATCCTGGTAGGCACCAACCTACTCTTACAGATCTTCATAGACACCAATCCCCACCACTAAGCACCAACTTAGCAAGAGACACCAATATCTTACAAATCTTCGTAAACACCAAACTAGTGGAGACATCAATCCCCACTGCCAAGCACCAACTTATCAGCGTACACCAATCTCTTACACATCTTCATAGATACCAATCCCCACCACTAAGCACCAACTTAGCAAGAGACACCAATCTCTTTGGGTGAGTTGCACCAACCTTCACTGAGTCTGCTTGTTGCTTCTACCTTCACTAGGCTTGATTATTGTTTTTGCCTTTACCAGGTCTACTTATTGCTTTTTCCTTCACCAAGTCTACTCACTAATTTCTCCTTTACTAGTTCTAACAAAAATTTGAATTTCCAAATGGTAATTTTCTCAAACATTGTTGTTTTGGTCCTCTTCCCAAGAACAAACTTGTACAACATGCCACGTATCCAATTTTGCAAATATGATTCTGAAATTGTTACTTGGGGTACTTATGTGTGTCTCCTCTATTCTCTAAAATTTTCACAGTTTGAAGAGTCCCAGAAAATAAGTTATAGTGAAAATGTCAAGCTAACATGTTTGAAATTGATCTCAGAACCATTCAGAAACCCTAACTTCCATAGATCATATCTCAAAAATTACAACAAAACAATATCTAAAATGTGTACCACATGTACACCAAGATCTCTCTTCTATCTCTACAAAATTTTAAGGGTTGAAACATCCCAAAGCTCCAAGCTAACATGTTTGAAACTGATTTCAGAAGCATTCATGAACCCTAACTTCCACAGGGAATATCTCTGAAAGTATAGTGAACCAACATCTAAAATGTGTACCCCATGTACACCAAGATATGTCATTTTCCTCTGTAAAGTTTTAAGATTTGAAACATTCCATAAAATAAGTTATAGTGAAAGTGCCAAGCTGACCTGTTTGAAATTGATTTCCAAAGCATTCAGGATCTCTACCTTCCATGGAGAATATCTATGAAATTATAGGGAAAAAACGTACAAAATTTGTACCACATGTGCACCAAGATCTATCCTCTATATTTGAAAATTTTCAAGGTCTTAGGCATTCCATAAAATAAGTTATAGCGAAAGTGCCAAGCTGACCTATTTGAAATGGATTTCAGGAGAAATCAAGAACCCTAACTTCCATAGGGAATATCTATGAAATTATATTGAACCAATGTATGCAATTTGTACCACATGTACACCAAGATATATCCTCTATCGTTTCCAATTTTCAAGGTCTGAAACATCCCAAAAAATAAGTTATAGCAAAAGTGCCAAAATGACCTATTTGAAACAGATTTCAAGAGCATTCAGGAACCCTAACTTCCACAAGTCATATCTCTAAAAGTATAGCGAACCAGAATATGAAATTTGTACCACATATACAACAATATATCTCCTTCGTCTCTTCCAAATATCAAGGTCTACAACATCTTATAAAAAAATATCATGAAAATGCCAAGTTGACCTGAAACTGATTTCACAATTCAATCTTTTCTAATCCATTTTTCACACAAACACTTTCTCTCAATGCTTTCTCATTTTATACTTCTTTATAACCATTGATGAAGGGAAATGTCCTTTAACTAAACAATTAATTTCCAATACCATGGGAAAATACCCCAAACCCATGGGTTTGAAGCCCCCATTTCACTTTTTACTTTTTCACTTGCACCCCTTTTTTAATATACTTGTAAACCTATATATAAGCTAATCTTGGAAATGTTGTATGTATTGTATTGACATAATATGACATCAATGACATCATTAATCTTTTAATATCAATGACAATAGTTCCAACAATCCCAAATTACATGTTTTGCTCCAAAAAGAAATATCTTTCCAACTATTGTTTTTTTAGCTTCTTCTAATTATTTCTTTAGGTCCTCAATCCTTTGAGTACCTTTAGCTTTAATTTTGTCACTTTCATCCAATTGTTTATGAAAAAAATCAATTATTATCTTTCTTTACTCTATTTGTTATTTCATCTCCATAATTTCTACATTCTTCCATCATTTGATATTTGCTTCAGCTTTTGATAGCTCCTATGAAATTTTAGAAATTTTGTTCTTCAAACTTACTATTCTCTACCTCAACTCCTTCCTTTGCCAAAATATCTTCCTTTATAATTTCTACTTTTGGGTTGGATTCCTATTGAGCTAAACTAGATGATATTATTGCTTTTTTTTCTTCCTTTGACTTATTAATGATGTGACCCAATCTGATATTTTGTTGTTGTAACTTTGAAACTTGCTCAACCAATTGCTCTTTTTCCTTTTGTGGCTCAACCAGTTCCTTAGTTTGAATATGCTCAGAACTTGGTATCTTTGGTTTTGATTTTACAAGTTGAATGTCTTTATCCTTTTCTTTAACTAAGGTTTTGACAACATCTTTATTACTTGTATTTTATCCAAGAGTAATCACCCTCTGTGCAAGATCACGAATACTTACTAATATTTGTTTGTTAACAATCTTCTCCTACTTCAACTAACTTTCTAACTTAGCCACCATTCCTTTTACATTCTTAACATTAGATGTGGCTTGTATCAAAATCCTTTATAACATATTACCAATTTGTTAATGACATTGTATCTTGTCACCGACATGAATCTTCTCTAGATCAAATTTAACATGTGTAGTCTCATATTCATGAGTATTAATTTCTCCTTCAATCTTATCTACCTTTGGTTGTAGAATAGCAATATCAAATGTTCCTTTTTCATATTTGATTGAAGTTAATAATCTAGGAGGTGCTAACCCTTGACTTGTTTTATAAAATAAATTTTATTTTATTTTCTTAGATTGCTTCTTAGTTAAAACCATTTCATTAAAAACATCAAAATATTTCTCACTAACCGATATTTCCATTGAACTTTCGACACTTTGTGACATTTCATTTGGCTTCCTCATTATTGGAATCTGAACAATAGAAATCACGGACTTTCCATGGATCAATCTACTAGAATTTCTATCATCCTCTTTCTATCTCTCAGTACTTTGTTCCTCTAACTCTTCTTCTAATTGTGATTCTAAATCTATTCTCATTCTTTTGGGCAATGGTCCACCGGTTAGAATTTCATTGTTGCTATCCCACTTTTTAGCATTTATGTTTTATCGGGAGTCTCCATTATATAGTCCATTTATTGCGCTAATGTAGGTCCATTGTTTGGATTCACTACCATAGTTGCAATAGAACTTACTGCAATGTTTACCTAGTTTGAAGGTTGGTCATCATCAATTGGAATAATCTCGGCTACTATATTCTATTGATTGACTGGTTCTTTCTTGATATTTTTTTTTACACGTGATAAAAAATGTTGTCCTTGTAGAACTTCTTGTACTTCTATCTACCTTTCTTTGTTTGCTTATCATTTTATGTCTGGATCTACATGATTAATATAAGGGGCAGAATTAATTGTGATCCTCAAGTTAGAAATAATGTGATATGGATCACAATTCCAAGCTTTTCCTTCCATAAAATTTAAATACTTCATCATTTTCTCTACCATAGGCAGAGCATACTTACTTTTGACCAGAAAATAAAATAATTTAGCAAGAAGAGAGAAAGTGACCTTTTGATTTATTGTAGAAAAATGGATGAATTTTGAGTTCAACCTTTTCCTACATATTCTAAAGAAAAAACTCTTGGGGTTAGGAAGATTGAAAGAAAGTGTGATTTAAGTTCTAAAGCATAATTTATAATAATGATGCATTCTTCAAAAAGATACCAATCTCCTACCCTAGAATTGGGATTCAATTGAAGCAACTGCTTGCATTCTATAAATAATTTTGGTGGATGTTCGTTGTAAACAATTGTATAAACAATATATATGAATTGGTCTACAAATATCTTAAAACCCTTCTTTTGACCTTGATACCTAACAATTTGTGTATATTTTAAAATGAGAAGGGCCCCGCCTTGTTGATCAATTTTATTCAATACCAAATGTACAAAATGGGAAAACTGATAGTATAGAATGAGATAAATTAGATAAGATCAATGCCTAAAACACTTGAAAGAAGGGAATTGGACTAATTTATCATGTATGGCATCACACAAATACTTTGAATAATTGAACCTTTCAGCCCAGGCAATCCTAAGAATAAACCCTAAGACTATTTCATCAACTATGCAATCATTGTCATATCCAAGAATTAAACAAATAGTTGCAATAATATTGATGAAATCAGAGCCGCAACAAAATAAAAAAACCCATACATACACTACATTTTGAAAAGCAAGGCACACAGATAAATATGCTCCAATCCCCCAAAGAGAAAATTATGTTAATCAAACCATTCATGTGTGTTACCTTCTAGTGTACAAATGGTCCCTTATATAACAATAGGTGACCATAACAACTATTATATAATTAGCTAATTATTTAAAACCATTTCTATAACTATATCATATGATCTCTTCACGAATCTCTCAACATATCTCCATCAATCTCTCAACAGATCTTCATCCCTAACATCATTATTGTTATAACCCTATATTTCATAGTATCACCTGGTGATAGAAATTTCTCCTTCCGGTCATATTTCATTGTAAATTATATTTCATTCTGCAAATGATTTACAAAAAGAAAAAGAAAAAGAAAAAGATGAAAATAGAAAAAATGAAAAGAGGCTACAAGAGGCTACAAAAGAAAAAGAAAAAAAATATAAAACCCCATCAAAAATAAATTTAGTTTGAATCATATTGTATAATCATGATCAAACTTGTTGAATTTATGTTGATAGGTTAGAGAATAAGTTTGGTCAAATTGTTTAATCTTGGTCAAATTAGTTAGGTTAGAGTAATAATTAATCCAACAGTCTAAGTTGGATTAATATGTTAGATGCCTAGGTTAGTCGATAGGTTAGTGATTTTGGTTTCAAGAAAAATTGAAAGGGGATGTCAAAATACTTCTTGTGTGATTAAATTTGATTATTGTAGCTTAGGAAAATAAAACTATGGTGTAAAGGGGCAAAAATTAAGCTTAGCGCTACCTAGCACATATTTTTAATCCTAATTTTACTAGCGGAAAAGACCCTTTGTCGTGTAGTGACTAATTCTCGCACAGTTTGTCATCGACAACTCCCATCACCTCACAGATTGACGATCCTCAAGCTTTTCAGACCCCCCCAACCTTTCTGCCTTTAATGGTGGGGGGGAGTCTGAAAAGTGGTTTCCCCCCTTGTCGGTCCCACCTAACGTGACACTCTCACAGTATTTCAAACCCCCCCTTTGAAATCCACTTATCACCTACCCCCCCCTCTAAAATCTACCCAAACCACCACCCAATACCACTCACCTCACTCCACCGCTGTACCCTATCTCTACCCGCCATATGTCCCATCCTACATACCCGTTGCCCAATTAAAACACTCCATGTGACCGTTAACCGCCCCGTCACCACCCCGCGCCATAACGGACACCTCCAAAACACTGTAAAACCCCTTTCATCACCTTGTAATACCATTTGTTGATACAGAGACCATGGACACCACGTTGAAACAAGATGTCAAGTTAACTGCCACAACCTTTCACCGTCAACAGGCGTATTTCCCCAGGTAATTACAGTTTTTCCATTGATTTACCTTAAGCTCTGTCAATCATGGCCCCTAAGGCCAAATCTGTTGATACATCTGAGAACCCAAACCTTCCCCCTCCTATCGACCTGGACCACATACCTCTAGTGTATAAATACTACAAAATCACAGAGCCGAGGTAAGAATTCGACTTCTTTGAATTGCACTCATGGCTAAAAGATATTTTTCTGGACCAGAGCGATGAAATTGGACTCTATGAGTCCAATTTACCTCTGTATAGTTCCCTCAAACCCACCATTTCCCTGAATTCGCCCTCAGATGCCAAGCTCGCTATTTTCCTTACCAAAGGGCCACTGTTTCCTCCTCTGGCGAAACCTTGTTCACGGTCACCTCTGAATCCATTGTCCAAATGCTGCAAATCCAAAGAAATGACTCTGCGATCCCATTTTCCATTGAAGCCCTAAATGACATGTACCAGAAGCTCACCTTCCCCCAAAGATCCCAAATTTTTTAGATTTTTCTACCAGAAGACGCCCAATTGCCCAAGAAAAATCCCCCTTATTCATCCTCCATATTCACTGTCAAAGCCAACCAGATCATTTCCATGTTTTCTTACTTGTTAGGATATTACTCATATGAATGGGTAGATGAGACTATCCTAGGTTTTCTATCCATTTTTTCCATAGAAGAAAGAGTCTCAATTAAATTTAATTTCAGTCAATTTCTGGCTGATAACATTCATGATCAACGTTTCAGGTTTCCAACTAAAGGAATGTTCAGATATTCCTCAGTCATGGTTTATATGTTCTTGTTTTTTCAGTCAAACCAGTTTCCATGTGCACATCAGAAATTAAACCAGGAAGGAAGCCCACAGTCAGTGACCTCATGGACCTCATTGGTGAGGAAAAATTCAGTAGAGTACAGCTTCAAGGACTTCATAGACCAATTCTTTCACCCAGTTGCTTGCATGCTGAAGAGCAGCACAGAGCCAAGGATCAATGAAGAAATTCAGAGAATCTTGCATCTTTCTGACCTAGCTAAGATAGGGGATTGGTATTTATACCAAAATCACACAGAGATAAGAGTGTATGGGTGTGAGTTGCCACCTTATAGATTGCCCAAATACCTCCCTGTGAGGATTTTTGCACTAGAATACATAAGGCAGATGGTGAACTCAGATGACATCCACTTCATTCCAGCAAAGAAGAAACACTAGCTCAAAATCAAGACTCAGATTGTCCCTTTCATCTACAACAACAAATCAACAGGAGAAGAAGCAGATAACCTCTTGAAACAGATGAGGTTTACTCAGAGTTCCACTTGGGCATATGACTCATTTGATGTCATCTCCGAACTCAGAGCCAAACTGAGAAGTACTCCTTATGCTCAACAGAGTGGCAGGAGAACACATTACTAGACACAGAAGAACAACCTGCTCATGTCATTGCTTCACATACTAACACACCTCAAAAGAAAACTGAGAAGAGAGCAAGAAATGAGGTTTCTCCTTTAGTCACAGAGGTATTACTCAAGGAATTCCAAGTTTACAGAAAGAGAGCCAAGACCAATCATGCACCAGACTTGCTCAAGGAAGGAGAAATGCAATCCACCATAGTCATGGAGGGACCACACTCTTCAGCCTATTCACACAGTCATTTTATAGTGTCTACATCATCACCGACATCTCAAAGACATCCAGATGATACTTTGACAGCTGAATCATCTCATGGGAAAACATAGCCAAACATCTTTGACAAGTACATACAGATCAAGCAAAGAAATGAGCTCCTCAACAGCACTACCTATGCTCAGTTCTGGAAGTAGACCTCCACTGCTCAACACAGACTATTGTCAGCCTTTGACACAGAAAGAGGAAGAATGCAAATGGAATTCTTACAAACACAATTTCCCCATCCTAAAACAACTGCAAACTATAAGAAGTTTGCATTTGAGTTTGATGTAAAGGATGTCAATCCAGTGGACTAGATGGATATGCATAGGCAGAAAGGAGAGATGATATTCTCTACCTTGAAAAATACCTCAATGGCTACTTCAAAGTTGCACATACCCCTGAACAATATTCAGTCCCAATTGAAGGTGGATAAAATCTCTTATGTGGTCAAGGACAACAAAATCAAATCATTAGAAGAATTGGTGTTGAAAATTGGGTATGACCCAAAAAATGTCAAGGTAACAAGGGAATTGTTAAAAAAGAAAAATTTTGATATACCATCTCTAAGAAAGCAACTGAAGCTTCCAGCTACAAAATATTCACAAACCAAAGAAGTCGTTGAGACTGAAGGCCACAAAGAAGAAATGTTGAAGCTAATCATGAAACAGAATGCACAAATAAGAGAAATGGAAGCAGAAATGGGTAAATTGATAAAGGAAAAGGAACAGAATGTACAGATGGCCATGATCCCATTGGAGGCAGTCCCTCTGACTAGAATTAGAACAACAAAAGCATCCACATCAGCAGAAATTCCATCAGCAATCCCAGTACAAGTTTCAGATGCATCTGACAAACTTGTAAAATCCATGGAAGACATGTTCATCCAAGGGGAAGAGATCAGGAAACTACAGGAAGAGGTAAATAACTTGTAGGAATTGAAGTCAATGTTCCAGGCCAGTCATCGGGTAGAGATGCATAAGTCTCAAAGGCTTAGTCAACCGTTACAACAATTAAAGAAAGAGATTGCCATGGGAAAAACCTTAGCCCAAGCTGAGGAAAATATTTAGGTAGATATCAGCAAGTCAATGTCAGAAATATGGCCATCCATACAGATCATCTTTCAACAGCATGAGTTAGTGTAGAAGACCAGGGAACAAAGACCAGTGAACTTATCATATTTCTAAACTCCAAAAACAAGAAGGAGTTAAAAGAACTAGAAATTGAGGACATAATTTTAGGGTGTGTGATAACACTAATCATACACTCCATCCTTAATTTTTTAGGGTGCGTGATAACACTGATCATACACCCTATTTTTAACTTGCCTTTGACACTCTCTTGATTAGATGCTTTGCATTATCACACTTCAACTTAACTTGGACTCTTTACATCAACATGCAAACGTTCTATATGCTACAATCCTCAGCGCGAATTCTGTAGAATGCTACAGGTCCGTGTTCATGCTCACGAGCATAGGTACCTCGTTCGAGGAGAAAACCAATCTACCACATAACAATCTCAAGCCTGCGACCTCGGGTTTGGAATTCGACTAATTTTTTCTTTTAAATCCAACAGGCTGTGAACCTATCTCAATTCTTCTTTCTTCGTAGATTCTATAGGAAGAACGTGACCTATCAAACTTCCTCTTAGATCTTCAAAACTGGTCACATACTACGGTTCACAGGTAACAAATTGCTAACAGGAACCTCAATAATCTTGCCATTTGAAATGTTGACCAGAGATTGTGTGTTGAGGATCGATTGTATCACCCCTAAAGTCCATTGATTATCCAAAATCATACACCAGATACGGGAGTTCTTACTCAGGTTGCAACTGTTAGCATCCTTCCATTCTGTGCTTTCTTATTCTGCAGCTAAAATAGGCATGACCTTCTTTTGTAGATCAGGTTTCAATTTCTCCACTGTGGCCATGACCATATCTCTGATGCATGTTGCGGGAAGTTTGTTCACATGACCCTTGATTCCCTTAACACTAATGAGGTAGAAGTTCTTGGCACCTGTGTTGTTTGCGCAGTTCACCGTGTGCGCCATTGGGAGACCCATTGACATCTTGAACTTGTTTCTAGCACTCCCTCCACGCCGTCTCTTCAACATGGTTGCTTCCCAATCTAAGCAATGGTGCGCAGTCTGATCAAGCACAAATCAACACGATTTTCCTCTACAGCAGATCTAGCTCCACGCTAATCTCCACGAGCACACGCAAGACCAAATCTAGATAGGTCGTTTGAGGTACCATACATCGCTCCGATCTGCAGACTTGCAACTCCACGAGCTATAGGCTAAGCCTCTTTGACATTCTCTGGCTCAAATATCTGAATGTTGGTTGTTACTCCCTTTAATTTTGGATTATATGCCACAAAATATGTCATGGTGGCTCTCATTAAAAAGCATAAAATGGGTAATCCACGCCATTCTCATAAATTTTCACAGTTAACATACTGAATATGCGACAAATCACGACTTGAAACGTAGGTTAGAATCCACCCCCGTGCTTTTATGCCATCATCCTCAGCGCCTGATTGGTTATGTTCTCCAGGAAATGTGTGTTTTTTGCTTCATTTCCATAAATAGCACAATTTACAGCAGCAACATGACAAATTTCAATGCCACTGCTACCTCAAATTTTAATCCCAGGCTCTGATACCAAATGATGAAATGAGAGTCGCAGCTGAATAAAAACATGATGAAATTAGAGTCGCAGCTAAATAAAAACACCAATACATACACTACATTTTGCACTGGGAAATATGCTCTAATCTCTCGAGGGGAAATCATATTAATCAAATTATTAATGTGTATTATCTTCTAGTTTACAAATGGTTCTTTATATAATAGGTGACCATAACAACTATTACATAATTAGTTAATTATCAAACCATTTCCATAACTATCTCTTATGATCTCTCCACTAATCTCTCAACATATCTACATGAATCTCTCAAGAGATCTTCTTCCCTAACATCTCTAACTCTCAATTAAACTTCTAGAATTAGTCTACATCATTGCAATTCCATCTTATTATTTAGACATTATTCATGATTGCAAGTAATAACTATTCCTTCATACTCTCCCTTAACAAATACTTCCTTTGAACCGGTCTCATCTTCATTTCCTTTGTCTTCATTGCTCTCTGTCTTTTGTGATATTTGGTCTTTTTCATTCTTCTTCCTTGATCTTCTTCATCTTGTACCTGCAAACATAAAAAAATTGTTGAATTCCATATAAAAAAAAATTACCATCCACCAGAATACATGGGTCGTTAGCCGTTTTATCCGTCGGCTCTCTAGGAAATTTTTTTGCGTACATGGTTCATCAACCATTCTTCTATTGCATGTACGCATACCTATACATTTTATTTCCCCTACAACATCATCATCCTCATCTTCATCCTAGGTTTTTGGCTTACTAGTAACCATGTTTCTTCTATTACATGTATGCATACCTATACATTTTATTTCCCCTACAACATCATCATCCTCATCCTCATCCTAGGTTTTTGGCTTACTAGTAACCATGTTCTTGATGCTCGTGTATCAAATATCCATGGACATGTTTGAAAAAATATATGATGGAAAAGACAAGGTGGATTTAGGAATATTTGTCTTTTCATGTAATACCCTCATAAGTAAATATTCCTTTTGTTCCATTGATAAGGAATTAAACTTTGTACTTAGGAATTCTTCATCTATGGGTGTTTGATTGTCTGGTAATAATAACATTTTGGATGTTGCATCTTAGCTAAGAGGAAATCACTTAGAAACCATCTAAAGACATTATAGTTCTTTGGGTTGGGTTACAAAGTTTCGAACACATTCAAATAAATTTAGGAAAATGATAGGTCAATGGAACAATTGCCTATGCAAGGCCACATTCCCAAGTGGGTAAATTGTCACAAGCATCCCTAAATTGTTGATTTGTTGCTTAGCGGATTTCATAAGCAATCTTCATGGTAAGCAAAGGTTCAAATGCATCTCCATCTCAGTTAATTAGATGGTTGGAATCAAGATTCTATGTAATGTGTTGAGCAGAAGTGACAAGTTTTCACCTAAAAACCATGATTTTGATTAATTAAAAGTTTTAGTTTCCCTCGCTATTTATAGAGAAACAGTGAAACATACAAAAATAGAATTGATTGTGAAAAAGGAAATCTATTGTACGCATTTGTATGGAATTTTGAAATTTTGTTGCAAAATTTGTTTCCCACACCTCTCTACTATAACACCATCCATAGACACACACAAATTAGGTTTAGTCTTTCCCATGCAACTATTTTCATAATATGACCACCTTTCATTTGAGTTTGCATGGATAACGTATTAAAAAATGCCCCTAACAACGGAACATTTGTCATTTTCTTATTCTTATTGGGGCTCGAATGACTAAAATATGACGCATCAATCATTCTTACCTACTAATAATAATTGTTGTGCAATTTCATTCATTCTGGCTTAGTGATATGTGGAGGCAACGAGAGTGGTTTTGTGATTGTATCATTTGCCTCCACAATTGCTAGGAAACAACCATGTGTATTAGGGTGGTTTTTGGCTTGTGGAGGGAATGATCCATGTTAACAATCTATACCTTTGTGCTCTCCAATCAATGAGAACTATTGATCTGTGTGCTTCACGCATCATCAAATCTAACTTACCATCGCATCATTTTAAAGTTGCCACTTTATGTACTTTCAAATCACACATGATTAATCAACCTTTTACCTTTCTACCTACCATTTGTTGCACTGTGATTAGTCGGGAATGATTTCATTTCACCATGTTCAACCCATTTGCCCTCTCCTTATTCATCCACAACTCATCTTTATAAAAATTTCATCCACAACTCATCTTTATAAAAATTTAAAACAAACAAGGATTCATATATGGTTTTGATATTACTCCATAATACCTCCATCAAATTCAACACCCAACATATTGTTTTGGTTGATTTTTTATTTTTATTTTTATTTTTTAATTTGGAATGGTCACAAGTACCTCTATCAAGACTCAACCACCACTTTCAAACTTCACCATCGAAATAAATAATTGTACCACCAAAACTTATAATTTTTTCCTTTACAATCCTTATCCATTCAATAGGATCAATTACATATTCATCTCCCCTAAACTCACATATTGCCATTTGTTCCTATTTGTGGTCTAACCAACAATCTTAGATTCTTTATTTCATCTTTCCATTATCTTTTTAATTATCTAAATCAAACTCTATATTGAAAATTTATGCAAATTTTAAGTTAACACGCCTTTTAAGCCTTGATTTAGGGAATGACATGCAAGTTGACCTTGTAATTCATGTATCTCCACACTCATTGCACACTTGAGTATAAAATGTTGGCTTGTAATAACTTTGTATTCCTTCTCTGCAATGCCACGGGTCTCACTAAATTTGGATGTGTCAATAAAAAAGTTTAATATGACTTCCCAAACTTGTTAATTTTGGCACCTTTCAAGAGAGTGGAATTATACAGTATGCCATGCATCCATTTTTATAGTTTTGAGTCTGAAATTTGTATTTGATATAACCTAATCTATCTTATTTATGATTCCATAGATGCCACTCAATTTGGACCTTGCTAAATTTAGATATGATTTTCTCATCAAAAGCACCTATACGAGACTAGTTTCAGGTTTAGACATAAACCCTTATTTGCACGGCCTTTAACTTTGAAATATGGAGAATTAGATTCCAAAATCTGGTGCAAAAGATAGATCATTATATCATCTTTCCAACCCCACAAGTCCCATGAAATTCTAACACTACAACCAAGAGTTGTAGTGTAAATGGTAAAATGGCTCGTTTGAAAGAGAAAAACCAAGGATCGTCTTCTTTGATACCAAATGTTGTGCACCACATTTGTAAAATTGCATAATAAACAAAAATATATACATCGTAAGCCGAATGTGAATGTCAATTATATGTTTTATTTAATAATTCCTTATAGGATAGGAGAACCTCCTCCAAATAATCCAAGTACAACCATATATCCAATTCATATGTCTTTGTCCCAATAATGAATATATTTACATCTATGTATACCTATTCTCACTCATTGCACATGCAAACCCCTTATTAAGCCAACCCTTATTACATATACATTTACCTAGGGCCCACATATACATTTAACCCCATATATACCCCCTTAGAGTCGTATCATAACCCCTATATATAGTTATTCTCATTCATTGCACATGTGCGGCCCTTATTAGGCTAACCCCTCTTACATTTTTCTTTTTCAAAAGAACCTCATGGGAAACCCCTTAGAACTTCCTCGCATTTTTAATATGGTACATGATGTAAACCCATTAGCAATTATTACATCACCTAACCTAATAATGACATCAAGTGAGGCATGCGATAGAGGTATCCATCTTGGGGAATTGACCTTGATACCTCCTACATGAAGTTCAAATTACTCAATAACTCAAGCTACCCCAGTCGGCTTGGGAAACCCCTATTACATATACACTTAACACATTTCATGTACATTTAACCCCATACATACCCCCCTTAGGGTCATATGACTTGCCATGATATTCAATGGGATAAAATATGTTTTCAATTGGAGTTGTTACCCCCCCCTTGGCCTAGGGGTAAGTAAGGAGATCATGTCTTGAGGCCCACATGTAGCAGACATGGAGTGTCGGGAGCCAGATTGATTAGCAGAGCCCCGCAGTGCTCCTCATATCTTGACTTGAACCATCGTTCATCACCAGCAATAGAGCAACATCCATCACATTCGCCTGGATCTAGAGGACAACAGGTCTTGCTTCACGAGGTTATAAGCCAGGTTTCATGGTAAGTGTCACTTTAATAATTGAAGCATTTGAATACGTTGCAAAGAATCCTTTCTTGATTACAAAACGTTTGCTTGGAAATTATACCCTTTGTCTTATTTAACCTTGGTGGGTGTCATCATGTCCTATTGGTCACCCTCGGGAATGGGGTGCTACTGGGGGATTCCTTGAAGAGTCATCGTACCATTCTCTATCATACTATCACTTTCCATACTTCTTTCATTTTGTCTCCTCGTCTTTTGGGTTTTCAGGCTTGATGACCCAAGAAGGGAATGTACCTCATTTCATGGGAAGAAGGGGCCATTAGGCTCAGAGGTGCCATAGAAAAAACATCATGCATTAAAAGCTCGCCCTGGGATCTCAAGAATAATGAAATGCTTCTCAAAAAAAAAGGGACCCATAAAATAACTAACTAACTAATCAATCATGAAAACCAAGGTAGATCGTATGTGGGCTATGCATTTCCTTTTAGTGCCCCTTATTGTCTTCAACTTGGAAAAGCATGCAAACCAAGGTAGAGCATATGTGGGCTATGTATTTCCTTTTAGTGCCCCTTATTGTCTTCAACTTGGAAAAACATGCAAAACAAGGTAGAGCGAATGTGGGCTATGTATTTCCTTTTAGTGCCCTTATTGTCTTCAACTTGGAAACACATGCAAAATAAATGGCTAATAAAGGGCTTGGAAAAATATGCTTTAAGAAAGCAAAAAGAGGAAAAGGATGTGTCTAGCCCTCAACAAAGGGACCCATAAGTGAGACAATACGAGCCCTTGTATGTCATGAAACCCCATACCCAGAAGTCTTACCCCACTCCACCTCATACTCACACATGACTTAGATAGGTTTCCCTTGGGAAACAACTTTGACTTGGGGATTGATTGACCCAATAGGATGCCTTGATACCCCTCCCACACCTAAATTTTACAAATTGTATAAGGCATTTGAGCATTTGTTTAGTTTGAAAAGGGCGAGTTTGATGCACATGTTTGGGTGGTTCCATTATTAGATGTGGATTACTTGTCATGGTTCTTGTGACTTATGGACCCTTGGAGGGCACATATGTTTGTCTTTCCAGGACCTTGCCCGATGGATAGGTATTCATGAGGAGATGACTTCGCTTGGACCTTCATGAGGGATTGGGAGCACAAGGTTGGATGCAGGAACCCCACGTCTGGGGCAGGCTTGTGATCACCATTTTCACATTGAAGAAGGAGGTTGTTGCCTTTGGAGGCACTCTGGCAGGGTGAGGAGATAAGCTCCCACCTCTTTCCACCTGGACGTTAGCCTTTGGAGGCTTGGATGTCAACCACCTAGCTCATGATGTCATTGGAGACTAGGGTTTGATGGAGGAGGGTTAGGAGGTGATGTCTTGGAACATGTGGCATGATGTATGACCTTCGGAGGCCTAGTGTTGCACACGTCTACCTCAACGTCACTTTTATGGAGCATAATGTCACCTTAGAAGGAATGACGCCACCCTTTTTTAGGTTTATTTCATGTAATTGAAAGGGAAAATTTTATGAGGTCGGCCCTCTTTATATTTCAAAGTTGAATTTAAAGTGGACAAATATGTTTGCAAGGCCTCATATAAATAGAAGCCTTGCCATTTTCATTTTTCATCACAACTCTTCCTCAAACAAGAGGATTGGATCTATTTTTTTTGCTTTCTTTGGGAATATTAGTCGCTTTCACTAGTGCGCACCTCTTGGAGGACATTTTTTGGATGCTTCTTGGTTCATATCTTGTTGAAATTTCTGGTTTGTGCTTGGTTCATGCTTGGTGAAGTAAGTAAAATCTGCAATTTCTTTCATGTGTTGAATGTTAATGGTGTATTTTACTTGTTCATATTGAAATTATATTTCTTGTGTAAACCCTAGGAGAGGAAAATAAGGTGTTTCTTCCTCTCTCTAGAATATTTCATTCATTGATTTGTTAAGAAACTTCATCTAGGGTAAACTTCTAAAGCCCTAAAGTGCTAGCACTTTAGGAGTTTGTTTCTAGAAACTTGTCATAATTTTGTTGAAGAATCTAAGAAGGGAAGTAAGAATTGCTAGAGCCCAAGGGTGTTTGCACTCTAGCAATTACTTCTTGAAATCTAAGGCCCTAAGGTGCCAGCACCTTAGATTTCAAGCCCTCATCCTTAGACATTATTATCATTATTTTTCCAAATGCTTATTGTTGTTGTAATTGACTCCATAACCCAAAAGGCACTAGTATCATTGTTCTCTTGTGAAGGAATTGATCAAACAAACTCTCAAACTCTATTCTCTAAAGCTTTTACTAACATTTTCTAACCCTAGCATAGCCTAATCTACTAACTTTATTGTTGTTGTTGCAAAACATTGCTACAACCATCTAATTTGCTTCATTTTTCTTCATAATTCACTCTAACTCATAGCTAACTTACTTAGAAATTGCTTGGAATAAGTGTTAATTGATCTATTGGGTAAATGTTGATTTTTCACTATCTTTTCATGCAATCCAGATCTATATTTCTTGTGGTTGTTACAAAATATTAATTGTTGTTATAAACCATCATCTAGTTGCAATTTTACATCAACCACCATACATTTATGTTATCTATTGTCTGTTGAGATGATATTATCATATCGATACTTGGAAATCACTACATATGTGTTGCAATAGTTCTTGTTCCAGGAAGGTACCCAAATTTCTTTTTTTGCCTCAATTTCACAGAGATAGACCTTTTGACATAGGTAATTAGTGAGAGGGACCTCTAAACTTGGCTACATCTTTCCTATCTAATCCCTTGAGGTTACCGAGAACGCCTCCCCTGGGATGGACCTCATCCTTCCCTAAAACATGGGGATTTCCTACTAAAGTGACAGTGGTGGGTTATCTTGTAGTTACGCAAGATTTGATTTACTTATCTTGGGCTTGGAAAAGTACAAATTGTACAATAATATGAGCTCTAGTTCCTAAAATATCAATGGATGAAGTTTTCTCAATGACACCATGTCCACACACATAAGAGAGAGAATGAAATTTCTTATGAAAATAAATAATTTTAATTAAATCTCATCCCTAGGTCCTTTACAATCCATGTGACCACCTTCTAGCAAATCCAGTGAGCTAAGGACTTTCATGATTAAAATCCTTTAAAATCGCATATGTTGCCTCCCATGGACTTTTAGGCATAATTTCACCATAACTATGACATGTTGACCCCTATTTGGAATCCATCAAATGTTGTGTATGTAGACACACGAATTTCCATTGAGTGACTACACAACAACTTTCAATGTTTTCTTAATAGACAGATACGCCCTTGGATGTCTTTTCTAACTATTGTTTTTTTCATTGTATAAGCACGATCTCAAATTTTGACTTCATGGCACTACTCAATATCCAGAAACATATCATGAGATCATATGTGTTTTTTTCTCATGTGATCAAACTTTGATGGGGTGTAATTCTTAAACGAAAGCAATTATAATCTTGGTTGATGTACAATTTTAAGACTCGAAAGTGATGTTTTTTTACTCACACCACATGGTGCTTAATTTTGGGTATTTCTTTAGTTAGATATTAATATTTATTTATCAAACTGTGTTAGTAGTGGCTTCCATATGTAACCAACTTTTTTTATTAAATACAATATATACTTTCTTGAAAATGGATAGAAATCCTTAAAGCATTAAAACCCCAAAAAAAAGGCAAATTGAGGTAATGAGGATTATGGGAGTATGTGCATATTATGTTATTACAATGTTTTTAAATTTAAGCAAATATATTGATGGACTCATGATTAGTATTTAGGGCATGTTAAAATTGTATTTTGATAGATTTTGTTATGATGCTTGATTTATGGTAACATATAAGCTTTGATATACCATTTATTTATGCTAATGATGTGTTTATTGAATAGGGGTCGTTCTACTAACTTAATGGTTGATTGGTTGCAAGGTAAGTATGTTTGTTAGCTTGGTCTTTTCCTCTCCTCTTTTGTGCATCTAAAAATATAAAAAATAATTTGTCTAGTAGTGTTCTATAACACCTCTTTCCTATGTTATCTCACGTGTGTTGAATAATAAAAAAGGTGGATACACCAATGAATGGTGGTGGTGGTTGTGGTGGTGGTGGTGATGATGATGATGATTGTTAATGTCCACTAAGATCAACTGTCGTCTACGGGACCTTGAGAAAAAAATGGTAAGGAATTAATTGGGTTGCTTAAGATTTTTCTTTCTATGTGTCTTGAGAATGTTTCTATGACTAAAAAAATTCATATTCTATCCTATCATTTTTTTCTTTTGATTACAGTGGGGAATTGACAATGACACTATCATTGGCTATATTAAGACATGGGTTGACTCCAGTACACCACCACTATAACGCCTTCATGTTGTCATCAAAGGTTAGAAGCACGTAACCCATTGAAGGTGCAAGAGGGACATTGACAACCAGTTGTACAAGGCCCCAACTGAAATAGAATGGTCATCCTCCCACTGTCAAGCACTCAACAGAGACCAGTTGATCTAGCACATCATGGTCTATATTATCCTATCATGTAGTCTAATTGAATTCAACTTACAATTCACTAAATGAAAATTTCTTATTACATACCAATATTAAGTATCCCTTTCATAGGTTAAATACAAAAAAGTTGGTCACAAAACTAACCTGCATAATACAAGAAAGTGGGTGATGAAAGCAACTAGTAACTAAGGGATCGAAATCAAACGGTTTTAGAGAATCCCATTGATCAGTGGTGGGTTGTGGGTGCTTAAGACCTTTATAAATAACTAAGTCTAGTGTCAGGAAGTGTTTTTCATTCTAGTTGGGGTCGGGGACCACCTCCTCACATGCTCTTGTCTCTCTTGCACCTATGTATTGGCTCAATAGTAGGCTTATTGCGACCTCAATGAAAATTTTCTAATGCAAGTCATGAAGGGCCAAGTGATTCACTGCTCACAGTAAAAGGATCCCCACCCTAAAAGTCTAGAAGCGTTTGGTCATGGTCCATCTCCATCCTTAATTTTCGGATCTACATCATGATATGCAAAGTC
The DNA here is from genome assembly GCA_009831015.1 of Picea engelmannii. Lineage (NCBI taxonomy): Eukaryota > Viridiplantae > Streptophyta > Pinopsida > Pinales > Pinaceae > Picea > Picea engelmannii. The sequence continues at coordinate 591,147 of ML793584.1, forward strand.
ATGCTAGCATAAGTTAGTGCATCATTATCCTGGGAAAAGATATAATATGGAATTGCTAAATTAAAAGCAACATCATTGCATTTCTTCCATGTCCATTACAAAATTTCAACTCTAATAATCATCTACACATACTAGAACTCAATGACCAAGGCAACCAACCACTTAAAAAATGCATGAATCCAACATAAGGAGGCAAGGAGGTGTTGTTAAAACAAATACTTAATCTAGGCCCCCACAAACTTGGGTAGGGGACATAACTAAAACATATAACTGATCATTTTGCTCAACCACAATAAGAACAATGTGGATTTGGCACTCCTAAGTAACACAACCTTTTATCCACATCGAAACCTCCCAGAATTAAAACACTATGCAAAAAAGGCTTTCTTAGGTGTTAAAATTAGTTTCCAAATACTACAAAGATAAAATAACCATGTCTTTTGTTGATATTCCAGGTGCCAAATACTATTGATTCAACCTTTGATGAACATCTTTATATAGAGCCACTTATATCCCAGAGTTGGTTTGTACTTAGATAAGGTTGTGGCTTTCTCTCATTTCGAGTCTCACTACCATGTTCAAGGCATCGAGAGGCCTAGATTAAGCATGAGATCATTAGGATTGAGCCATTGAGTACACTCCACAATAAATTTATCCATGTTGGCCATGTCGAACTTTCGCTTAAGCTCGACCCAATGAAGTCAATTTCATGATAGGTTGCAAATAAATCATCAATCAAAAGAATGTCTTTCTTAAATAGCCTTAAGGATGAGAACCATGGAGACTCTCAGCTTTCCTTCATAAATTACAAGTGGGGGGCACTAGATATAATGTGCATTGAAAAATAATCTAGCTCATAGAGATAATACTTCTAGGAAAGGAAGGGCTTAATAGCCTCCTAATCCTTCCAAATTCTCCGCAACACAAAAGTACCAACAAGTTTACAAGAGAAGGGTGATAAAAATGGTCCAAAGAGAGACTCCTTGCTAGGATCACTTTGCAAGTGCCTAACCTTGGCTAATTTTATCCATAAGAATGATGTTCCATGCTTCATTCCTTTAAACAATCTAAATCACCCATTTATCACAGAGGGGTTGGGCTTGGAGGTGATTTGTAGTGATGCCCAATCCACCAAATTCCCACGGGGTATAATAGAGTTCCATGTTATCCCCATTTTGTGAGATATTTAAGGATATCATGTCTCAAGGCCCTCAGGTTGCAAATATGGAGTGTCGAGAGACTACATGACCAACAATTTCCACTTGCATAGATGGAGACCCTTCTCGCCACCACACAGGTCAGAATTTCCATATGGCATTCCCCACACCAGTTGGCTTCTAAGAGGCATTAGGCCTTTCTCCATGAGGTACAAATCAGGTATTATGGTGAGTGTCATTTCAATATTTGAGGCATTTTGAGTATGTTGTATCTTAGACTACTTTAGATTTCATGACATATGCTTGAACATTATGCCTTTTGCCTCGTTTCACCTTGGTGGTTGACATTGTTCCCTAGTAAGTGGTATTCCTTGAGAATGGGTTTTCTACTAGGAACTCCCTTGAAGAGCCATTGTACCGTTACCAACCATAATTACCATTTTCCATCACTTAAACCCCCCATTTCCTTGTCTCTTGGGATTTTAGGGTGTATTGACCCAAGAAGGGTTGTCCCTCATTCTATGGGAAGAAGGGGTTGAAGGCCTAGAGGGATTATTGTTGGATAAAATATTAAATCCTATATATAAAGTTTCCAGATGCTTCACCCAGGGATCCCCCGAGGATGCAATGAAACGATTCTTTGTAAGAAAAGGGGTACCCACAAGAATAAATTATAGTGAATGCTTAGGGGGGTAGTTGGAGGATAGGAGGTCTCATCACGAGCTAACCTACCATGATCATAGGTATATAGTGATATGACATTACCATCATCTGGCCACCAAGCTAGGGTAGTGGCTCTCAGTTGCACAACTGAGAGAAAGGTGGTCTCATCACGAGCCAACCTTCTCATTTCTGCAAGGTATTTGTGAGTGACATTGTCATTATCTAGAAGTCATGCCAGGACAATGGCATTCAACTCGTTCCTTAAAACATGAAAGTAAAAAATAATGGCAAGAGGATAGGCTTGGAAAAAATGCATTGCAAACGAAGGTGCCACACACCCTCTACAAAGGCACCCATGATTGAGACACTATAACCCCTTGTATGCCATGAACCCCATGCCCAGTGATTTTTTATCCTTAACCACTTCATCTACTTCACATGGATTAGAGAGGGATCACTTGGGAAACACTCCTTGACCTTGGGAAAGATCTACCCAATAGGACACCTCGCCAACTATACCATATCCAAGCTTGGAAAGTCTCATAATGTCTTTGAGCACTTACTTGTTTGATCGGGTAATATTTGATGCACATGCTTAGGTGGCTCATTTATTGATTTGATTTACTCACCATGATATTATGACTTGAGATCCTTAGAGGGCGTGCTTATTTTTCTTTGAAGGACCTATCTGGTGGACAGTTTTGGGAGAACAAGCCTAGCTTGGGCTTCCATGGGGCTTGAAGCCCACGGGTTGGATAATAAGGGCCCACGTGTCGGATGAGAGAGACGTACCTTCAGAGGCCTAAAATATATTATGGATGACATGGCCTAGCCCTTGCATGCTAAACATTTTTCCTAGGAGAGGCAAAACATCACCTTTGGAGGCTTGATGTCACCTAGAGGGGATAGGGTTTGGTGGTGAAGACATGGCTCATTGACACATGGATGTTTTGAGGAGAAGAATACTTTGACCATGAGGAGATGGATTAGATGAGTTACATGTGGCCTTTGGAGGCCTAACTATGCATCTCCAACTCCAACGATTTGCTCCTAGTGTGAAAACGTTCCCTAAAGGGGTGATGTCACCTTATGTTAAGGTTTCTTTTGTGTAAAAGTGAATTTAAAGATGAATTGTTTAATATTATTTGGTTTCAAGGGATAAGATAAGGGTTGTGGACCCCTTGTCTTATGTTTTACCCTTGCTAATGTGGACAAACTATGTTAATGACATTTTGTATAAATAGAGATCATAAGATCTCACTTTAAACATATCTCTCCCATTTGGAGAGGCCTTGGACTGAAATTTTCACTATCTTTGGCTATTTATCTCTTGTGCTCTTGTTTATGGATATATTTCTTGGATATTAGTTGGTGGAGGTATGTGTTAGCCTTGGAAGTCTTTCTCTTGCTATTGTGGTGGTTTATCTTAGCATATTTTCCTTAAATTGGTAAGAAAATATGCATTGTGTTATCATTTGTGTTTCAAGTCAAGGTTGATTATTGCTAGAGCTAGGTGGTAAGTATAAGGGCATACACCCCCACCTTAGCCTCCATCATAATTTTTCTTAAGTATTGTTGATTTAACAAGGGTTTACTAAGAGAAGTATAAGTGCATACACCCTCTTAGTCTATACCCTAGCTAGGGATACTTGCCTTGGGGATTAAGAGGATTTACAACCACAAGGAGGTAGTACCTCTAGCTTATTATTTTATTGACTCCATTAACCCAATCATTAAAATCACTAGTCATTACTTGTTGCATTGGAGAAATAAATTGTTGCCTTGGTAAACGTGAAAAGTTGAGGTCTTGAATTCCTCTCATTGGGATTTTTTTCTTTGAGCCCTAGGCTCTCTTGCCTCATTGAGGCGTCCCCTCTCTCTTGCTAAACCTTGTTGTTGTTAACAAACTAACCCTACAACCATAAGGCTACAAAACCCTAATTGTTCTAACCCTAATAACTCGCAAACTAACCCTAGACTTAAGCTAAAACTTTGCCCCCATGTTCTACTTGCTATAGTGCATTTTGTTGAAATAATGTAACTGCGAAGAGCATTCTTATTATTTTGTTATTGGATTAAATCCCCATTGTGGATTAATCATGTCATTATTATTATTTTTATTGTTAGGTTAATCCCCATTGAGGATTAACTAAGTCGGTAATT
>ML793584.1:601509-614534 GCA_009831015.1 Picea engelmannii
AACACACTTCACTTGCTCATGTTCTTATGAGGCAAGGTGACTTTCCTAGTGTGTGAAAGAAGAAGAAGGGTGGCGCATCTCTTGGAGGAGGATTTTCTTGTATTGGTTGAGTTATCTCTTGAACTCTTGATAAGCTATTTATGGTAAGGAAGTTTTTGCTGGGTTTTCTTCCCCTAGAGGGTTTCCCAGGATAAATGTTGTGTACTTGTGGATGTGTATTTCTTAGTGATCTTGTGGTTATTATGCTCTTATCTTTATGAAATGCAAAGAACTATAATATCAGCATAAAACATTAACACATTTTTGGTCAAATTTGGGGCAAGTTTCATTGGATAATTTTCTTTTTGTAATGCATTATATGTTATATACATAAGGCTAATAAATTCTCTGCAAAAATGTTTCATAACAACCTTGTTTGACTGCTCAAGTTTCATGCTTTTTTGTGCAATCTATATTAGTCATTGTTGGTTCACCTATTGCATATTTAAATGGACTTGTATCAGCTTTAAATGCAACCTATGTTATAATTTTATTATTGTTAATTAATATTTTTTTATCACTGCAAATTAGGGACAACAAGATTAACTTTATTTTCCACCTAACATACTATATGGAAGTGTGGCTTTTCTTGTGTCTTGGATAGGTACAAACACTTTTGCAAGTATCCAAAGACTTGGCAACTTTAAACCACCTAGAGATGAGTCATGAAAGCCATTTTTATCTTCCATAATTGACCTTTAGAGGGATACTTCTCTTCCTTCCCTTTCATCAGTCTCAATGCCCCCAGGGTCACCGAGATCACCTCCCTAGAGTGACCTAGTCACCCTTGAAGAGAGGGACCTATATTGAGGTGGCATTCATTATATTGTCCCTTGGTTGTCGCCACTTGGTGGTTGGGTCAGGATTTTCCCAACCTACAACTTGTGCGATAACATTTTGGCATCATTGTTAGGGATGGTTTTGAATCCTCTTCGTGCCCTAATGACACTTTGAAAAACTTTCCTCCCAAAGCCTCTATCCCTTAGCTTCCCTGGCGACTCCATTGAAGAACGTTCCCTTTTCCACTGTTGATAATTTTCCCTTGAACCTTGTTTGGCGACTCCACCTTCCATGTACCCACCTTTCCCTTTTTCCCCCTTTCCCTCCTTTAGTGAGACTTGATCTCACCTGGCGACTCTGAGGTTTATTTTAAATCAATGGAATTATGGCACCATGGGATGAACCCGCATCCGAGACTTGTTATGACTCAAAGATGGAATTTTCATAGATGGAAAAGGAAAAGGTTGCTAATAAAGCTGCTAAGGAAATGATGAATCACATAAGAGAGGTATTTCCTTCCCTTGACAATGAAGAAAGTTACCAAGAAAATCTCGATCAATTTTCTACTGTTGAAGATATGGATGATACATTTGATGAAGACGAAGCACTCACATATGCCCTTCCACTTGATGAATACCACCATGCCTCTACTCCTCCTGCACACGAAGACAAAGGGATGGTCATTTTTGTTGATGGTCTTGTGAGAGAACCTTTACATATGATTGATGAGCATATAGAAACTTTCATATAGACTAGTAGACGGGGGCGGGATTTTTGTCATCTCATTTTTGATAGAGACCCCATTTATGACATTGAGGGTAGCCCTCAAGAAAAGGGGTTTGAGTTTGACATAATTACAGGTTTATTCGAGGACTCTCAACCACTTTCATCCTTAATTTTGGAGGTATACCAGGACATGGCCACCTCGGAGCGATTAGAGGCTCGCTCTACAAAGAGGAAGTACTTTCATATTGAGGATTTCTATAGGGATTCAAATTTAAAGAAGGACAGTTTTCTCTTCATGGACTTGAACCTGTCCCTTACCTCATTTCCTCTTCTCAAGAAAATCATGAGGCCTTCTTGGGACCTCTCATATCCGCTCAGTCTTCAGGAAGCAACGATCATGTTCAAGAGGATGAATATGAGCCTTCGTCTACATATAGTAGCTCCCTTTAGAGATGGATTGATCAGAGTTGTGGATATTCTTTCTAACAGGATTTCCTCCCTCCAACCTATCTTCATGAGTTTTATTTCATGATTGATTGCATATCTATTTATGCACATGATCATTACGTGCTTGAATTATCTTTGTTGTCTTACATAATCAAGCACAAGGGGAGATACTTTGATGGGATGATCAACTTGTTGCACTGGTCGTATGACTTCACCTGACATCATCTATTGCATGATATTCAAGGTCCCCAGGCCCTAGGTAAGAAGGTAGGTCATCTTTCTTTCCTTGCATTTGCATATTGATTACTCATATTAGTTTGGATGCATTTCATATTTCATTTTTCTCTACTTGCATATTGATTTCATGCTTAGTTTAGAAATTTTTGAAAAAATGTTAAAATTTTCTTTTCTAGATTAGTTTTCATTTGGATTTTTTGTATATGGATGAAGGGTGATAGCACCACCCTAGATGCTCTGATGTTTTTGTCTAAGTTTTGGCAGGAACATGTCTACTAGGAGATGTTGTGGTTCTCATGCACTCTACAGTGATCACATGTCCCCAAGTAGGAGTCATATGTTATCCCCATTTTATGGGATAACTAAGGACATCATATCTTGAGGCCCTCGGGTTGCGGATATGGGGTGTTGAGAGACTACATGACCAACAATATCCACTTGCACAGATGGATACCCTTCTCACCACCATAAAGGTTAGGATTTTCAGATGGCATCCACCACACCAGTTAGCTTCCGAGAGGCATTGGGACTTTCTCCATGAGGTACAAGTCAAGTATTATGGTGAGTGTCATTTCAATATTTGAGTCATTTTGAGTATGGTGTATCTTAGACTGCTTTATATTTCATGACATATGCTTGGAGATTATGCCTTTTGCCCTATTTCACCTTCGTGGTTGACATTGTGCCCTAGTAAGTGGTCTTCCTCGGGAATGGGTTTGCTACTAGGAACTCCCTTGAAGATTCATCATACCGTTCCCAAACATAATTACCACTTTCCATCACTTAAACCCCACATTTCCTTGTCTCTTGGCATTTTAAGGTGTATTGACCCAATAAGGGGTTGTCCCTCATTCTATGGGAAGAAGGGGTTGAAGGCCTAGAGGGATTTTTGTTGGCTAAAAGATAAAAGCCTATATATATAAACCTTCCAGATGTTTCACTCAGGGATCCCCCGAGGAAGCAATGAAACACTTCTCTGTAAGAAAAGGGGTACCCACAAGAATAAATGATAGTGAATGCTTAGGGGGTTAGCTAGAGGATAGGAGGTCTCATCGGTATAACATTACCATCATATGGCCACCAAACCAGGGTAGTGGCACTCATTTGCATAACTGAGAGAAAGGGGGTCTCATCACGAGCCAAGCTTCTCATTTCTGTAAGATATTTGTGAGTGACGCTATCATTATCTGGATGCCACGCCAGGACAGTGGCCTTCAACTCGTTTCTTAAAACATGAAAGAAACAAAGAATGGCAAGAGGACGGGCTTGGAAAAAATGCATTGCAAATGAAGGTGCCACACACCCTCTACAAAGGCACCCATGAATGAGACACTACAACCCCTTGTATGTCATGAACCCCATGCCCAGTGAGTTTATATCCTTAACTACTTCATCTACTTCACATGAATTAGAGAGGGGTCACTTGGGAAACACTCCTTGACCTAGGGAAAGATCTACCCAATATGACACCTCATCAACCCTCCCATATCCAAGCTTGGAAAGTCACATAATGTCTTTGAGAACTTACTTGTTTGACCGGGTAATATTTGATGCACATGCTTAGGTGGCTCATTTATTGATTTTATTTACTCACCATGATATTATGACTTGAGATCCTTGGAGGGCATGCTTATTTGTCTTTGCAGGACCTAGTTGGTGGACAATTTTGGGAGAACAAGCCTAGATTGGGCTTCCATGGGGCTTGAAGCCCACATGTTGGATGCCAAGGGCCCGCATGACGGATGAGAGAGACATACCTTCGGAGGCCTAAAATATATTATGGATGAAATGACCTAGCCCTTGCATGCCAAATGTTTTTCCCAGGAGAGGAAAAATGTCACCTTTGTAGGCTTGACGTCACCTAGAGGGGCTAGGGTTTGGTGGTGAAGACATGGCTCATTGACAAATTGATGTTTTGAGGAGAAGAATACTTTGACCATGAGGAGATGGATTAGTTGAGTGACATGTGGCCTTTTGAGGCCTAACTATGCATCTCCAACTCCAACGACTTGCTCCTACTGTCAAAAAATCCCCTAAAGGGGTGACGTCACCTTATGCTAGGGTTTACTTTGTGTAAAAGTGAATTTAAAGATGAATTTTTTAACATTATTTGGTTGCAAGGGGTAAGATAAGGATTGTGGACCCCTTGTCTTATGTTTTACCCTTGCTAATGTGGACAAACTATGTTAATGCCATTTTGTATAAATGGAGATCATAAGATCTCATTTTAAACATATCTCTCCCATTTGGAGAGGCCTTCGACTGAAATTTTCGCTATCTTTGTCTATTTCTCTCTTGTGCTCTTGTGTATGGCTATCTTTCTTGGATATTGGTTGGTGAAGGTATGTGCTAGCCTTGGAAGGCTTTCTCTTGCTATTGTGGTTCTTTATCTTAGCATATTTTCCTTGAATTGGTAAGAAAATATGCATTGTGTTATCATTTGTGTTTCAAGTCAAGGTTAATTGTTGCTAGAACTAGGTGGGAAGTATAAGGGCATACACCCCCACCTTAGACTCCATCATAATTTTGCTTAATAATTATTTATTTAACAAGGGTTTACTAAGAGAAGTATAAGTGCATACACCCTCTTAGTCTAAACCCTAACTAGAGACACTTTCCTTGGGGAGTAAGAGGATTTACACCCCCAAGGAAGTAGTACCTCTAGCTTGTTATTTTCTTGACTCCATTAACCCAATAATTAAAATCACTAGTCATTATCTGTTGCATTAGAGAAATAAATTGTTGCCTTGGTAAACATGAAAAGTTGAGGTCTTGAATTTCTCTCACTGGGATTTTGTTCTTTGATACCTAGGCACTCTTGCCTCATTGAGGCATCCCCTCTCTCTTACTAAACCTTGTTTTTGTTAACAAACTAACCCTATAGCCATAAGGCTGCAAAAACCCCAACTGTTCTAACCCTAATAACTCACAAACTAACCCTAGACTTAAACTAAAACTTTGCCCTCATTTTCTACTTGCTATAACACACTTTTTGGTCAACTTTGGGGCAAGTTTCATTGGACAATTTTTATGTTGTAATGCATTATATGTTTTTTTTTTTTTTGACGAAAACGGTTATAGATTATATTATTTTAAAACAGTGGCAAGCCACTGGGTCCTTTACATCAAGAGTGAATTCTATCACTCAAAATTCAAAATCCTGGAAATGTTGCCACATTACTCAGATTACTTCTTGTTAATAGCTATTTCAGCGAGCCAGATCGGCTTCGCGTCATTACATATTTCCGCTGATAGACGTTTTTTTTCTTTTTTGTTACGACCTGCCATTCATTGCTTTGACCCTGGTTATGAATTTTTGGCTGAGCTTGCGCTTCTTTTGCCTCGGCAATATCGGCCCAGCTTGAGGCTTGCTGGGTTGGGCTTGAAGACCTGGGTAGAGCTGCTTCCGTTGGGTCTCCCCCCTTAACAGGTTCTTTGGGGACGAAGACAGATTCCCATTCAGCTTCTGACGGCAGGATCTTTGCTTTAGCTTGCTTCTCCGGTTGTGCTCCTGCCCACCAAGTGGGCCTTTGGCTTCAGAGTGATCTTCTTTTTCCGGATGACTTCTCACAGTTCCGGGCTATGTGCCCTATTTCAAAACATACCCTGCATCTGAAACAGAGGTACTCGAAATCGATCTTCTGGGTCCAAGAGTAGTTCTTTCTGAGGAGGAGGATTTCTGCTGAGAAACCCTTGTTGAAGTCCATATCTACACAGATCTGGGCAAAGGTGGAGTTGATTGGGGTAGCTTCAGGGCAATTGCAGAGAAATTTCCCTATGCCATTTCTGATAGATTCAAGAGATTTGTCCCCTCGGAAGTGCAGGGGAAGTGACGGGAAACGCACCCAGACCGGAGCAGAAGAAATAGAGGTCGTGGTTGGATCAAAGTCAGGGGTCCACGGCTGCACGGAAAACCCTGCTCTTCCCCAGAACCACGGCCCGGAGCTGGAAACCAAGTCTCTTTCATCAGAAGATTCAAAGATGGCTGCAAAAAAACCCTTCGCAAAGGGGCAGACTGCAACCTCACCCCCAAGAAGCGGGGACCATTCGGAGTCGATCCAGGAGCGAAGATCAACCAAACTCGGCCAGAAGCCATTGAACCTGCAAACCAGGGAAATCTTGCTGAGCTAAGAGGAAAACACCAGTGCTTCCTTCGACATATGGATAGAGACTGCAAGGGCTTAAACAATCGAAGTTTTCGGAGCAGAGGAACCCCGTCGAAGGGAAGCCATATCCTTGAAAGAAGCTCGTCCCGTACGTCCCATAGAGGGACCCTGATCTGGGAGGGGGAGGGCGGAGCAACCCCCGTCGGCTTGGAAAAAGCGTCTGAAGAGGCGCGAGCAGGAGCAGGGGGGACGTCGGCCGCCATGGAGGACGCATCCACGTGAGGGGGTGCATTAGCCGCAGGTCCAGCCACCAGGGAAGACACATCCGCCATTGGGGATCTGCTAACGGGCGGGAACGAGCTTGAGGTGCCTGGAACAGGTCGAGAGGAGGCCAGCGGGCCTGTGGAGAAACTGCAAGACCAGGCCGAAGCCCTAAAAAATGAACCATCGCCTTCTCTACCACCGCCGCTTAAGGATGATAAATTATGTACAGAAATGTTGTTTTTAACAACATTTTTTGACTGCTCAAGTTTCATGTTTTTTTGTGCAAGCTATATTAGTCATTGTTGGTTCACCTATTGCATATTTAAATGAACTTGTAGCAACTTTAAATGCATCCTTTGTTATCATTTTATTTCTGATAATTAATATTGTTTGATCACTGCAAATTAGGGACAACAAGATTAACTTGATTGTCCACCTAACATTCTATATGCAAGTGTGGCTTTCCTTGTGTCTCGGGCAGGTACAAACACTTTTGCAAGTATCCAAAGACTTGGAAACTTTAAACCACCTAGAGACGAGTCATCAACGCCATTTTTATCTTCCATCATTGACCTTTAGGGGGATACTTCTCTTCCTTCCCTTCTATTTGTTTCAATCCCCCAGGGTCACTAGGATCGCCTCCCTAGAGTGACCTAGTCACCCTTGAAGCATGGGACCTATATAGAGGTGACATTGGGTATAATGTCCCTTAGTTGTCGCCACTTGGTGGTTGAGTCGGGCTTTTCCCAACCTACAACTTGTGCAATAAAAGTCCCAATTAATTATGTGGAACCCTTTCCTTGTTCCATTATTGGTCCACATGAAATTCATGAGAGCCTTTTCTAATCTCATGTGAGCATCTTAAAGAAGACACAACAAGAAGAGTACTAGACATGTTTCGTAGGTAGAACCTTTGTGAAAATTTGAAATTTTGTCGCCAATACAAGGGGATTTTGTAATCCATTTCTGTATTTTTTTGTACACCGCCTCCTAAAGCTCTTAAGGAGATACCTAGACTGAAAACCAAATACCCAAAATCTTGAAAATTTGACCACGTTGGATCCATAACCAAAGATGTGAGGCCAATTGTTTAGGGATAGGCTACTAGTTTTGTCAATATCACTAAGTTTTAGCCAACTAGGTATTTGATCCAGATGTCATAGAAAAGGTTTCCATGCTTTCCATAGTAAGTTGGTCATCTAAGATTGTCGGGAAAGAATAATCAACAAAATGTACATTAACACATTGCCTAGCTTTCAATTTAGGGAGGGTGATTATTTTAATCATATCTTCATTAACCTTCACATACAATAGGCACCCTAGGGATTCATCAACTGCGAAGTATAAGGTTGGGGATAAAGGGAAACCTTGTGTAATTGACCAAAACATACCAATCTCTTTATATTTTATTATGTTCATGGAGATTCAAGACAAATCATCCACAAGTAGGGTTTCAACACTACTAATAGAGGTAGGACCAAATCCCAAAACTTTAAGCATCACTAGAATGAAGGGCCACTTTACTGGATCATAAGATTTCTTGACTATTTTAATAAATAAAGCATCATGTTTAGAAGACTAAGCTCATTCCATGACTTTCTAATTTGTTATGACATCATCCATAATATATCTCCCTTGAATAAACCTTGAATTTTGGGATGGACAATCTGAGAAGGACATGCTTGATACACAAGGCCAATACCCTAGTTAGCATTTTTAATATGTGTTAAGTAGCATGATGGGCCCCCAAATAGTAATAAAATTCAAGTCTCATTCCTAGGGGATGAACTTGGTGGTGCCTTGGTTGATTCTAGATCCTAGATATTGGTTACACAGATTCTCTTTGTAAATTAGAGAAGCTTTGAATTGAGGAACTCCCGAGTAACCTTAGGCCAGGTGCCTTATTGATGGCCACTTTTGGAGGGTTGTAGCAAGCTCATCGAGGGAGATAATATGTTCACAAGCTTTATTATGCACTTAAAAAACCATGCATGAGACCAAATATAAACACTCTTGTGCCACATCTTGTCTCTCCTTCACGTGGCCATGCATTTGAAATAACACTTTGTAATGCTCCATGAATTCCTTCTCCATGTTTTCCTAATTTGTGGTACAACTTAGAGTTGATTTTAAGGGAAGAGATATTTTCCCTAGTCTCCGTGGTGGCTAATGCCTTAAAGAAGGCCCCAATGAATATGCCTTCTATTTTTATCCAATGCAACCTCACTTGAAATTGAGTGCCTTCGACTTGGTGGACCTCATCCACCCATAGGAAATGACATAGATTCATTGTGCAAGATTGTCTCTCTTCATTATATGGGGTTCATTGTAGGCCCTACATGATGTGACTCTATCTATTTCAACACATATTAGTTTGTTATTGTTGGGAAAATTTTTCACAAAATGTCTACCATATCCACTTAGAAAGACAGTGATTTTGGAAATGACGTCTTCCCACTAGACAATGCAGTCATCTCCGCATTAGACCCATGGATGAGATTCCACACAATTCTTATGTAGGAAAAACAATATTGAAATTTTAAGGTAAGAAACATTTAATGTGTATTTGGTTCATGACATACACATTCTTTGGTCTCTCTAGAAGATGGAAAACTATATTTGATGGTGGTTTGAGAGAGTTCTTATGTTGTGAACATGCACCAAACCTCCATCCAAATCAAATAGAAGGAATCTTGATATGACAACAAAGATTTGTCAAGCTATTAATATTCTTTTTGGTCCTTTACAGAAGTTCATCCAAGTGAGCCATGGTGTTTTATAATTCTGACACTGATTTTGATCAGGGTGGTAAGCCTAGGTTAGGCCTTGAAAGAAAATTGTTTTTTTTCTCCCCTTATGGAACCCACATAGGAAAATCGCCCTCCTTGTATTATTGGCTCTCCACCATATTTGAATCACCACAAATTAAACACGAGGCATGATATAGCTAATCGACTAGCTAATTCCAAAAGATCAATCTTTCCCCGGCATCATCAGAGGCATAGATCTTGGCCAAGCCCAAGTGTTGGTCATATAGGTTAAGAAATACCCATATAGGTTTTTGTTTTAGGTTTTTTCTGCACTCGACTATAGATATCACATGTTGAGGATAAATTAATGTCTTTCCCTTTGAATGTTTGGAAGAAAAACACTTGGTACATGGCCACACTACAAACAGGGCCACATTTAACATAAACTATACAATTTTGACTTCTTAGAAACAAAGAATATCCACCTTGCCAATCAAAGTCAAGCTCTAGTGGAAAAAATATTTTTTGTTGGAACTTAAGCCCCAAATATTCTATAAGGTCACTTTCATTACAAACTTGGAACACCATGCATCTTCACCTTTTTATCCTAGAGGTGACCGAGAGCACCAAGAAGGTTATCCATTATAGTAGTCTATCGAAAAATCGACCAATCCCAAAAAGTAAACTACCTTATGCACTTTAGCTAGCCATTGACATCAACCATTGTTTCTTTACCTCAAGAGTGTAAGAGAAACTAAGGGGATTGAAATTTATGACTATCGGTCCTTTATTGCATTGATTCAATAAAAGGCTTGTTAGTCATTGGAAACTATGACTTGCTAGGACTAGTCATGGTTGGCGCCCTAAGGGTGAGATCTTTTGGAGCCCGTGTTATTTCCACTCCATGGTTTTTACTATTCCAAATCACTTAATTCCATCCTTCACCATCTATTTGGAAGGTATTTCTAGTTGGAGGGGTCTATGTGGGCTAGACAATAGAGGGTCTCCCTGAGACATTAACATATAATCACATATATGGTGATCAAGATTTTGGCCAAAAAACAATGTGTTAGATAGATTGATGTAATATATTGACTATGTATGAACCATATCCCCCACCCAGCTGAGCATAAATTCCTTAAGGTCTTTGACATGTTAACCTTAACGCAAACACGATGTCAAGTTCTAGGTTTGAAGAACCTTTTTGGTTCATGGTGGATAAATCTTTTTAAGGGCACACATATGTTTTGTAGCATCAACCATAATTGCATTGTAAGGCCAATGAACTCAATCCAAATAGGCAATACAACTACATATTCTTGTCGGTCAATAAGTCATCATACTACACATATAACACAATTAAGGTATTATTGCATACCTAGGGGCCTTTCCTTAGGATCTCCATGACATGGGCCAAGTCATTAAACTAGAAAAATAAGAAACCCTTGGTTAAGCTGCAAGTGTGAATGTAGTGCAACATTGCATCTCACACTTCCCTAATTCACCCTGAGAGCATTGCCTTTGGAGACACCCTCTTGAAAAAGTGCTCTAGGATGGAGCTTGCATATAATTAGTTGCATAAACTATCTATTTGGAATTGGAAATTCCAATATCATGAAGAGATTCATTACATCACAAAACACCTTGGGAACAAATTTTAGGGGTGGGGGTTGGTGCCCTATCTACTCTCCAGATTGGTTGCATTCTCCATTGGATTAAGAATATTTTCATGTAATGGATAATCCATTATAAACAAAACCACCTGATGATTGAAAGGCCATGGATAGACATGCCAACTAGGTTGAATTCAATGTGGTAACACTAGGTAATAACTAACTTTCTGATGGAAACAAAAAATCACAATCCTTCATGTTTGAGTTAATAATATGTTTTATTGAAAATAGAAGAATACATAGAGTACAAATGCACTCACAAAAATAATTTTTTCATGTAAGGGTTTTATGAGTTAAACCTCTTTCATAAGTAAGTTAAACCTCTTGCATTTCATAGATGGTATCTAATGTAAGGTCGTCGACATTGATTTCTATTCTCAACTCGGTATGGACATCGAGTGAAGCACGTAATAGAGGAAATCAACATAGGGGTCGACCTTGAGACCTCCCACATGAAGCTGAAAGCACTCAACCACTCGAGCTATTCCACCAAGTTAAAGTCAAGACTTTGTTTCTAGAACATTTTTTAAAGTAATTTATGTAACACTGATGTGGCATAGGTCGACCAAAAACTAAAATGGACATTAACACATTCCCTAGATTTCAATTTGGGGATGTAAATTATTTTAATCATATCTTCATTAACCTTCGCATACAATAGATACCCTAGGGATTCATCAATTGATAAGTATAAGGTTGACGATATATGGAAACCTTGTGTAATTGACCAAAAGATCCCAATCTCTTTAGATTTTCTTATGTTGATGGAGAGGTAGGATGAATCATCCACAAACAGGGTTTCAACACTAGTAATAGAGGTAGGACTAAATCCTGAATCTTCAAGCATCACTAGATTGAAGGGCCACTTTACCGGATCATAATATTTCTTGACTATTTTAATAAATAAAGAGTTGTGTTTAGAAGATCAATCCCATTCCATAACTTTCTAAATTGTTATGGCAATATCCATAATATATCTCCCTTGAATAAACTTTGAATGTTTGGGATGGAAAATCCGAGGAAGGACATGTTTGATACACAAGGCCAATGCCTTAGCTAATATTTTGTAAGATGTGTTAAGCAGTATGATGGCCTCCAACTAGTAATCATATCCAAGTCATTTTCCTTGGGGACGACCTTAATGATGCCTTGGTTGATTCTAGATCCTAGAGATTGGTTACATATATTCTCTTTGTAAACTTAGAGAAGGTTCGATTCGAGGAACTCCTAGATAACCTTAGGCCAAGTGCCTTATTGATGGTCATTTTGTGGCGGGTTGTAGCAAACTTGTTGAGGGAGAGAATAGGTTCAAAAGCTCTCTTATGCACTTCGAAAACTATGCATGGGACCTGTTGCCGTCCTAATGCACACTTGCAGACGTGAGCTAAGTCCTGCTCACTTAGTGTGCCCTCAGAGACACAATGTCTAAGTTCCTGCCCACACTGTCACCTTGACAGGAACTCCTTCCGTCTAGGCTTACTCCTAGGGAAGCCAAGGGGGGTAGTCCCTAAGTTGCTAAGTTAATTTTAATTACAGGTTCTAGGAGTTAGTTTTAATTTGTTACAGGCTAAGGGGGGAAAACTAGCCTATAATGATCAAGCAGCAATGCAGAATGCAAGTTTGAACTACATGACAGTCAACCCTTTTCCTAAGTCAGCTAGACTAGTGCCTACTGTTGGGCAAATGGGGTCAACTAAGGTTTGAGGATGATTGATTGAAAGGTTTGACAAGTAAAACCAAGTTAACTACCCCAAACCACGCAGATACTGACAGTTATAGAGAATGTCTAAAAGTTACAGAGTTTACAAGTTTTACAGATCATGCACAGAGATCATAAACTAGATACAAGATATACAATTAATATACAAGGATACATTAATATAAACAGATGTACATAAGATAAGCAGTTCACACCCTAGGGCCAAGCATGCCCCAAGTGGAGATTACTCCACTTGGACTGCCTTCACTGGCTACTAACCACAACAGCACTTAAGGATTAGATA